>CM050325.1:30885225-31261185 GCA_027475135.1 Bactrocera correcta
CTGGTTAGTGCTCTCAGAGAGCAGGAGTGCAAATCGAGTAGAAAATCGTTCGGCTGTCTGTTGTGATTGTAGCTTCTCGACGTCGGAACTCCTTGCATTTTGAGGTGCGTTTTTTTGCTGCACAGAGGCGGGTACATATCTCCACTGCACAAGATGGTAGTCCGAGTCAACGCTAGGACCTCAGAGCGTACGCACGTCAAACCACTGGAGACGTGTCTTGCGTCTTTCACAACATGATCGATCTGGTTGATGCCTTTTCGATCCGAAGGCAGCTATGTAACTTAATGAATTTTCTACGGGTGCGCTCCAAACGCTCATAGAAGACATTTGGTCACATCGTCCTTCTCTTCCGTCGAGGCGTAGGCGCAAATCAGTGATATATTGAAGAACTTCGCTTTGAGGAGGATTGATGATAGACGTTTATTCATCGGGGTGTATGACAGTACTCGACGACGGAGTCTCGAATCCCACACGGAATTTACGCTCATTTATACTGCCACTGTAGTAAACGCCACAAGGACCTACTCGCCTTAGTCCTTGTCCCGTCCTTCGCATTTCTTTGACGGCCTTTACTCCAACGAGGACATCAATCAGCGTGGGAGCCCCACCTTCCCAATTAAAGGACCAGACATTCCAGGTGCATGCAATTAAACTGTAATCCTTAACGCGTTTACAGAATCGTCATCAAAAGGGAGAGTCTCTCATCCGAGGCTGTTTTCTTCCTTTCATTGTTAGGGATTTTTACGTGATGTGTCCCAAACCCAGCACACAACCCTGGAGAGGAAAGCTCGCCTTTAAACAAATGTTTTTTGGTAACTCAGAAAATACTTGGTCTAAGAAAGGAAGTCGTGAGCTGCTTGAGCTATAAGTAAAATAATCTTTTTTGGCCATTCAAAAGTGAAAAGTGATAGGAGAACTTTCCTCACTCTCGCTATTCATGGCATACGACTTGATTTAGTTAAAAAAGTACAGCAGCAAAAAGATAGGAGAGTACCAAAAGCATTGCAATGTGGCAGCAAGGGTGGGAAACTTTATGCAAAGGACGTTAGACCAACAGACTGATACCAGACATACATACATTCGTGGATAGATAGTGAACTTGGGTTCATTAGAAGCTTCCTATACAAATATCGTCATGACTTTAGTCCATATTGCTTGACGCGTACTTTATCATTGCCCTCGATTTTCAAGTATAAGGGAAAAGCTGAAAATCACACTTGGAGGTAGTGCCTCGGTGGAAAAATTCACTGCACTTATGTGCGAGTCCTCTGTAAAATGGAAAGCTGTCAGCGAAGCGTGAGCTCTAGTTATGATAGAATTGAGATATTTACCACTGATTAGGCGTCAGTCAGTCCGTACAATTGAAGAGACTTAAATGTCTTCTTCTCTTCCATGAAGTAATACTTAGTCCAGTGGTCCCTTAGGAGAGTCGTAAGATGGGAGTAGGTTAGGTTTAGCGGATTAAAGTTGCGCAATCCGGCTTTCAATGTTTCCTTCTACTTAATAAAAAAGACTCATTTTTTGTCGTATTTATAACTACAAGCTTGGCAAGCTACGCCATTTGAATGCAAATTTTCATTCTAAGTAACTATTTTTCATTAAGAAGCCTTGGCAACCTTGTTGTTCGCTCCAAATAGCGCACTCACCCTTCAAACTCGTCTATCGCTACGGTATTGGCGTCCTTTGGCTAACGGAGCCATATATATCTACATAGTATACTCATGCATACAACTGTTTACATACAATATTTTTCCGATGAGTACACGTCTGCAATACCGATATACCGCGCCCAAGTTGCTAACGTTACAATATGGATACGGCATCCTGTAGCTGTTGCTGTGGCTATGGCTGCCGCTGGAGGCATATAAGTTCAGAAGCTCTTGCTGACCGAAAGAGAGACAGATTGTTCGTATTTATTGAGACTCAAACGAGGTGAGACGAGTGCACAGAGTGCGTGAGAGGTGGTGAAATAAATTCAATAGAGACTATACACTAAGTGAAGCTCACACTTTTGGTGGTGTACTATAATTACCAATTGGCAAGAACAGGCTTACATACTTACATATATGAGTGGGTATGAATTTAAGCAACGCTAACAGAGCACAACAATTTGTTTGTCTGTATGTATATAACTCGGTGGGTTATTTACGAGTATATGTGGGCAATAGACAATAGTCAAAAGTCATATTATATTAGAAGCTTTCAGCACACCAGTTGCCGCTGATTAAGCGCTCAAAGTGAGTGCTACGCGCTATGGGTGCTATATGCTTTATATTAGTACATATATATACACATATGCTTATACATATCTACACATATGCTAGAATCCATATATATTTACAACAAAGTATGAAGTTTCACTTCGAACTCCCGTTAGACGCCGCTAAGCGACGACCGCCGACCGACCGAGTGTGAGTGCGAGTGCGAGTGAAAAAGGGGCGTTTTGAGTTGAGCGCAAATCGGCAATGCGTCGTTGTTGTAATGACGACAGATAGCTCGTAGCACGATAGCCAGCAATCGAATGCACACTCGGAGCGTAACGAAAACAAAAAAAAAATGTGTGTTATTTGTGTGTGCGTCGCACATAGTAGTTGACTCTTGCTCGGGGCCATGGGTATGGGTAGTGTTTGCTGTTGTTTTCCATAACTGCCGAGACATTCAATTCGATAAATTATCAAATTGTATGCCAGTCAGATAAAGTATCTCAACAGGATAGGACATTAAACAGCTACAAAGGAAATATATATTTGCCGAAAAGCTAAAGAAAAAAGAAAGCCAAAATCTTTTGGCAGACAATTAGAGTCTCTGCCAACAAAAAAAATACAGAAATTTAAACAACGAAAATATTACGAAGTTCGTTAAATTTTGTGTGTCTGCAAAGCTGTTTGTGACAAGCGCTGGGCCAACAAGTCCAGCTGGCGAGCAACAATCTCGAAGAGGCATACTTTCGGGCTGCGGAACACGCATATACATATACACACGCAACACGTACGTATGAGTTGCGAAGTTGATGGCAGGCATCGCCCAAAAACTACCATATGGCAGGGTAAGTACGCTACAAAATGATCGCAATCGTACAGACTAACGGTGAAAAATATTGTCATTTAGCTGTGCGAGGGTGTGTGCGTGTGTGAAAAGTACAAATTTGTTATTGCAAATGTTATCAGCGCCTAGTTACTTGCTGTATTTTATTATTATTTCTATAGCCGAGTATATAAGGTACAGTAAAGCCGTGGGAAGTACGGCTCAAGTACATAAACACACTTACATATGCATGTATAGGTGCAATGTATACATATATAGCCTTTCAGGAAAGTGCGCTTTTATAACATTCACACTTCTGCATACATATAAACATTATTTATAGGCAAGAATAATAACGAATTTCCACAATTACCGTTAAAAAACACCATTACACTTATATCTTCATGCAAATGTGTCTATATATATGTGTGTGTGTTTCGCTGTATGTGTGTTAAGCCACCATATGTTGGCTTAAATCATTTCAGCAATAAGTTATTTGCACAATTTTCATAAAGTATTAAATGAATAGAATTTAAAAGTGACTTTTGCCAACAATTGCAAAAAATTTCTAAACAGGGTTTAAGTCTCTAAGCAAATATAGACCTCTTTAAGTTACCATATTGCAGAAAATGGCATGTAAATGTGTTAAGCAGTGTGCCGCCTTTGCATTTTTGTGAAGACATTGCAAAAGAACACTGTGTAGGGCAGCAGATAGACCAACTCGGTTAAATATAGTCGCAAAAAATTGGTGGTATGTGTGGCTTTGAAATTATGGGATATTATTAGAAGATTAGCTTTATTATTTTTACGCAATATTTAAGTTTCTAAACAATGTTTAAGTTTTTAGCAAATAAAGTCGTCTTTAAGTCACCGTATTAAAGAAAGCGGTATTTGAATGTATTGAGCATTGCGCCAGCTGTGCATTTTTGCGAAGAGATTACAAAAGAACACTGTGTAGGGGGCAGGTGGGCCAACTCGGTTAAATGCAGCGTTTGTACCAAGTCGCTAAAAGGTGGTACTATGTGTGGTTTTGAAACTGCGGGATTTTGTAGAAAAATAGTTTAAAGATTTCGGGTGATTTTTTAAGAGCTTGATAACTTTTTTAAAAAAAAAAACGCATAAAATTTGCAAAATCTCATCGGTTCTTTATTTGAAACGTTAGATTGGTTCATGACATTTACTTTTTGAAGATAATTTCATTTAAATGTTGACCGCGGCTGCGTCTTAGGTGGTCCATTCGGAAAGTCCAATTTTGGGCAACTTTTTCGAGCATTTCGGCCGGAATAGCCCGAATTTCTTCGGAAATGTTGTCTTCCAAAGCTGGAATAGTTGCTGGCTTATTTCTGTAGACTTTAGACTTGACGTAGCCCCACAAAAAATAGTCTAAAGGCGTTAAATCGCATGATCTTGGTGGCCAACTTACGGGTCCATTTCTTGAGATGAATTGTTGTCCGAAGTTTTCCCTCAAAATGGCCATAGAATCGCGAGCTGTGTGGCATGTAGCGCCATCTTGTTGAAACCACATGTCAACCAAGTTCAGTTCTTCCATTTTTGGCAACAAAAAGTTTGTTAGCATCGAACGATAGCGATCGCCATTCACCGTAACGTTGCGTCCAACAGCATCTTTGAAAAAATACGGTCCAATGATTCCACCAGCGTACAAACCACACCAAACAGTGCATTTTTCGGGATGCATGGGCAGTTCTTGAACGGCTTCTGGTTGCTCTTCACCCCAAATGCGGCAATTTTGCTTATTTACGTAGCCATTCAACCAGAAATGAGCCTCATCGCTCATCGGACACGGACGCGAAACACATTTCGAACCGAACACTGATTTTGGTAATAAAATTCAATGATTTGCAAGCGTTGCTCGTTAGTAAGTCTATTCATGATGAAATGTCAAAGCATACTGAGCATCTTTCTCTTTGACACCATGTCTGACATCCCACGTGATCTGTCAAATACTACTGCATGAAAATCCTAACCTCAAAAAAATCACCCGTTATATATGTATGTGGCCGGTGCGGATTGTATATCCAAGTGGCATACATATTTAGGCGACAGTGGCGTAACTGTTTAAAGGAGGAACGTACAGCAGAGGGGTTAAGTTACCGAACTTTCAGGGGCACTTAAAGTCCATAATTTGCTAGACGCAGGGTTAAATATATTAATACGCATAAGTCCGAACTAGTTAATCGAGCAGGAGGTAGTGTCTTTTCAGCAAAATTAGATACAAGAATCGCCTTCCGACTTTCGACTTCCAGACCACCTCATTGCAGTGTCTTTAACGCATAGATCACAACAGTGTTCTGAAAAAGTTTAGACATAAAGACTACAGACTGACAATACCATTCAAAAACTATTTTGTATGGAAGCTGTCAAGAGGTAGTATTAGAAAAAACTATAGAACATCTTTTATGTGATTGGTTGAGGGCTTATTGATGATATATCAAAGGTTACGCAGATAAAACTATTTGAATTGATTAACTTCAACAGGAGCATCGAGTGCTTCAGAGAGGGCATGTTATAGTGAGGGAACTTTGGTCTCAGTGGTTTCACAAGGAATCTCCTAAAGGACTAGGTGCGTCACCAGACATCCGACTTACTTACCTACCATGAATAACTTGATATGAAACTCCTCTCTTTGCTTGTTGAGAGAGCCCATGATCTTTCAGCGCAACCAAAATCAAACGAGAGTTTATGGGCTGCTGACCAACATGGAAAATACCCATGAAATACAATAAAAATATCAAAACCTAATTCTCTATTCAGTGTCATTAATGTCAAATGTTATAAAAAATGTGCACTTCGACAGTGGTTCCTCGAATCAAAATTTAACATTTTTTAACAACTGATACAGAGTTGTACAAAGTGAATTCCAAAGGAAATAGGACTTAAAAAATAAACAGAACAAATGGTTTTTTCGGCAAAATCAATTCATTTTATTCAAAATAATATCATTCTTCTTCCAAAAGTATGTCGAACGAGTGTTTTAGCTCGTTGGCCGGTATGGCCGCCAGTATGCCGGTGTAAGCCTTTTGAAGGGCCTCGACATCTGCATAACGCTCTCCATTCATGGGCAAATGCATTTTTTCGAAAGGTAGCAGTCGCACGGTGCCATATCAGGTGAATACGAAGAGTGGTTAATGGTTAAAATGTGATGTTTGGTCAAATAATCGGTCACAAACGATCGATCTGAGCAATTTTTGGACGTCAGTCAATTTATGCGGAACAAACCGTGCACAGACCTTTCGTAGGAACAAATATTCGGTCAAAATAAAATCGATATTTTGGAGATGTTCAATTCCATTTCCATGAATTTCAATGATGACTTCGGCTGATTTTTGATGAACTCGCGCATAGTTTCGATGGAATTTCAGTTGATCACGGATTTTGATTGACCCACATGTTAATCGTCACTTATATCCTAACGACCACTTTGAAAACGTCGAAACCACTCGTGCCATCGCTACGAGATAGACTATCATCGAAATAAACTGGTTTCATCAATTGAAACGTTTCGGTAAAAGTTTCACCAATCTTAAAACAAAATTTAATATTGGCTCTTTGTTCGAAGCTCATTTTCGCACCGATAACACAAACATACTGACACTTAAAACTCAATAACTTCACTTCCAATCAATGTAAGGTCATGAAATTCTCACTGGACAGTCGATAAAGATAGCAGATTCTAACGCATCAGTCGGCATAAAGATGGCGCTAGATTCAAAAAGTCCTGTTTGCTTTGGAACGATCTTTGTATTTCCATTACTGAGGATGCCAGATGTATTGTAAGTAATTAAAACTTTATTTCTTGCCGTCGAGAGCTGTCAAAATTTAATCAAACTGTAACAAAGTATTTGAAAGAATTTATAGAATCTAGAATTTACTCATTCTAACTGCTTTCCGTCGTTGGTTTCTAAGCATTTCTATGGTAGATTTGACAGCTTTAAAGGCCTCCATTTGCCCGCAGAAGCCATAGATTAAATCCGATTAAAATAAGGCAAACAAAGTTGGTCAAAACAGAAAGTTTACTTCCTTTACTCGAAGCTTGATGGTCAGTCTTTAAAATAGTTGCAACGTCAGTGAGTTTTGAAGACGGCTTTTGATGGATGGAATATGGAACAAACTATAGAACAAACTCGGCTATAAGCGCGTGGCACAGCTTACGTCAATAATGAAGAAGGAAACTTTTTAGGATATTCTTGATTTTATTTATTTATATTATATGTATTTTCTTTAAGTAGCTCTTGAATTTGAATTTTCTCGTACACTAAGTCTGGTAATTGTACCAAACTCATTAGTCTTGGGCAGTACATTTCCAACACTTGGAATTTAGATTTTCAAAGACCGAAAATGTAAAAGAATTTTTTTGCACTGAAAAAATTTAATAGCAATTTTCTATGGTCGTATAAAAAAGTCTTTTCGATTTCAGCGATTTCTCTAGCCACATTTTAAATTCTAAAATATATTGCAAGTGCTATTAAAGACCAAACTAAAAAGCGTTAAATACAGAAATAAAAACTTAAAATAACAGTTTATAGTTTTCAGCGGACAATCTATGCTGGCACCAATAACTGCTACCCTGACTACGCCTCTGTTGTGTTACTAAATTGCGTATGGACATATGTAGGTCTGTTCACCTGTCCATTGGAAACCAATTCGTTGTCTATTCATCACAGCGGATTTAGTGATTTGCCAGCATGTATCTTATTGGCTGCCTCTCTAACGGCACACACACACGCATGCATTGATGTATACGGGTCTTCACAAATCATGGAAATCGAGATTTTACACACACACACACACACATGTGTTATGCAAGAGCATGTATGTAGAGCGAGTGCACCTGAATATTGAAAAAACGCTGCTGCGTACAAACATACGTACATACATCATACATATATCATGCAGATACATAAAAAATAGCAACACACACACATATACAAACATACTAAATAACCACGTACACACATAAATAAATTCATACATAAATAGATACATATTGGGTTGTCGAAAAAGTCTTTTCGCATTTCTAATCAAACTTTATTTTTATATTTGTAATAGTAAACTTTTTTTCAACGTCCCAGAATTAATTTTTTTCATTAAATAAAGCTTGGAATCTCACCTTTCCAACACTATATATAGTACGACACAGTGTGTTTGGTAGCACTGGATTTATTCTCTACGACTGCAACGATATCTATTATCAAAACACGAAAGGACTTTTTCGACTACCCAAGTTATTCAAAATTTTAAGCTAATCAAATCATGGCAGCTACAAGGCAATCCAAGCATTCATACTTTTTTGTAGCTACTTATAAAACAACAAAAAATTTATATGAAAAGAAATATATTTTCTCTTCAAAGCATAGCGAAACTGCGAAGTGTTCAGCAGTCTTCATATTACAAGCGCTGCTTCATTTTGTTGTTAATTATGGCGTTCACCTTTGCTAAATTTATGCATATTTTACTGTGCTTTGCCTAATAATCATGTATAAAAGTATTTACTTAGCACATATCTACATGCATATATACACACATACATAAGCACCTTCGCAAGCACATTACTCATACGACCTGTTGCTCTCGGCAAGCATTTAAAGTGCTGCATCAAATTGAATGCCGCTAACTTGGCAGGCATTAGATGAGCTATAAAATTGGCATTTGTCTGTGGTAGTGTAGACTTTTCTATAAATCAAAAAATTATTTCTTTTTTATTCCAAATAGTTCCCTTTATGGGTGAAAAGCTGATTATAGCAAGTCATCATTTTTTTCCGCTCCTATGACATTCGGATCTAAGTAACCGGAAGGATTTCTAACCAGTCAAAGACTGTCGACTCGGCACAGTTCCTTGAAAAGAACTCAACAGAGTTTTCTGCCGCTACAACAACCACAAGCCAACAACTTTTCGGCAACATTTTTTAGTATGATTGGTACTTTGCTTTAAAATAGGGCACAATTTCGGCGATCACCTCTTCATTCTATGCAAATTTCCACGCAGTGTGCTTTCCTTTGAGAACTAAGAAGAGGAAGTAGTCATTAGGGATCAGATTTGGAGAGTGTGGTGGATGCGGAGGCAATTCGAAATATAATTCGCGGATTTTTGCCATCCTTTTCAATAACTTATGACACGGTGCATTGACTTGGTGAAACTTACTGTCTTTTTCTTCAGATGCGGTCGTTTTTTAACGATTTCGTCCTTCAAACGGTCCAAAAACGCTATGTAATAGTCGCTATTGATGTTGCTTCCTTTTTCAAGGTGTTCAATAGAAATTATTCAATGCTCATCACCATAAATTTGCCAGCCGACTATAGCGCTTTTCCAGGCTTTGGAGCGGGTTCAATGTGTGAAATCGGCATTCAATTGGACTTCGGAGTGAAATGGTGGAGCCAAGTTTCATCCATTATCACAAGTCAACACAAAAACTCAGATTTATTACGTTTGAATATCTCTAAACACTGCTTCGAATCATCAACTCGTCGTTGTTTTTGGTCAAAGGTGAGCTCGCGCGGTACCCACTTTGCACAGAACGTTCTCATATCCAAACATGCATGAAGGAGATGTGATGTCAGTTGATAACTTTAGAGTGCCTTTGAATTTTTAAACAAAACCAATACTGTAACGATTCCCCAATCTCCGTATGCCGCAAACATGTCTCCGTGTGACTTTTCGCTATTTCCAAAAATAAAGAGAACCTTTAAGCGAACATCTTGTAGGACAACTTAGAACTTGGACGAAGGAAAAAAACTAGAAATTGAATTTTAGGTAGACAATCCTTCGTCCTAGCCTTTAAGAATTGTAACTCAAAGACCTGTATAAAATTTCATGAAAATCGGTTAAGTATTTCTCGAGAAATCTTGCCAACCGACTTCAAAACACAGTTTCGAGAAAAACGGGTTTAAGGTCGGCACACTAGATGCCAAGCTAGCCTCGAGCGCACAAGTTCCCAAGGTTGTATCTCCGAAACTTTTAATCGAATCAACTTGAAAATGTAAGGCAATATTTTATAGGTGTTGTAGTATTTAATAAGACAATAAAAATTCGATTTTATGAAACCCGAAAACCCATGTGACCCCTTAATAAGAATTGTGTCTATACGCTGTTAGACCGAAAGCGGCATAATTCGATTATATTTCACTACATATATGTATGTGTAAGACGCTGAATAAAGTTTTTCGAACAAAAGTCGTTGACTGATATTTACTGGATTCCAATTGTATTGGATCCACGTGTATTTCCTAAATAATAGTTGCTTAGAAAAATCTAATTAATCTAATTTCCTCAAGTTGAAGCAATGCTGTAAAACGAAGAAATGGTAAATACACAATTTAGCACTTTAAAAAATATTTTATTAATATTTTCCATAAAAACATGCCTTTAACAGTTATACATAGTTAAAAGTGTGTCTCAAATGTACTGAGCATTCACACAAGTGCTGTATGTACAAGTTCTGCGTTACTCATACGGCGTGGCGTACTGCATACATGCTCCGTACATTTGACGCAAAGTATAATTGAACCACCAATTGGAAGAAGGGAATAATTACAAAAAGTTCGAACTGTAATAATTAGAAAATCTGATTTACTCTCAACGTATAGCTCAAATACCCATGATATCTTAAAATGAAATGTAGTAAACATTGTTGCCGATAATATGCTGTAAAAAAAATATTTTATGTAAAGAAAAACAAAAGTTAGGGTAGTTTGAAATTCTTGGAATTATTCCCTTGTTCCAATTTACGAAAACAAAGACACAAATATTAAAGAATATTAGCATTTATTATATTAATAACATAGAAAAGATATTGTATTAATTCTCATCTATATCAGCAGCATCCAATGTGGTTGTGGGCCAAGTCAAAATCAAATCATAAAACGTCTTATACTCTTCAGGAATATATTTTATGGTTTTTCGCACATCATTCATCTTTTTTTCGTTTAAGGGTAGTTTTGAAGTGTATGCTTTTTCGTCAGGTATTTTAGGAATAGTTCTTTATTTTCGGAGCAAAAAAGATGTCTTTACAAATCCGTCAATGAATTTGGAACAGGTTAAGTAACCTTTATTACCACTATTGTACTCAAAATGTTTATATTTTGATATTTTAAAAGTTGTACTTTTATCTATTGACTTTCAAGTTTTCTTGTAGAACGGCTGCCATGTTGTTTTAAAATTCAATATGTTCTCTTTATTACTGGCTTCAACCAAAAATCCCTTACTTTTAGCTTCTGAAATCAAGTTGTTGTACTGAGCTGGGACGTATATTATATCTTTTCTTCTAATAAGTCTCTTGGCTGTTTCATAATTACGATCACATTGCAAAAACAAATGTCTTCGAACCGAAAAGTATTGACATTCAGTTATTACTAACGGTTTAAGTGAATAAAAATGTCAAATCAAAATGACCTTTAATTGTATGACAAAAGTTGCTAGTTGGAAAAAAGAAATAAATACATGATTTATTCCCTTCTTCCAACTTACATTTTTTTTTGGCCGCTAGTATTACAAATGCGTTTGACCTTTTTATTTATTTTTTCAACATGACGCGTAGTTTTACGATTGAAAAGAGCTAATATGAGTAAAACTCTATTTCGTAAAAAACGGCTTTTATTCCCTTCTTCCAATTGGTGGTTCAATTGTAACCGCATATATCTCTTAAAGGCTTGGTTTAATGGATATTTTTTATAGGGCGCTAAATTTTGTAATTACAAAAATTTTTACAAAATAGGAATTTTACTTGTTTAATGCAAAATATTAAAAAAATTCCTGCACGCAAAACGGATTATGATTTAGACACGGGTTTAATTATAAATAAGTAGAAAATAATAGTTTTTAGGGCAACACATGAAACTTAAGGAAACGTTTGTGATAAAACAGGAAAAGGTGTTAACTTCCATAGCACCGAAGCTAAAATATTCTACACAAATACATAAGATACCTTACAAGAACTTGAATTTGATCGTTCAGTTTGTATGGCAGCTATAAGTTATAGTTGTTCGACGCAAACAATTTCTTTGGAACTTACAACATTGGCTTAGAAAATAGTCCATACAAATTTTGGTGAAGATAGCTTCTCAAATTAAAAAGCTTTTCACACAAGCACTTTATTTTGAACTGTCAGTTAATATGGTAGCTACGAGCTATAATAGTCTGATCTGAAAAATTTCTTCAGAGATTGTACCGTTGCTTTAAAGAATGCTTCGCGCAAAATTTCGTGAAGATATCTCGTCAAATAAAAATGTCTTCAATACAAGAATGTGATTTGGAACGTTCAGATATATGGCAGCTATGAGGTACAATGGTCCGATCTGAAAAATTTCTTCAGAGATTGTATCGTTACTTCGGAAAATAAGTCATGAAAAAATTCGTGAGGATATCTCTTCAAATGAATAAGTTTTTCATATAAGCACTTGCTACTAATCGTTCAGTTTGTATGGCAGCCATATGCTATGGTAATCCGATCTGAACAATTTTATCGGAGCTCACGCCTTAGTTTTAGGAAATAATGCGTGCCTAGTTTGGAGAAAATATCTCGTCAAAATAAAAAGTTCTCCATATAGGCACTTGTCTAAGCTCGTTCAGTTCGTATAGCAACCCTATGCTATAGTGGTCCAATATCAAGGGTTTCAACAAAAAAGCAGCTTTTTGGAGAGAAAATGATATTTCAAATCGATATCTCAAAAACTAAGAGCCTATTTGGCGTATATTCAGGCAGAAGTATGGCCAAATCGAAGGGTCTCAGACGTTTCCTTTTGAGGTTTATGGCAAACTTAATAAACCATGCTCAAGGCATAAAAATCAACTCCAAGTATATAACTATACATATGTATGTATGCAAGTATATGTTGGTTCATTTATGAAAACTCTCCAGCCTGTCAATTTGTCAGCAATGAAAAGGGGCCACCACGCAGACTTCCGGTTTATTGTAATTCTAATCCATTTACAGACAAACACACATACATACTCGTACATACATGGCTATGAGTATCGCAGTAGCTCATCATTTGATGGCTGCTGTGTATTCAATTTACATCGCACATGTGCCATATGTGTATGCATGTGTGGTTGTGTTGTGTCCTTTTGCTATCCTAATTAGTGATATTAATTAGATATGCTGGCGATAATAACATTTATTGTGTTGTGTTAATTATATTGTTTTATGACATGTCGAGCCAATTTCTCCGCAACCATAAACAAGCTACCTCACATATTATATTACACACATGCACTCAGGCACACACTCAAACATATATATTTCTTTTATTTATATGAGAGCAACGCTAGTGTCTGTTGTTGTTGTTGCTAGTCGCCTGGTTCGCATAACTCTGACAATAGAATGCCCATTGAAGTGCCAAAGTGATAGCATTCACTGCATACATACATACAATACATATGTAGATATGAGTGTGGTTGTGTGTGCGCTTCTAAGATGCAATTGGATCAGGGTGAGTTTAAGTGTCTGGCTGGAAAATTCAGATAAAGACAACGGCGTCCAGGCCCACAATGGAAGCCAACATATGGATTGTAGGCAGTGTTATGGTAAAACGGTGGTCAGCATGTTTTGTTGTAGTTGTTTGTTGTTGTTGTTGTTTTAAGAGCGGCGGTTTCAAATATTCTGCTAAAGATTTAGTGAAATATTGGCGTGAAGGCAGTCCTTGTTGAAATACTATTCCAGGTTCGGTTTGGTTCCCTAGATCCAACTGCGTCGACGTGGGCCTTTTCGCTTTCTTCTTCGTATCAACACTTTGTTATGCTTCTTGTACACTTCTTATTCTCCTTCTTTTAGTATTCTTCTTCTTCTACTTCCTTTAAACTCTTCTCTTGCTTTTTTTCCTTTGCTCCTCTTTTTTACTTCAATTATTTTACTCTTTTTCTTTTACTCCTCTCCTTGTTAATATTTTTTTCTCACAAGCAGAAGTAGTACTCCTAGAATGTTCTGAATCGGCTCTTAATCTAATACTCGGTATCCAACCAACAGTTTATGTCTCCTTATTGACTATTTCTAAGATATAATCTAGTGAGGTGTATATAATAGATTAATAGATTATATTCTTAAAAAGTGTGTAAACCACAAATAAACGGCTCTCAAATAAGACCCCATCTTGGTGTGTTGAAAACAGGAAATGGTATGAACTTAGCCTCACCTATCATTTTTGGAATAAAAACATATGCGCAAAATATAGCGTCTGGCCTTTCTCTCAGTCTCTCACTATTGTTTCAAAATGTTCTATTTTTGAACTTATTTTAAGAATAATCCAGCTCAAACAACTCTTCGAGACCACTTCACTAACTTCAATTAGAGTGAAGAATCGGCAAATTTGTCGTGAGACCACGAATAGTCAATCTTGGACAGCTAAAGATGTCTATCCATTGTATCAAAAATATTGGATCAAAACCCGTCTCGATGAACTTAGACAGTGGAGGAAAATGTGTCTACATATTTCCACCTCATATTCCTCCCTGAAAATTGGACATGTTGAATCTTTTAAAATCTTTACTCTTACCGTGAGGATGCCAATGAGGTATCCACTTAGCACACCTATCATTGCGGCCATGTGAACCTTGAATCCAGCGCCTGAGTGCACGAAGGCTGGGAGAACTCCTGCTCGTTCGCATCCTTTCATATGAGCTCATAGGTGTTGCAGTTTCCGACGTTTCCCAGGCACCCAGCCAAATTTAATATGGTAATAGCTAGAGCTAGTGAGGTGATACATACCTAGATTTGAGTTTACTATCAACTAACTCACGGCCTGCATAGCAGCTCTACTAACGCGGTGGATGCATACCTTCCTAAAAGAAGCCGCAATTTGTAACAGTGCATCTGCCACTACCGTAATGGCTGCCACTTCTGCTTGAACACTGTGGTGGTTTGGCCATCTGAAGTTCGGTCCTACTTATAGAAATAGGATAATGCATTAGTATCTGAGTGCCTATTGCTTTTTAGCCGTTCATTTTTACTCTTTTCCTAATTTATCTCTAGCTTCTTTAAAAGAGTAGCTACGCAATGCCACGCCCGGACGGTAAGAATTTTGATAGAGGTCATTATGCCTCTAAATCGTCTCAGTATATCCCTCTTTCGAATTCTTTTAGAATCCAAAAAGTTGAGCTGGAACCGATGCCCAGAGCATATTAAAGTTATGAGAAAACATTTCTCCAGGTTGCTGAATACCAGTGAAGGCATAACATCAGGAGATGGCGAACCCGATTCCCCAATCGATGACGATAAAGCAGACGTTCCATTGACCGGAGATGAAAAAGTCCGAAAAGCAATTACCCATCTGAAGAGCAACAAAGAATGGGTAAGGAGCATGCATCAGCTTCTTTGTAGAATATGGTCGGACGAAAGCATGTCCCACGATTGTAATTTAAGTGTGCTTTGCCCAATCCACAAAGAGGAAAAACCCACAATCTGGACCAACTATCGTGACATAAGCCTTCTCAACATCGCATTTAAGGTTCTATCGAGTATATCGTGGGAAAGATTAAAGCCCACCGTCAACAAACTGATTGGACCATTGGATCTTATCAACGTGGCTTTAAACCTGGAAAATCAACAACTGACCAGATATTCACTATGCTCTTCCATATTGGAAAAAACCCGTGAGAAGCGGATCGACACACACCTTCTGTTTGCTGAATTCAAAGCTGGTTTTGACAGTACGAAAAGAAAGTTATGCTGCTATGTCTGAATTTGGTCATCCCGTAAAACTAATATGGCTACGTAAACTGACGTTGACGTTGTACAAAAGCTCAATCAGGATCTGAATGGACATTTCCGGGCCAACGAGGTTTTAGACAAAGCCACTACCTATCGTGCGAATTATTCAATCTACTCCTGGAGACAACAATAAGAGGTGCGTGGCTGAATGAATCTATAAGCATGTACAGCTGCTGGCGAACATGGATGATATCGATGTCATTGGCCTCAACGGCGCGGTTTTGTTTTCTCAAGACTGGATAAGGAAGCGAAGGAAATGGTTCTAGTTGTGAATGAGGGCTAGACAAAATACTCGTATCAAAAAAATTAAAATGTCATTGAACAAATAGTCGGTGCATTCGCGATTTGGCTTCCACGTCAATGTTGACAGTAATAACTACGAAGTCGTAGAAAATTTCGTTTATCTTGGAACCAGCATTAACACTAATAACAATATCAGCCTTCAAATCCAAAGCAGAATAGGTGCTACTTCGGACTGAGCAGGCAATTGAGAAGCAAATTCCTCTCTCGACAACCAAATTCTACAAGTCACTCATCATCCCCGTCCTGCTTTATGGTGAAGAGGCATGGGCGATGACAACGTCTGCTGAGTCGGCATTGACATAGCTCAGTAAATTAGGTGATAGCGGCTACACTGACTGGGTCATGTGGTCCGAATGGTTGAAAAGCAGAGGGGGAGGAAGATCTCCACTCCGTTGGAAAAAGAAGGACTTGGCTACACATGGAATCTCCGATTGGTGACAATTAGCAAAAAGGAATAACGACTGGCGCGCTGTAGTAAACTCGGCTGCAAAGGCGCAATCGGTGTCTATGCCAATGAAGAAGAAGAAGAATCTCTCGTTCGATCCATGTAGCTCAGCACTAATTCACTTTTTATTTTAAATAGAGTCGCAGAAGATGAAAACTGAACAATATTTAAAATAAAAGAGTCGCAAATTTGAGTTGAAAAAGTCTTCTAATTTACTGTCATACCCTAGTATTTCCACAAATTTCGCTTTGCCCAAAGAGACTTAGCTACAAACGCATAAACATGTTATTGCTGACAAAATATCAACGCTGTGTGGAAAGACAATCAATGCACAAAATTTTTGTATCGCGAAATATCTCCACCTCGGCTGTCAATATGCCGATATGCCTGCCGCCATTGTTATCATTTTCAATTCCATCTATTATTCGTGTCTAACGTTAATGAGAAGCTCCAACAATGAATTTTTCCACCAACAATATGAGGTGTTTACATTCCACTACTGCTGGTGCAGCGGCCAAATTTGACAACACCGTGTGTCCATAATCAAAACCGCATCTATTATCGAAACCGTACGCGGAACAGTATTGTATTCTTGAAAGAGAAATATGTATAAACAATGTATATAACGGTGTATATGTAGGAGTTTGTTTCATTTATACACGGTTGCATGCATACAGTTGTATCTTCAGGCGTTTAAAGGTTTCTGGCGTTTTCAGCCTTAATTCAGCTCAGTAAAATAGTAGCTGAATAAAGCGCTGAATGCTAAAGTGTCGGAAAAACATGATATAGTGGTATCTGCAGGCGTTTAAAGTTTTCTGACGTTTTCAACCTTTATTCAGCGCAATAGAATGGTAGCTGAATAAGGCGCTGAATATTAAAGCGTCTGAAAATCATGATACTCTTACAGCTGCAGAACTTTAAGGGTTTCTGGCGGCGATTTTAGCGTTGATTCATCTTAGTAGAATGGTAGCTGAATAAAGTGCTGAATGTTAAAGCATCTGAAAATCGTGATATAGTTCTACACGCAGGCGCTTAAAGGTTTCTGACGTTTTCAGCGTTTATTCAGCTCAGTAGAATAGTAGCTGAATAAGGCGCTGAATGCTAAAGTGTCGGAAAATCTTGATATTGTTACAGCTTAAGTATAAAGATACTATATGTCGTCAAATAAAATGATTTAGCTTCTGTTTAGCGCAAAAATAGTTGTTTTTTGAACGCTGCATATTCAAACTATTTTCGAAATTCAGCTTAATATTTCTTTTCAAAAAAGTCCAACCGATTTATGTTACAATATTTCGACGAATTACAAAGATATGTGTTCGAAACATTTTTCTGCTTAATAAAACTGTTATCTAAGTATGCTTTCCATTAAAAATTGCCGTTTCAAGAAATCCCAACAAATTTATCTGGAAATATTGGTAACCACCTCAGAAATACACCCATCAAATAGTGTCTGAATTTGTCTTTTAGTTTCCAAGTAATTTAAATTATAATGGTAGTTTGTCATAGAAAAGTGTGCTACGGCTCTTCATAAACTTTGTACGAACTATCGACTTCGGGAAAGTACTTATACCTGATTTTTTTTTTAAAGTTCAATGCCTTCGTATACACATACGCACTAAGTTTTTGATATATATGCGGCTTACATTAAATTCAGAGTTGCCAGATTTCAACAAATTATTGATCCGCTAGAAAATTTTGAGAAAGTCGGCAGCTGGGTGATTGCATACGCGGAAAATTTAATTCTCTTGGTTGAAAGAAAATTTCTGAATACGGTGTACGAGCTAACTCAGGGTTACCTTAGTATCGTAAGCAACCTTGCTGCTAAATACGGTCCTTCCATAAATCTAAGCAAGACCGAGCAGGTTTTATACCGCAGGAAGTACAAAATACCGTTAGGTCTACCATTAATGGGAGGAACCGTTCGGTTGAAGAGCGAGGAAGACATCGGTTGCTATACATTTCTGTAGAAGCCATGGGCAAAAGGGAGAGACTATCACCAAAGGCAGTTGTCTGGGTCTATGAAAACATAGTTACGGAATTTTTGTTAGGTGGAAGGCGAGGGAAAGAACTATACTCGTGAAAAAATTAGCGAGTGTTCAACGGCCTACTCTCATTAGTATTTGTGTAGTGCCCTACGAATTACACCAACTATGACGCTGGATGTCCTGTTGCTTAAAGCACGGGTGGACAAAGCCGCGAAGCTACCATGGAGGTCAGAGTATCTAGGGATATGATTGTGAGCTTAGGCATTCAGGAATCCTCGCACACTTTGTTTTCATTCCAAAATGCTTGGATTACCAGGTCGCTGGAGGAGAGCGGCGGTGAACTTTTTTACAGATGAATCAAAGCTTGCGGGGAGAGTTTTAGTCTTCTTGAGCACTGTAGCATTTTCCAAGAGAGTACACAACAG
This sequence comes from Bactrocera correcta, assembly GCA_027475135.1. Lineage (NCBI taxonomy): Eukaryota > Metazoa > Arthropoda > Insecta > Diptera > Tephritidae > Bactrocera > Bactrocera correcta. The sequence continues at coordinate 30,904,127 of CM050325.1, forward strand.
TAGTGTAGGAAATTGCATGGCTGATGAGCTTGCTAGGACAGGTACCTCAGGAGCTACTTTGGTTTCTTGTGGCTCACTACTGGACTGCTGGACCTCAGACCAGCTCAGCGAGCTTTGGTGAACTAGCAGCCGCAAGGTCCTGCTGGACCAGCTGTGACACCTCAAGCTCCTTCTGAACCGGGGTAAATCGTAAAGGGTACAGGAAGGTCTCCGCTGTCAGCAAGATCCACCTTTCAGCGACTATATTCAGGAGTTCTGTTGGATCGGGATTCATGTAGTTGGATTGAGTATCTTACCGGATGCCGGCTGCATCAGCTGTGTGAAAGAAGATGAAGTAGAATCATTTCAACATTTCCTCTTCGAATGCCCGCTTTCATACTTTTAGACAACAAGGTGTAATAGGGGAAATGGAAATAAAACACCTAAGTACATTTGTGTTGTGTTTGCTGATAAGTGATATCCCACTACAGCTGCTTCTTCGTTTGGTATCACAAAGAACTCTACAGAGCAGTCTAAAGTTGATTCCCCCGCAACGCTGCGGGATCAGCTATCTAATCTAACCTAACAAATACTTAATAAATGGCAACAATATTTGGCCTCAGGATTTTTTATTCTAAGCATAGAGACATTTTTTTAAATTAATTTTTTTTTTAATTTTATTTTAGTTTGATTTTTTTTTTGGAATTTTTAATAATATTTAAAATTTTATTTTTTTTTTGTTGAAAATCAATAACCAGTTGGTGTACTTTTTTCCAAAAATGTTATCAAAAAAAAAATTTTTTTTTTAATTTGTTGAGTTATGGCAACCCAGCAGCTGCCATTTACCGTCCCTTGCGCAACAATGTGCAGCTGTAATTTCATTCGCATCGGCGGTCGAGCGGTTAACCGTAATATTGCGCCAATTATTTAACGCACACATGCATAATTAAAATGCAAGCGAACAAACATGGTGTTCAGCTGAAAATGCAACCAAAGGAAAGCCGCAAATACAGTGACATAAACTATGAGCCCAACAACAACAGCAACTATGCACAGACAGGCTTACAAATGCAACGCTGTAGCAATGTCAACAGTTATTTACATACATACATACATATATTGCAGGTTGTAGGTATGAGGCCCGCCGGCAAAAATTATCGATGGCAAAAAGTGACCCATTAGGAAAATGTGGACGGCGATGTTGGAATACTCTAATTGGATTAAAAACGACTTTTTCTTCATTTTAGTCACTGCAGTATATCTAAATGTATGGAATCGTCAACAAAACTCAGCTGTTGGTGTATTTTTGAAAAATAATGACTTCTAACAATCCAACAGCGACTTTAAAGCAGTTTAAATCTAGCAGTTTTTCGCCTTGCTAGCATACAATTTTAAAAACACAGCGCTATTTCGCACCTTAAACTCAGCCAAACACCAAGCATACCCAATATTACTCTTCTTAAAATTTCCCACAAATTTCCTACAGGGCATATGCACACTTCTCGTTGGGCTGTCCGGTCCAACCAATGTTCATTGCGCCTTAGGCAGCAACAATATTGAGTAGCCACAATATTACAGAGGTGTTGGAGGTGCAAAGGCTTCAATTAAAGTTGTACCCACATAACACCGAACTAATTTCAGACGTGTTTCGCCTGTTTATGTGCCGAAAGCAATGCTCCTACGGGCAAACAAATCGCCAGATACGTGACACTATATATCCCCATATATATGCAGGCAGATACGTACATTTACAAGCTAATAATAGTGCGTCATGCACATGCTATATTAAAGCCCAACAGCAACATAAATATGCTTAAATATAGAGCATACTGTCGGAGGGAGAGGCACTGCACACTGAAGTGCTCATTCGTTTAACATAATTAAGCATACAAGTGAACCAGCAAAATATTACATACACGGGTATACATACATATATAATGTCAATATTTTTTTAAATTTTTGCAGGAGTAAATTATTGAAGTCAACATTTTTGGGTTGTGGGTAATATTAATCGACATATAGTGATATTTGAGTTTAGTTCGAATTTCCACTGGCACTTGGTAGTTGAGCGGCAAATATACTATCGAGAAATATTACAACACTTTAAAATACCATTTTTATACTCTAGCAATATGTCGATAGAGAGTATAATAGTTTTGTTCCCCTAAACTTGGAAGACAGCAGTAATTACTGTAAGATAAGCAGAGGAAGCACGAAGAATACTTAATCAGGTCACGATACGGGCGCAAGCATACGGCAATTATTTGTTTAGCATACGCTTTTATATCCATTTCTTCAATCCATATTGGTGCTCCATATACCAATACTGGTCATCATTCTCATTATATATATTCCAGATACTTAGATACAGAAGTAATCTCAAACTATTCTATGGTGAGCTCTCCTGGTGCTTATAAGTAAAACTTCTGTTTTGTGCTCTGCCAGCTACAGAGTCACGGAAGAAAACAATTGGCGTAGAACATTTAAGCACTCATTTCATTTATTTCTTAGGGCGACTAACTGTTTAGTCACTACTGCCACCAAGAGTTCGCCCGCATATGCTATTCGTTTTACGTCTTTTGGTTGTTGTCTTCTTAGCAACCCGTCATGTATGATGTTCTATAATAGTAGGCATAATACAGAGCTTTCGGGTACTCCACTCGAGATATAGTAGTATTCTGTTTTTTAAAATAACAAGAGAATATTTTCTTAATATTAGTATCTGTGTATGTCAAAAATTGGTTAAGTCGCGTTAATACTTCACTTAGCTACAAAATTCCTAATAGAAAGATTTTCGAACTTCCCTCTAACTTTATACAGCACATATCAGCCAATATTGAGTAAACAAATCCAAATGTATTGATGATGGTTGTACTGAACCTTAATAATGTACTCATGTCTCAGCAACGTCTCGTTTTAGGACTCCACATAAATGTAAACATTCTTCTTCATTAATGTTACTCATACGACGTGGCGAACTTTTTTGTCATGCAATATTTTTATAACTAAACTTATAACTATCTTATAAAGTGTAATTATTCTAACGAAAAATCACGTTTTGAAGTGAACAAAAATATATTAAAAAATTTTATTATTGTTAACATTTTTTTTATAATTTTAAGGCAATAATGCTACTCATACGACGTGGCGTACATTTTTTACATTAAACAAATTTACCTAAAAGTGTAATTTTTCTAAAGTAAAATTGCATTTTGAAGTGAAAAAGAATTTGTTTTTAAAAATTTTATTATTTTTGTTAATATTATTATTGTTATTTTTAATAAATTTAAGGTAATAATTTCAAAAATTAAAAAATATAGGTTTAGCATCAAAGCACGGTTAGTATTTCACAATTTAGGACTACTTTCATGCTTCAATGATAAATCTTATTACATTAGACAGAGACTTCACACATATACATATGTACATGTGTATACAATATGGCGGGTCAAAAACCAGAATATATTTTTCTGCTTGATACTTTGAAAAATAGGTTCATATATGGATATTAAAAAAAAAAATACTTAAAAAAATATTAAAACAAAGAATTTAAGAAAATAAAAAAAATTATTTAAAAAAGTTAAAATTTCATTTAAAAAATTATCAAAACTTTAAAAAGTATAAAATATAGTTTTTAATTTAAAAAGTGAAAAAACAACAAAAATTAAGAAAAGTTTTAAAAAAGATGTAGAATAATTAGATAATTTTAATTAAAAAATTTTAAAAATTAAAAAAAAAAATAAATTAATAAATAAACAAAAATTAAAAATTAAAAAAATAGCAAAAAAAAGTTGTTTAAAAAAAACTTTTAAAATTTGATTAAACCACAAAAAATATTCAATTTAAAAAAAATAATAATTTAAATAGAATTAATTAAAAAAATTAAAAATTAATTTTAAAAGTAATTAAAAATTCAATTCAAATATAATTTTAATTTTAAAAAACTAAAAAAGAAAAATATCAAAAATTATGAAAAGTTTTAAAACAAAATAAAACAAACTAATTTATTTAAAGAAATTAAAATTAGAAAAAAAAATTTAAAATTAAAAGAAATATTAAAATTAGAAAAAAGCGAACTACTCTGGAAACGAAATCACTAAAAATATAACAAATAATTTTTTGTTAAAAAAAAAATTTTAATGTTATAACTGCCAATTAAAAAAGAAAGGACAACAAAAGTAATGCCATTCTAACTTCACAAGAAAGTTTTCACCTATAGTTCGCCTTAATTGCATTATCGCTTTGTGCGTACTTAAAATAGTTGTGGGACTCTATTTCATTGCCAACCCAACACATTATCGCTCATTAACAAAATTCCTTACTATTTACATTTAATTTCAAAAGTAAAATTTCGCGCACCATTTGCTCAACATAAGCGCTGATTGAAGCTGATTAAACGTTGTCAAGTCAATGCATCCACGCTGTAACGATGCCATTGTAACTTTATGTCACGTACGCAAGTAATTGCTACAACAGTAGGAACTTAGTTTCTATGTTCATCATATTTTGAGACATTTGAGCACCAAAGCCACCTTTTGTATTGAACGTTGACAACAGCTACTTAGCCTATCGTCTTCAATTAGCAAAAAACAACAAAAGAAAAAACATTCCGGGTTATATAATTTTAGTTGTATTTTAATAGTGCAACGTTATGACAACTAGCCTTTTAATTATAGTTGTAATGCAAAGCAACAACACACAACGTATGAGAGGCCCAACACATAAGCTAATGAAAAAATCACTCATACGCACTGTCGCCGACGCTTGGAAGGCGAACGTTTCTTGTTATATTGTATTTTTTTATTTTGTTCAATTTAAAGTTTTGTAAATAACGCAAAGCTATTTGACTCAGTTAATTCGCTATTACTTTTAATATATATTCGAGGAAAAAAGTAAATATTGCTTTATAGATTTTTTAATGTTGACATATGAGCCTTACTGTGGGCTTGTAAAAATCGACAAAAAATGTGTTTAAATAATTTAGTTATTTTATACTATATCGTCGCCCAAAATGCAAAACAACGTATCATCAAAAAAATCGAAATTGAGTTTTTATTCATTACATCATGTTACATAAATCTAGCATATAACCAATATATAACCATTTTATAACCTTTTTATAACCAAAACTGAAATTTTCTTTGAACATGAGTGGATTCTATTGTAACGTCTTTCCGCTTCTCTAAAATTATGAAAAGTGATGTTACGTAATTTTGCATTTTAGGTGACAATATTGTACATAGAATGTATATTTTATTTTTCTAATTTATCGCTTTGGCTGAAAGTAGAAATTTATGGCATATTTCTATTTTGATATGAGTAACTTTATAGCTTCCAGTCATTAGTTAGATGGAATTGTATTACAGCTTATAGGCACATATTTTCCATTATTCCTAATCTGTAGCACAAATTATAAAGATAATAATTATAAGATTGTGTATGAAAATGATGACTACCTAGAAGCAAACAGGGCACCAATGCATCTTTCTGAAAACTATAACTAGTAGACTAAACTCCGACCTAAGCAGTATAGACATACTTAACATTTGTACAGCATACAAAGAGTCCCCACTTGATATTAAACAACCCACGCTCCTAACGCCGCTTTCTTTATGGTACGACCCCGCCGAAGCAGACTGTTTTCTGCCGCTACCATTAAGTAACTTCAATGACTGTCAATTTTTTCCTTCTCTTAAATAAGGACCAGATATTCGCTACAACAACAACAACAAAACTCCATTTTGCATGTACTTCAAGTTAATATTTTGTTTGAGCTCTGATTTTTCAAAATCCTTCGAATATTTGACTTTCATAATAGGCAGTATTCATTTTTTTTCTCTGAACAGCATATATTAAGTTTGCCACCACAGAGTATCATGTCGGAGAGCCTATAAAATATATAAATAATCAGCATGACGAGCTGAGTCGATTTAGCCGAGTCCGTCTGTCTTTATATACGCGATTAGTCCCTCAATTTTCGAGATACCGATCTAAAATTTTGTGCACGTGCTCTTTTCACTTCTCAAAAATCTGGTTATTTGTCGATGCTGCTATTATCGAAGCACTATAGCATATGACTGCCATACAAGCTGAACGATAGGCTTCAAGTCCTTGTATGGACCACTTTTTCATTCGAGGAGATATCTTGACGAAATTAGGCATGGGTTATTGTCAAAAGAAGCGGTGCTATCTTCGAAGAAATTGTTCGCATCGTGTATGGAAAACTTTTTTATTTGTAAATATATCTTCACCAAATTCGGCATGAATTAGTTTTCAAGGTATTGGTACAATCTCTGAATACATTGTTCGGATCGTGTCTGTATAACAGATAGCTGCGATAGGCTTCAAGTCTTTGTATGGGCAATTTTTTTATTTGATAAGATATCATTACGAAATTTGGCATAAAATATTGTCCATGTTAATGCTAGAATCTCTAACGAAATTATCGAAATCGGATCACTATAGCACATAGCTGTCATACAAACTGACAGAACAAAATTCAGTTTTGGTATGACATCTTTTGTATTTGTGTAGGGTATAATGGGTATTAGCGGCCGATTTTATCAAGTCACGAGGAAGCCTTTGAACACTCTAATGATAAAAAGCAATTCGACAAACTTTTGGCTAGAAATAAAATAATTTTCAATCCACAAATTATGCAGAAGCCCACAGATTTTATTGAAAAAATTAAAAAAATTTAAAATTATTGCTTACGGCCTGCTTGCATCAGCGGTAAACCCCCAAGTTACGCAAATAGAAACAAATAAGTGCATATAAGGCTGTATTTATACACATACATACAAATATACATACGTGAGCGTCGTACGACACTGCTGGCAGCGAATGCGCGAACAAACGGTTTGTCACGAAGAATAAACACTTCGTGCTGTTGTTGAGAGGCTCGGAATTAGATGCGATTTCTGCAATTGTACACAGCCGGGGCATGCAATCGTGCGTAGGCAACAACAAATAAAAACATGCTACTCGTATATATGCATATAAATAACTGTATATACGTACATACATACATATGTATATAGAAATATTTTTTTATAGAAAAAAATTATTTAAGGCGAAAGGCTAATCGGACTCACGCTTAGTATTAAGCCATACGGCAAATACGCCGAAAAGCATTAATAACCGTTAAAGTATGCGCACATTTTTTTAATATCTGTTTTGTATATATACTTGTATGTGTACTACAATTACCGGCCACTTTTTGGTCACAATGTATATTTATTTAATTTAAAGTGATTTTTTAGTGAGAGCTATCCTGAAGCATCCAATGGCGTGTGCGACGACTACTTAAACGAGTGACGAATGCAGTTCAATGTTTGCCATTTTGAAGTACCGTTAATTATATGCATAGACACATAATTGATTAAATTATCAAATATTCGAAATACACGTCCTCTTAATTTCGCACCCTTTTCATTTTTCATTTGCGCCAAACGCGGCAATAACAATAAAAACAATAATAACAAAAGCAACAACAACAACTGTAACAACAGTAACAACGAAAACGTTATGTTGACATGAATTAATTAAGTTCTGTGATAACACAACCAGCAACAACGGCAATAAAAAATGCACATTCCTTTCTTATGACCGCAATGACGCCACAATACTTAAGCGCACACATACACACACTTTTAAGTATATATACACCTACACCAATATAGTCATGTGTTGACAAACACTACCGCCACGCAATTAATTGCCATTTTGTACATATGTATTGCTGTATGTACGCATTCTTATTGTTATTGTTTGGTTGTATGTATGCTTTTTTGTTGTTGGCTTCTCATTTCCACACCCTAATGCGTTGGCGTCCACTTGCGTTATTTTTCCGCGTATTTACTTTCAATTTTAATTTAATACCTACATACCGTTGAGTCTGTTTCGAGCGCACTTCTCTATTTTTACATATATACCAAATAGATAGATAGGTATACATATATGTATGTGAATGTATACATATTTATATATATATATGACTATTATGTACAAGTGCATTGCATTGCAGTTGTTTAAATCGAGCAATATTAACAATCTTCCTTATTTTTCTTTATTGTTTCGCCATTAATCAGCCTTAACGGAATGTAGACATAACATCAAATATAACGGTATTTTTACAAACTACAAATTCCATTATATTTCAGTATGAAAGATATGAAAATGGTATATTCTACATATATACATTATGTAGATTATTTAAGTTAGGTTAGGTGGATGATCATGACGGAGAACTCACTCGAATAGAACGCCGGTTCATTGTGTTACTTAAAAAACTTCTATATAATAGATAATAAGACCCTTACGAATCAACAAAGCGCTTTGATCCTACTAATCATTAGTCAAGAAATAACTAAAATAAAATCACTTATATATATACACTACTTATGTATACATTTTTTTTCATCAAATGCCGGATGCGGAGCTTCAATCCGCTAAACTAACCCACTCCCAAGTCCAGATTTTTCCAAAGAACCACCTGATTAAGTATTAGTTCATGGGAGTTATAAGCCATTTAAGTCTTCGCTATGGCATGGACTGATGGATGCCTGATCTGCTCTATATGTCTCATTTTTGTCATGATGGAGGCTGCTGCTCGCTGTCAACTTTCCAGTTCTCGGTGGACATTTTCAATGTTATGCTTACTTAATTATATGAGCAGTATTTGTATTGTTTACAGTAACTTAAAATATTCATATCGACCAAAGAATGGAATTAAATCGCGAATATTTTTGCGAGATTTTTTTTTTTAAGTTCGACGTGCATTGACGCACCAACAGTGTGATGAACTTAATTAAACTTTTAGCGATGAAGCTTTATCAAGGACCATTATTGTTGTGGTGAACTCAATCAAGGTCGTAGAAAACTCTCAGAGGAATTACGTGCAGGTCATCCAAAACCAATTGTAGTTCCGAAAACAGTAGATGCTGTGCACAAACTGTTAGGTTGAAATTGAGGCAACTATAGGCATTCGTGGGCCCAGTAATCACTCAATATTGAATGGACAATTAACAAAAACAAAATTATTCGCGCTGGATCTCCAACAAATTGGCAATCGCTCAAAAACAAGCTCGTGTCGTTTGGTCATTAAAAAATACGACAATGGTACATCGGAAAACATATACGAGTATTACATCGTTTCAGGTAATCAGTAAATTCCGAGTGGTATATGTACAACCATTTGTTTGCCGATTGTCTTTCAAGAAATTCGGAACACCAACCGCCAAAGAACCACACTTCACCACAAAAATGGGAGCTCATAAATTGACAGAAAAACTAAAAAGCGATTTTCGATGATTAATATTTGTTCTTGAATCCGTTATTATTGGTAAAAACCTGGAACAGTTGATTTTCACTACTTCTCTACAGGCGACATGTTTACCAACAAAAGCATTCGCCATAAATAGCAAGAGGCAGCCATCACTTGGCGTCAAGTCCGAACTATATGGTGGATGCAGAAGTAGTTCAAAACCAAGTTCACGCTGCTTCTGCTGTGTTTGGCCTCGTGTTGTCCTGATGAACAATGCAGAATACCTCTAATCTGAACCAAAGCAGGTTTCTGGGCGATTATTTCCTTCACACGATACAATTGTTGACAGTACAGGGCCGAATTATAAGTTTGGCCGCAGCAGAGCAGCTCAGAGTAGACATTCCTTGTCAATCTCGTCATGGGTGTTGGTAGCCATAACTCCCAACTGGTAATGGGTTTTATGATCAGCTTATTCGTAGCACAAATAGGAATAGAAAATGTATGATGTCGACTTCTCTAATCACCACAACTCTAATCACTCTCTCTCTTTCTATCTTTCTCCTTCACTTTCCTCTCTATCTCATTCTATTTCTATTTTTCTACCATTTTTTATACATTTTTTAATATTGTAGGAGCTCTTACTGGACTTTGTAAAATTGGCTTTGAGGAACTTGCTGAATATAGCTGAAATTGACATTAGCCATTATAACAAACTTGTGAAAAACTCAACGCGTTTAGATTAATATGTAAGTAGATGTACTAGATACCAGAACTAGGCCAATAAAAAAGAAGAAGAACATTACTTCCTTTCTTTTGCAAATATATAGGCAAAGCATCGGCTTGAGACAGTTCAAAAGTGTTGAAAAATATTACTCTGATACTTTGGCTTTATTTAAAATAATTGTTTAATCTCTCTACTTTACTTTATTTTAAGATAACATATGCGAGAACAAATAATAGTCGAACTCAGAAGTCTATTGAAAGCCTTCGTTCGAAACTTACGCATCATATGGAAAATATGTTACTCATACGCACTGTAAGCCAACATTCTCTCTAACTTCACATGCAAATTACATATGTTACTCATACGCCCTGTAAGCCAACATACATTGAGCGTGGAATTTTTATGTGACTGGTGGATAAAGCTGAAAGTAACAATTTTGCAAAATTTGAAACTGACATACTTATTATAAAACATATTAAGTACAAAATGAGTTGCTAATTGTTATTTTCAGCTTTATCCACCAGTCACTCGACACTCAATAAATGTCAGCATACATGGCGTATGAGTAACATAATTTACAGGGGTATTAAGTTATATTGTATATGCCTTTTTGATATGGATATTTAAAAAAAAACATTTTAAATGATAGAAATTGCTTTTATTCGTTGTTATTGAATTTTTGATCTGCCTTTAAATTTTATGAAATTATTTCACATCTCTTGTTCTCTTTCAGGTCAGCGGATTGAACTCAAGAGAAACATATTTCAAACTAAATTAATTTTTTTTTTTTTTTTTTTTGAAAATGTGTGATTTAAATAGTGCAAAAACGGAAGAGTATTGAAAGTGATTTGTATGTGACAGTGAAAAAAGTGCTTGAAATAATATTTTGAAAGAAAGGTCTTCAAACATTCCCTCCGTACCGGTACATTTGGTTAGAAGTTATCTCCATACATGCAAACATATGTGCGAACAAGTGTAAACGTAAGCATCAGCGTCAAAGGTTATGAAACTTGAACGGCCACGCGTATTCTTGGGTTACTAACACGCTGTTTATGTTGTTATTGCTTGAGAATACACGTAGTTAGCAAGTCTTCGTCCACACACCTTTTGACAGTGCGGAATAAAAAGTGAAAAGTGTTTATTCAATGAATGTATGTATGTATATGTACACAAGTGTTTATAAATGTGAGTGCTTGTAAAAATACGTAAATATATGTATGTATGTATATGAAATGGAAAAGTTTTTTGAATAAACGTTTCATGATTTTTAGTAATACAAAAAAAATCAAGTATGGTGTTGCCACCTTAAAGAATTGTGTAAGTGACATTTATTAAATTTTATAATAATTTATCAATATAATATAAATATTAAATTATATAATATTTCATGATTTTTAATAATACGAAAAAAATCAATTATGGTGTTGCCACATATTTACAATATGGAATTTTGTTAACTAACAAATGAAAAATTAAACAAAACACTAGTTGCGGAAGGCTACATTATAAGAGAGTTATAATAAAAAATTTAGACAGTGTTGCCACCTTAAAGAATTGCGTAAGTGATATTTATTAAATTTTAGAAAAATGTATAATTATAATACAAATATTAAATTATTTAATACTTCATGATTCTTAGTAATACGAAAAAAAGCAAATATGGAGTTGCCACATATTTGCAATATGGAATTATGTTAATTAACAAATGCAATTTTGAACAAAGCACTATTTACAACAGGCTACAGTGTAAATGAGTTATAATAAAAAATTTAGACAGTGTTGCCACCTTAATTGAATTGTGTAAGTTATATTTATTAAATTGTCTATTGTTTTATTTTTAGTATACATTTTTAATGTAATATGTTAAAAAAAATATATTAAATATTTTTAAGCCTGTTGTAAAAATAGAGTTGCCAGCTTTCTAAAAATATGAAATTAGGTAAAAATCAAATGATACAAAGTCGATTTTATACAAAACAAAAACAATGAAATATTTTAAACTTGATGCGTCACAGAGTTGCCATCTTTCAGCAAATATTGGTTTCGCACTATAGAGATTTTTGACAAAAAAAATTTATGTACGAATAGGGTTGCCACTAATCTATAAAATAAGCGAAACAATTTTTTCAAATTGATTGAATTCATTGAGGTTATTATGCTGGTAAAAAAAAGTTTTATAAGGTTTTATACAAAAATAGGGTAAAAGTATTTTATTTTAGTTTCTCTGAGCGGTTTCTAAAAGCCAAATATTTGACACATGCGGTAAAAAGGAGTCAAACAGAGCCATGAAGGGGTTTTGACTCCCAAAAAATCTAGAAATGCTAGTTTGTTCGGTAATAATAACAAATTGAAGAGATATTTATATCAGGATAAGTAGGAGTTTTCGAAGAAAATTTAAGTAGTCCGATACACAAAAGCTCCGCTGAGATTGTGGTGTTATCCTAGACAATAGTCCATGCCGAATAAATACTTAACTTTGATTGTTAAGTTTGTATCACAGCTATACGCAATGAGCACAGCTTAATAAGGAAGGGGATGAGTAGATAGAATAGACGGCATGTCCCAATCTTTAATTGGAAAAGAAGACTCCAAAATCACACCAAAAGAGGGGCATAAAATTTACAACATTTATAGAGACGAGTAAAAATTTGCTAACGGATGGAGTGCCGGCGGTTGTTGCTCGAAGCAGGATCTCAGACAACTATTTTAGCTTCCGGAATACTGCTGAATCTTCCAGGTGGAAGTCGCCCCGATAGCCAGGTGGCAACTAAGGTAATAATCTTACAACACATTACGTCCTAGAATGTCCCAAGAAGTAAAGAGGACACGAAGTGTAACCAATTAAAAAAGCCATAAATTCGGTTTGGAAAATTATTTTTATTTATTTTAAATTACAAAATGTGTGAAAATAATCATAAATTCAGGACCAATTCACTTTTGCTCGTTATGACCACCTTTTGACTTAACTATGGCCTTGAGACGGTCAAAAAACGAATCGCAAGCTGCCCGAATATGACTGCCGGTATTTTGGCGCACTCACGGACAACGGCTTTCTTCAGCATCTCGAGACTGGTGTATTTTTTACTTCGGACGCTGCTCTCCAAAATGGCCCAGAGAGAATAATCCATTGGATTCGCATCTGGTGAATTCGAGAGCCTTTGTGTGGTCGTAATGAAGTTCGGAACGTTGTTTTTCAGAAATTCTTGGTTCACTCGCGCTTTGTGAGATGGTGCTGAGTCTTGTTGAAACGTCCAGTAACATTGTAACGAGTGATGATGCAATAAACAAAACTTTATTCACATTAAGGTGTTTGAGATAACGAACAATTGCTGGCTGTGATTTTCCAGGCTAAATATACAGCAATCACACTATTACATATGAATTTCATCGCTGATTACTTTTTTCTGCGTTCACTTTCGGCAAAACACTTCTGTGCGCTTGTGAACAATACTCCGAACTGTCATTCAGCAAATTTATAAACAGCTGGGTCTAGTGCGACAGCTGCGCGAACAGTGTGAAGTTGGTTATCATCGCACGCGAACCGGATGGGCGTAACTGGCAACGATACATGCAGAACGTACAGTGACGTAGGTATGAGAGAGACATCTGAACATCTCCTAAGTTTCTGTCCAGCATTATGAAGAACTCTTCTTAGATATCTATGAACTTCTCAGTTAATAGTCAAAATTAAATATCAAGTCCAAATTAAAGTTCGAAAATGTCTAAATGAACAAATTTTAGAGGATGTTATAAACTTCGTAGCTGTTCTTCTGTTCAGGGTATAAAGACAAAAAGGTCATACTGGCAGCGTTTGAAATGATATCAAATCGGGAAGGCTAAAATTCGCTAAAGAAGGCAGTATATAAAAAGTAAATATAAAAAACACAAAAATATGTTTCGTATATGAGCAAAAAACTGTAAGGCTTTGTCCTTAATTTTAAATTTCCTCATTTATTCTTCAAAATCTATGTTGCCGTAATCTCTCTTTTGGCCCAAATATACTTGTGCCAAAGTTTTTTTAAACCTCGAATAATTTTTAAAGTCAAGAATAGCCTTCAATGCGGGTGCAAAAACCAAGAGTTGTCGGCCCACAATTTTGGCCTCCTTTTATGAATAGAAGCGCACAAACGACGTATAACACTCAAATAGCATTTCCTGTTGACAGTTTGGCTGGTCGGAAGGAACTCGGAGTACAGCACACCTCGACAATCGAAGAAAACTTTCAACAAATTATTGATTTTTGACCTGCTTTGACGTGGCGGCTCACCTTTGCCACGATATTCCGCCGATTGATCCTTGGTTTCCGAGTCGTAGGCATAGATTCTAGACTAAACGCTAGTAATACTATGTTTCATGACATCCTCGTTGTCGGAAAGCATTGTTCACAAGCGTTAATGCGAATCTGTTTTTAGAAAAAAATTGAGTGATCAGATTTTCACTTTTCTTAGGCCGAAATGATCTTTTAATATGATTTTCTCTGATCCTTCCGATATTCCAAGGACTGGTAATCGTCAACCTTGAGGAGGGGAGGTTCCGCTTCTCACTTTAACTCGCCTTTATAAGGAAGTTTTTTGGCTACCCAGAGGATGCTTGGTATAAAGCCGGAAATCGCGGGCTGCTGGAGCCATATATAAAGGAATTGTTTCTGACCACTCCCAAGTGAATGGCGCTTAGAGAACTTTCCACATTTGCGTGAACTTTGACATATGACTCCATCCTTTCTGAATAATTTCACTCATCGTACTTAAATTCAGCCACTCAATTCAAAGGGAATAAATTAATTAAATCATTAAAGCGCATTTTTCTTCTAAAGCTCATCTGAAACACCGTTAATAAACGAACAACACGAGTGGTTGATTCCCACACTCTGCTCGTAAACACAAGTAAATCATACCCTTGGTACACTTTAGGGTAATTTCCTAATTCAACCTCTAAAGGCGCTGCGGGAAACGTTGTGTTTATTTTATCTGTACGTGCTTTACTTATTTAGGACTAATAGCTGGGCGGGGGATGTCAGTGAGGGCATTTTGATGCCGAATTGAAATGAAGGAAATTTACTAAAGCACACTCTCACTTACAACTATACAAATAACGGTTGTGCAGAAGTGTGCTTATGCGATACTAGGAGTATACATGTAATTGTTTATTGAGGTATACATATTTATCATTTTATATATTATATAATTTTGGGAAGCCTACGTCATTCAATTCCTAAATTGAAAGCGATTCAAGTCGGATCATTTTTTTGTTTTTTTCTCGAAATTATTCTTTCGCGAGTAAACAAGCGAGTAATTTATGTCAAAAAAATAAAACCGAAATTTAAATTATGGAAAATGTTTAATGAACTATTGGATTGCGAAAGAGGCAGAAGTCAAAATTTATTGCGCCGGCTTACAGCAATTTCACTACGGACGTTTTCGCTTGACGTTGCCGTAGGTGATCCACTTGTTATCACCAGTAACCATTCGCTTCACGAATGGATTGATTTTGTTGCGATTCAGCTGCGAAGCGCCGATGGAAACTCGGCCAATGAGGTTTTTCCGTTAGACATGGTTCCAAATTGTTGTTTTTTTTTTTTTGTACAATGTTTGCTTCCACTACGTGATCGTGTTGTCGAAATGAAATAAAACACTCAAACTACAAAATCTTTTATATTTTTCTTGTTATGCAGATAATTTTGTGTTATCTATGATTCAAGAAAAATATCGGCCGAATTAGCGCCACGAAGTCATTAAGGCAGAAATGGACCTTATCTGAGAAGATGAATTTCGTAGGAATAAAGCTAAGGCGCAGAGCCAAATCCAACCGCAAAACTAGCCATGTTGTCATCGGAGTGAGAGGCTGCTGATTGAAACTTGAAAAGTAACCAAGTTCTACAAGAATTACCGCGCCTTCGATGTATTGATAAGTAACTTGGGCCTCTTAACCAGTGGCGGATACAGAAGGATTGCGGAAATTCCGCTGCTTGTAACGTTTCGAAATCGAAGACAAAAATCTAAGGAACATTTTCGAATCATTTATTCAGACACGAAAAATAGGCGGCTGAACTCAAAATTGACGAAGAAAAACCCAGAACCTGCGGCCGACAAATAAAACGCGAAAATTTCTGTGTGAGAACTTGCAAAGAATACTACTAGGTCTTAGTGTACTACATACATTCCTCTGTTGGATACAATCGGCGAAGATTTGAAGACGCGCTTTTCTAGAGAAGTATTGAATGGATTTCAACTGAGTTTGCTGCTTCTAGAAAACGTATGTGCTTTGAAAAGGATAATGTCAACGTCGTGCGACGTTTGAAGCTCAAAGGCAAACTTGATCACTGGCAGTGCTTTTGGGGCAAAAGCAAAAGTCAAAAGAAAACGTTGAAGAACTGCGATGTAAACCTATACCACATAAATTAGTTTCTTTTTGCATAATCTGCACACTTCCCATGTTGAATTCGAGCTCTGAATGCTCTTTTTCGACACTTCGCCGGAGGAAAACGTGGCTGAGAACGAATATGCTTCAAGATAGTTTGACCGACCTAGCATTCTTGCACACGCATCATGACATTGAAGTCACTGCAAAAGAGTTCTCCAAAGATTCTTAAAACTTGGACACACGAACTGACACCAAGTAAAACTATTTCTGGATCCGTCCTCATCTTAGCATAGTTCGAAAACATCCAAAACCAGAACATAACCATGACAGCCTCACACGAACGAAAGTCATCGAATATATCCAATATTAAATTGAGAATCAATGACGGTTTCAAAATCAAACTTAGACTATCCATCGAAAATGATTATATCTTCTTAAATATAATATGTTTTGGGGAGAAAGTCGTGATGTCAAATATGCACCGAGCTCTGGAAGGCCAGTTAAAAAAAATATCTATAAAGTAATGGGAATTGTCGAGTCTGACTGCCAAGTAAGCACTGTTTCGATTGGCCATCGTATTTGCAGGATACTAAACTATTGCACAAAAAACTGTTTGGAACTATTTAACGGGTCAATTGAAAAGTACCAGATCTAACATAGCAAAACAACTTTTTCTGACGAAATTCGTTTTCAAAATTTAATATAGTTCCCTTCATCTCTTCATCTTTTTCTTATCATTTACATACATATGTAGTACGATTTGTCCTTTACTTCAAAATAGGCAACGGCTTCAGCAATCACCTCTTCATTCGTCGAAAATGCCTCCCCCGCGAGTGTTCTGTTGAGATCTGAGAACAGGAAATAGGGAGCTGTGGGACAAATCTGGAGAATACGGTGGATAAGACGCATTGTCTAAATGAAACCGCACTTTTTTTTTCTTTAAATTCGGCCGTTTTTTCGGCGATTTCATTCTAACAATCGCTTTTGATGGCCCCTTCATTTTCAAGGTAAAATAAATACAAATTACTCCATATGCACCCCAAAATACAGACGCCATAACCTTGCCAGTTGACTGCTGCATTTTTCCACGCTTTGAAGCGGGTGCCTCGTATAAAGGACACTCGGTTGCCTGTCGATTGGACTGCGAGGTGAAATGATGGAATCATAATTCATCCATTTCTGCACCGAATCATCAACTCGTCGCTGATTTTGGTCAAAACTGAGCTCTAGCGGCACCAACTTTGCACAGAGCTTGCTCATACCCAACTTTTCGTGATTGCTATGATGTACACAATCAATTGATATCTTTAGAGGGTTTGTAGTATCACGAAAGGAACTTCACTTTACAGTTCTCCAAAACTAATTTGTGCACTTATCGTCGCCGTTGCTCATTACACCACGTCTAAAATTTAGCATACCAATTCTTGATGATTGATTTTCCTGGGGCAGTGCCCAGAAACACGGCAGCCGTGTAATTTATACACACTCCTTTCGAAGACCAAAGGCAACTATAAATCTTACTAACTTAATTCTATCTGTTTCTATGTGTCAAGACGAGGACTTTTCAATTGACCTGTTAGATACGGCTGGATACAAAAAGAAGGTTGATATATGTGATACATGAGTTACGCAAAAAAAAAAGAATTTACATCTGCGAATCGCTGCTGAATCGTAACAAAACCGGATCAGTTTTTAAGCGGATGGGTACTTCTAAAACAAAAACATCTAAAATCAATCGGACAAAAAAATTACTTTTATAAATAGATAAACTCGGGCCTGATCGAAGGATTTTTTTTTTCAAAAATTAAAACAATGTCAGCCTCAGGAAATTTTTTTCTAAATTTTTTGGAAAAAATCAACAGTTAATTAATTAAAAAATCGACGTTAAAAAAATCCTTCGACCAGGCCCGAGTTTATTATGTATTCTAAAAGCTGTATAAATTTCCCTTAAAATCTACTGAGGGGTTCAAAAGTTCAAAAAACATAGTTTTGAGAAAAACGCGTTTAAAGATTCACACTAGCGCTTTGAAGTGCCCGAGCTCTCTTTGTTATTTGGCGAATAACTCAAAAACTAATTATCGGATCAAAGTAAAATCTTCAGAGAGTATTTTTAAAATATTACACTTAATGAAAATGCAAAAAAATATAATTTTTTTTAATTCTAACTACCCCTAACCCCTTAATTCAGACCTGTACTGTCAACAGCCAGCTTAGGTGAATAGGAGAGAAATTATTTTCCAACAAGAAAACGGCAGTTCATATACACAGGGGCTCCGTGAGCTTGTTTGAGATATTCCATCTTTCCATTCCGGACTGACACCATGTGATTACTACTTGTTCCTGTCAATAGCAAGTGATTTCGCCTAAAAATGCGCCGTACGTATGGCTTAAAGATAAAGAGAATGACGAGAAGAGAAATGTTTCAATCAGCAAAGCGTGATTCGGTTCCAGTCGAACTTTAACGTTCTTACCTGTTTTATTATACAATTTGGAGTTTACAAAAGCAAACTAAAATATAAATATACACAAATATTCAAAAAGTATCTTTTATGCATTTGCAAATATGTATGTCAATACGATATATCATTTCGTAGATGTATGTGAGTTTTTCGTATGCTAAATTTTTTGGCTTAATGAGATGCAAATTGTTATTTTTAAGTTGTCAGTTGTCAGTTGTCTTTCGCCTGTTGTCAGAAGAAAGTGAAGCCACGCAGAATTAATGGCAACTGAGGCGCGCATTGGGGTGTTGAGTGGCAACGCTGCGATGCCCGTTCTAAGCATCCTGTTTGGGGTGGTTCTCGTGCGTGTGCATTGTTTTCTAGCTCATTTATGCAATTATTAAGTTATCAAATCAAATTCGTTCAAGTAATTACTTTACAACGATTAAAATAACATGATTCTTTTAACAGTGCTCACTATTAAAACTGCTGATCTTGTGTGGGGGGTGACTTTTTTCATATATTAGGTTGTCAAAAAAGTCTTGCGGGATTTTCGCTAGTTGGCGTTGAAAGCGCGTAGTTCTAGTTTTATTCGTCGCATCGGGTCATGCTGTACCTTTTTGGAAAGCTCATTTCGGGCGCTAACACGTGTTTGATTTACTGTCGTTTCTTTTAAGTCATTCGTGAGTTATAGCGTCGCAAACATGGAGCAAAATTAAGAGAAAATACGGCATATTTTACAGTACTACTACAATAAAGGCAAAAATGCATTTCAAGCCGCCAATAAAATTTGTGCAGTTTATGGACCCGATACAGTTTCCATTTCCACCGCACAACGATGGTTTCAACGTTTTCGTTCTGGTGTAGAGGTGGTCGAAGATGCGCCACGCTCCGGAAGGCCTGTCGTCGAAAATTGCGATAAAATCGCTGAATTGGTCGAAAGAGACCGGCATAGTAGCAGCTGTAGCATCGGTCAAGAGCTGGACATGAATCGTCAAATCGTTATAAACCATTTCAATAAATCATTCAATAAAAATACCGCAGGACTTTTTTGACAACCTATTATGTAACAATATAATAATTAAATAATAAATACCCTTCACCAATGAACCCAATCCACAAAAAGGAAGACTCCACAATCTGCGTTAACTCAACATCGCATGTAAGGTTCTATCGAGCGTATCGTGTGGAAATTGAAGTCCACTGTCAACAAAGTGATTCGTTTTTCTTAGTGTGACTTTCGGCCTGGAAAATCAACAACTGACCAGATATTCACCATGCCCCAAATATAGAAAAAAAAACCCGTGAAAGGAAGATCGACACAAACCTTCTGTTTGCCGATTTCAAAGCTAGTTTTGACAGTACGAAAAGAAAGTTATGCTGCTATGTCTGCATTTGGTCATCATGTAAAACTAATACGGCTATGTAAACGGACGTTGACGTTGTACAAAAGCTCAATCAGGATCTGGACCACTCCGGGCCAACGAGGTTTTAGACAAGTTCACTACCTATCGTGCGAATTATTCTATCTACTCCTGGAGAAAATAATACGAGCTGCAGAGCTGAATGAATAAGGTACAATCTTCTATAAGCATGTACTCGTACAGCTGCTGGCGAACATCGATGATATCGATGTCATTGACGTCAACGGCGCGGTTTTGTTTTCTCAAGATTGGATAAGGAAACGAATGAAATGGTTCTAGACAAAATATCAAAAAAATTAAAATTTCATTGAACAAACAGATGTCGCGGTCGCGACTTGGCTCCCACGTCACTGTTGACAGTCATAACTTCCCAGTGGTAGATAATTATGTCTATCTTGGAACCAGCGTCAACAGCAACAACAATGTCAGCCTTGAAATCCTACGCAAAAATAATTCTTGCCAACAGGTGCCACTTCCGACTGAGTATGCATTTAAGAAGTAAAACGCGTTGTCAGAAGTTGACCACTTGACCGACGGCAGGTTTTCATGTGGAGATCAGCTCGATTAAGTCTTTACAATGATCTGCTCGATATATGCTTGACTTAAGTTTTTGTTTTCTAAGGAGATTTTTGTTTGTTTTTTGTGTTTGCAAACAAATTTTATGATTGGTTCAAACCAAGCTACAACTCCTCTTTCTGTCGCTTTGGGAAAAGCAATAGTGCGATAGTGTTTTGAGAAGCTAAAAAATTTCAGTTGCCATATACACATAAATATGTTGAGACTATACGGATGGATGGACAGACGAACCTGCCTAAATCGCCTCGTCACACTGATTACACTAGTTTACAGTACATTTGTTGCCGAAGAAATTTTAGCTGTTGCTGACTACATGTAATATGCTATTTCCAAAAATATAATTTAAATATTTTTATCAGCTCTAGTTTCAGAGTTTCGGCTAAGTAGGCATTAGACAACAAAAAACATGTATTTATTAAGAAAAATAATTAATCCTTAAGTTCTAAAAAACCTCGTTTTAAAGTTCTTCTCCGATGTGTAGACTTTGGAAAATGACGTATTAGAGACCAACAATAGTCAGACATCACATTTGTATCCCAGAAGCCCTGACAGCGCTCTTCCATGACGCGTAAGTCTTGATGCATACGCTCCCTCTGCTCTTCGCTCATATCTCCTAAATTTTCCGGAAACCTCCCTAGGTGACTATGGGGGAAGGGGAGTTTTATACTCATATTGCATCCCATATTTTTTAATTATAGCAGGAGAATTTCTAAATTGAGTATCTTTCGTAAGTTGTCTAATTTGGGGGCCATCAAAAATTCCGGCTTTAATCTTTTTCATAGTGAGCTGAGGAAATTTTTGGCAAATGTAAGAAAAGCAGTTCCCATCTTTATCTAGTGATTTTACAAACTGTTTCATGATGCCCAGTTTTATACTCGTTGTAATGGTGGAAGAATAATTTTGTTACAGGCTACTAGTGAATTGTGAACTATATTGTGCTTTCCAGGCTCCATTTTTTCTCTCAAGGGCCAGTTTTTTCTCATCCAATGCTCTTGTTTAGCCCTACTGTCCCAAAGACATATAAAACAGAGAAACTTGGTATAACCACTTTGTTGACCGAGAAGAATGTTGACCATTTTTAAATCGACACAAATTTGGCACTCATTTTCATTGTATTTTATTTTGTTAAAGATTAGAGAAGTGTTACAATATTCCTCCTTTAATTTTGTACTGTGGGCAATAGGTACTCCAGCGTATTTATTTCCATTATGTAATAGAATACATTTAAGGCTACGTTTTGAGCTGTCAATGAATAAACGCCAGCCGTTTGGTTCGTATCGCTTCAAGCCCATTTTTATCAACAAGTTTTTGATATCTGAACAAAAGGTAATGCCGTTTTCTTCGGAAAAATAACGCCGTAATTCTGCATCTCTTTCACGATAAAAACTTATTTTAGTATCCGAGGATAGCAAGTTTTCTTCTTTTAGTCTTGATGCTACAATTCTGAAGCTTGTTCAGAAAGATTTAAATCTCTTACAAGATCATTCAACTCATTTTGGGAAAAGCGTTTTGGCTCATTAGACATACCTTCAAAGTCAGCATCATTTTGTGATGAGCTTGGTCCTTCAATGGCTTGCTCTAACGGTTCAGATATATTTTTAGGCTCTGAAGAGTTAGGTGAACGCTGCACTGGACGTTGAACACAACCAGTACTTGGGTACTGCCATTTAGCTCGATTTTTAGTGTTTAAACCGTTTATGTTCACACTACAAAAATAACAGTCTACGAGATGATTTCGTGGTTCTCGCCAAAAAGTCGGTGTTCCAAATTTAAAGGCACTTCTTTTGCCACTTTTCCATAATCTTAAATACTCCACACAAGATTTACAAACACAATTGGGAGCCCAAGAACTCTTGTTTTTATCCAAGAGCACACCAAATACTCAAAATAGGTATTTTTCACCAACTCTGATATAACTTTTCTACATTTTTTAAACACATTTTCATTTTAGCCTTTTTTGACAGATCACGCTTGAGACGTGACAGGCTGTAATGTTGTTTTTTCATTATTATTTGACATTTCACTATGGAAAGACTTAGCCTGAACAACGTTTACAAACTGCTCAACTTTGTTACGAAAGAATGTATTAGACTTTTGGTCAACATTATCGGCCTACTGAGCGTATTATTCGTAACACGATAACGAATCTTGAGACCCAGCATTCATGCTTGGACAATATTCGACAGAATAGACTACGTCCAGCACACACGGAAAATAACATAGTAGTCGTAGCTGAGAATTTACACGAAGACCGGGGAGAGTCGTTTCGGGGCCGTTTGCTGCAATTCTAACTGACGTATGGAACAACTTGGCGCATTTTAGATCCGAGATCTTAAATTGAAAGCGTACAAAATGCAGTTTGTGCAAGTCAACCGTCGGTCAACCTACCCAAGAGACAACACTTTACACTATGGACTCTTGCATAGTTCCAAGAAGATTCGACGTTTTCGAACAATTTTTGTTCTGCGATGAAGCCCATTTCTGGCTGGGTCTGTAAACAAGTAAAATTGCCGCACTTGGGACGAAAAGCAATATGAAGAGATCCAAGTGCTGTCATTTGATCCAAAAAAAACGACAGTTTGGTGGGGTTTGTGGGCCGGTGGAATCATCGCTCTATACATCTTCTAAACTGATGCCAGTGAGAACGTAACTGTCCATGGGGACCGTTATGCCGCTATTTGATGCCTGGAATTGAAGCTCGTAATCTCGCTCACATTTAATTTCAACAAGACGTCGCCACTTCCCACACATCGCATCAGTCAAGGGATTTATTGAGAGAAAACTTCGGTGACGGACAGATAGATCTGGCTAAATCGACTCTGCTCGTCACACTGATTATTTATATGGTATATACTTTACAGGGTCTTCCAAAGTTTTATTTTAGGCATTACCTCCGTTCTGGGTATTATAATAAAAAACAAAAAAACAAAATACTAGTACCTAGAGCCGCACATTACTGTAAATAAAAGACATTGCTGCTAATATTGTGTGCTGAATTGGAAAAATATTATTTTAAGCAAATTTTTCTTCTCTTAATTAAAAAAAAAATGAAATAAAATAAAACAAAAAATAGTTATTTATACAAATTATAGGCTAATAAAAATGTCTAATACAAGTATTTGCATATTTCATATCCACTTACATTTACATACATACATACATAAATGAACTAAAATTTGTTAGGTCTTTTCGTTGCGTAACTGTTGTTTGGCTAAACACTTTTTCGCAGTCATTATGACAAACATAAGCTATAAGTAATGCGCGCTTAATTTAAGGACACCTCAGACACCTCACTCGCAGCGGAGACAGCGCACCGCGTCGGAGCTGCATCCTCTGGCTTAGAGACGCAGTCAGCAGCACTTGACCACTGTTCCGCCGGCGACTTTGTCAGGGTGGTCGCCTTTTCGATTGCAGCTGGTGGAGCGAAAGCTTTCACAAGCACGTGTTCGGATCCGGCGTCTGCAGTGCCGATAGCAGCCACGCTTTCGTTTGGTGCGCTTGACGCTGCTGTTGTAGTTGTTGATGTAACATTTATGGTTGGATCCGGGTCAGCTGCTGTCAGCTGTGTGTGCTGAAGTACGGCAAGCGTGTTTGGTGCTGATGCTGAAGGTGTTGTTGCTGCTGTTGTTGTCGTGGATATGGGCGCTGTCGCTTCGGACAATGCTTTTGTTGCTATTGTTGGTAGCAGCACAGGCAGTGGCACAGATGTATCTAATATGGCCACCACCTCTGGGTCACGCTCAAGTGTTGTTGAGGACTCTGCAAAAGTTGGTTTAGCACCAGCTAATTCGACTGAAGTACCGCTACTTTCCTCTTTTGCAGTTATTGTTACACTCGCTGCTTGTGAGTCTTCTTCTGGGAGTTCTGCTCTTTGGTTGTGTAGACCATCAGCATTGTCACAAGTACCATTTGCCAGTGCATCCTCTGCATTTGCAGTTTCTTCTTTAAGTAGCGCTTGCTGGTTGATATTTAAGCTTGGTTGTATATTAATTTGGGTTTGAGGCGAGTTCTGCCCGTTCACTTCGTCATTTTCCGCGCTTGCCACTGTGGTGTTGACTTCAATTTGCTCTGCTGGCTGTTCTTTTGACTCGGCCCCTAGGAATATAGGTTTAAAGAAAAATTTGGTTAGAAAGACATTAAAATACTGACTTCTACAAGTTTTGAATCACAGTCTATCATTGTTTTCTATTCTTCAGAAAAACAGTTTCCAAAGCCTTTTCGGAGACACCTATTTTTCTATGCAAAATTTAAAAGATACGACTACTTTTCTACCTTTCCCACTTCTTTGGTGGAATAGTGCTAATCATCTCCAGTAATAAAGACCTCTTTAATAGTTAAACAAAGGGGAGAAAACTTGCTTTAGACAGACAGTTAGGGAATGCACTGCGACCGACCTGTGTTCTATTGTGTTCCCTTCTGTTATGACAACACTTCGTTTAACCCAGTCAAATCAGAGAGACTGAGTGAAGCTAAGTGTTAATGGTTGTAATGCATTCTCTTACCGATTTTTTTGCCTATAACCTGACTCTTTTTTCTTGCGATTGTTGGGTAATCAGAGAGCATGTACTCTGTTTTATCTGCTCTTTTGTCAGGGAAGTGCACAGATCCGTGGGGCAATAATCTAATCTATCCAACCTTGCCCTTGGACTACAGTGACCTTTATAAACAATCATAAGTTCCCTTAATTTGTTTCTGGAGAGAACGTTTACTTTTTTGCATGTGTGGTATGGAACTCTTCTAGAAACAGACTCCCCAGTTGAAGCACAGGCTCCTGTTGCTAGTGGCGTTTTGTACTGGCACTTTCTTTTTTCCATAGCTCCTCTCGTAAAGTGTGAGGTTCCGATTCTATCAAATTAGTTACCACAGCTTCTTTCGCCGGGAGGATCGCAGTCTCGAAACTTCATATAATCGTCAATTCAAAGTTTTTTTTTTTGAGAAATGAGAACAAAAGACTGCTTTCTACAGTTCCCATCAATATTCACGAGAACATCAATTGACCCGCGTAGAGTATTTTAAGTTATATGGCGCTTTATTTCCTCTAATTCTAGAGTATCCAGGCATACATCGTAGTTCTACAATCGTACTCGTTTCTCTCGGCTTCCAGTGAGAGTTTGGAGCTGAAAGCTGTTATTGAAAACAATCTGAGATCCTTAGAGTTTAAGTTAGTATGGTCGGTTAATGAGCCACGTATAGAAAAGTTTTGATCTTTAGCGACGCTAAATAGAGTATCACGTAGTTCATGAAAAATAATCATCCTTCAGGATGACAGCGCTTGACGCGAACTTCAATAGGTTCTAGGGCTGCACTAACGACACCTCTTTCTGTGTCTCATACCGTGAGGCCAGCAAATCGTTGAAGTGTTGCTAATGTGGGACAAGAGCAAAAGAATTTGTTTAGCTGGTGCCTTGCTCTTGGAATTTCTTGCAGTTTTCTCGATCTATCAGTCTTATTCTGCAGTCCTTTTTATCAATAATGAGTAGAAACTTTTTGTATTTCTGATCTACATTTTTGCATATGCAGTTCTGCATCCCGGTAGATCAGTCTTTCACAAATTGAACTTCTTCGTCATATTTCTGTCCAGATCGCCGTACGCCAATTGCTTCGATTTATTAAAGTCGGTCAACTTTTCAGTTCACAGCCGTCACCACTCATGGCAATCTATTATCTCATTGCCTTCGATACTCTTGTGACCGGGCACCCAGTATAAGTGAAGTCATTTTTTTCCTCATGACACTCTCCACTGCTGGTTAAGAGAAAGCACTCAACTGACTGCAAAAATTATATGCAATCACTTTCGACAGCACTGACTGTTGGGTCTTATGCTGCAGTGCTCGAAAAAAAAACTAACCTTAAAATTCACTGCATTTCTGAATCAATGCAGGGAATGGGTATTTCATGAAATTCGCGACCTAAACAAGCATTAAAATGCCAGAAATTCCTCATCATTTAATATTAAACGAACAACAGCTCTGTTCCTAGCGCCATCATACCAACGACAGTGGATCCTAACCTTCAAATCCTGGCGGTATGCTCGAGTATTTGAGCATTCATTGTTGCAAGCGATGCGCGGATGGAAGAAATAAAGCCAAAGGAATGTACAAATTAACTTGTAAATATATTTACCTGTTGATGTTGTTGACGATGGTTGTGATTCCGCGTCAGCATTCACCGTAATTCCTGCTGTCAACTCGTCCGCCGACGCGGCAGCTAATACAGTTTGCCCATCACCGCCCACCACCGTGGCGATTCTTTCCTCGCCGCCCGACTCACCTGATGCGGTATTGAAAGAGATTGTAATGCCTATGGTGGAGCCATGGTTGTTGCCCGTGTTGTTGTTGCTGCTACCACTTGCACCATTTGTAGGCGCATCTGCATTTGCCAGCTGTCTGATGGTAATAGTGCCCTCGGCCCCACCTGCACCACCGCCGACATTCACTGTTGAAGATGCGGCTGCTGCTGCCTCGCCGCCTGCTGCTTCGTTGGCTCGGGCGATCGCATCCAGATTCGCCGGATTTATCTGAATGGAACTCAAATTAATGCGCTGCAAATTGGCGATTTGCACGCGAACACGTGGCTGTAGCAGCGTGCGTCGTAGCGTGTCCACTGCGCCACCGCGCCGCTGCAGGTAGTCACGCACATAGTCACCAACATAGGGTGTTAGCGCCTGATTTCGTAATGCTTGGAGGGTTGGTTGGTATTGCTGTTGTCGCTGTTGTTGCTGCTGCTGCTGCTGTTGTTGTTGCTGCTGATGCTGTGCGTCAGCTGGGCGCCGAAATAGACGTCCCATTAGTAAGGCAGCCGGCTGTCCCTGGCCCGGCTGCTGTTGTTGTTGTTGTGGACCATTCCCCGCCACATTCTGATTGTTTGTTATGATAAGTATTTCCGCTTGTTGAATAATGACGGGCAGCTCGTAACGATGGAAAAAATAGAACATTGAGTGCTAAACGGCGTGGGAGGGAGAAGAGTGGAGAGCAAGTGGAAATAATTGTCAGAATATGGTATATTAGGCTATTGGACTATGTAAAGCATGAAACGCGTTGAGCAAATTGGGTGGCCACGTGCGAGCCGAAGCCGTGCAAAGTTAGCTGGTTCTGGAACCAGTGGCTCCCTGGCTTGATTCGCTATTGTTTCATATAATAATTATGTTGATACATGTAAATATTTATGATGAGTTATAGTGTCTTTCCGACACCTCTACTCAAATCTGCCTAAAAGTTCTCAACGGCAAGACTCTAATAAGTACAGTATGTGTCTCAGGAAACGTGGATCTTGTTGGATCGAATAAAGTTCTAATATCAGAAAAATTAATTATCTAAGTTTGATCTATGATGAAGTCAATCCAAAACGGTAAAAACTAGATCAACGTCAAAGCAGCACAAAGTTGAAATAAGTGGGTTTAGGTACGCCGCGATTTTCATCGTGTCGACCAGTGGTTCGTTATGGTTATCAGTGTACCTTAGGAAATCTGCTAAGTTAACCAAAGGAAGATCGTTAGTCTCGACAGACTGCTCATTCGCAACACAATTTCTAGGAAATTTATGAAAGCTAAGCGATCTCTAAAAGACTGTCTACCTCGGAACCTTACAAACGAGCACAAAACGTGCGCGATGGAATAGTTATCGAGAAATGCGTGAGTACGAATGGACAAATTGGACACCCGTCCATCCGTCGTCGTCCGAAAAATCCACAAAAAATGCGGCGACTACAATAATGTTTCAAGACCGAAGTATACTCTTGTAGAACCCTCAGAAGTGATCTAGTAACCTGATGGCCACATCTTACTAAAATTTGGAGGGAATACTTCTCCAGCCTGCTGAATGGCAGTGAAAGCATAACACCAGAAGATGTTGAACTCGATTCCCCAATCGATGACGATGGAGGAAAGGACGACTATAAGGAAGTTCGAAAGCATTGGCCATTGCGAAAAACTGATAAGAAACATGTGTCTTGGTGTTGCCAGAAGCAAGTAACTTCACTTGTACTGGATGCCAGGCCACAAAGGCAATGAGTGCAATGAAATAGTGGACGATATTGCCAAGAATGGTGTACGGCTAACATCCGAAAACGTGATACAAACAACGATCTCGACAGAAGCATGGTAAAGAAAATCAAAACCCGATGGAACGAGCTACCTGGGTGGAAAACTGCAAAAGTTATGTGCAAAACGGTACATTGAAAGTACATAAAATTTTTATTGGCACTCGATAGAAGAGACCTAGGAACATATTGGAAAACTGAATGGAGACTGTCTGATTTCGGCACACGCCCGCAGGACCACTACTACGCTGTAAACATCTGGGGCCCCCACGTCAAGCGCAGGCTGCCTGAACGATGACTACTCCTCTTGGACTTAGCAACTGAACTACATCTGGTATTGCAAAGGAGCAAAACTGGTCTATGCGTGGCTTATTGGCCTACCAGATTAACCTAACCTAACCTAACCTAAGATGACAAGAAACTTGTATCACAGAAGATGAGACGATGAGTTGCAGAACCTTTCGCAGAATTTTGTAGTAAATTACATTTTTTTTAGTTGCAAAAATCATCTTCATCAGGCCAATTGCAATCTCGTCTTCACTAGACATTTTCAAGTTTAAGGTTAAGCTCCATCAAAAGCCTTTTTTTTATATATATTTTTAAGGAGCTAAGTTTTTTCAATGCCCTTCGCCGTCATTTCAGCCCAACTCAGAGTGGCGCCGCGACAATAGTTGCACAAGCACAGCGGATCCCCAAACACGTGAAGACTCTGCATAAAATCGATAAGCGGCACGTGAATCAGCGCATCTGCAGCAGCATTCTCAATTACATCAATTCTACCAACTAAATCAGAGGGCGCGATTATATTATATGCATTTATATATGAGTGTATACGGTATATATATCTATATAGATATGTAAATGTAGAAGGCACGTGACCTAGACATAACTGTATTGGCAGTGGTGGCCACAAGCTGCGGATGTCAAATTCATTTTACCATAAAGTTGACAATTATAACTGTGAACATGGTAAACTACCAAATCACATTTCACTCGCCCCGCAGCGAAACACCGATACATATTGATACTCGTATATGTTTCAGTAAGCGCAGGCACAAGGCTTTAAATAACCGCTACACAGCGAAGCGCGTTGTAGCATAAATTATTGGTAATTTAAATGAATTTAGTGCTTTTGTAAATGAGTTACAAGATTTCAAAAAATTTTATTTTTATAAATGAAAGTGCGAGAGAAATACTAAATTCGAAACTCAGAATATCACTCATCGGTTTTGTTGAGCCTTTTAAATTTACTATAACGGAGGTTTTTTAGACGCATGGTTTTCACTGAGGCAATACTTTTTTCAAAGTTGGTCTTTTTTACAGCTGCTACTTCAAAACTGAGCATAAATTTGGTTTGCCATCGCATAACGAACAGAGTTACTCCGACTGCTTCCAATAATCACCTAAGTCCTCAGAGAAGCCGTACAGAAAACAGGAAACGCTATCACTATTGTGGATCAGAGTATCAAAGAGGACACAAATAAGTCCATGCGCGATCGCGCGCAACTTTTTATGGAAGATTTTACGGGAGGACTTGGTTTGCGAGCTTACAAAATCCAGCTCGTACAAGAATTGAAGCCGATCGACCATAATGTTACAGTCAATGGGGAATGCTATAGAGCCATGAATAATTTCATAATTTTGAAGACGTTGATGCTGACGATCTTTGTAGAGGTACTTTATTCAAGAGCTTTTTTTTTTTGACAGATTACGCGTGGCACGCACTGAAGAAAATGTAGGAGTCGTGGCTGAGAGTGTACGAAAAAGACTGTGGAGTGTGGATTAGGCGTCGTTTGCAGCAACTCGGACTGACGTATGGAACAAGCTCGGTACGTCGAGATCTTAAATTGAAAGCGTACAAAATACAGCTTGTGTTAGGGAACGGACAAGCGACATCGCTCCGAAAGTTCCAAGAAGATCCAAAGTTTTTGAGCCAAATTTTGTTCAGCGTTGAGGCTCATTTCTGTCTCAATGGGTATGTAAACAAGCAAAAATGACGCATTTAGGACAAAGAGTAACCTGAAGAGTTTCAAGAACTGCCATTTCATCCAGAAAAAACAACGGTTTGGTGTGGTTTGTGGGCCGTTGAAATCATCGGTTCATATTTTTTCAAAAATAATGCCGATGAGAACTTAACCGTCAATGGCGACCATAATCGTGTCATGATAACCGACTAGTTGATGCCTGAAATTGAAGTTCGTGATTTTGGTGACATTTGGTTTCAACAAGACAATAGCAGCGAAAAGCCTAAAGTCGAACATACGATTTTGTGAAGAATTTGTGAAGTCCCGATAGATAATTTTATAACGCCTATCAATTTTCGTATATTGTGTTGGAGTTGAATGCAAATGATATCTCTGTTGCAGTAGTTTTCATTATATTTTTTTTTTTTGTTTTGTTAAGAGAACAGAGCTCAAACAAAGCGCACAGAAAAGTGACGAATCGAAGAGGACTACAGTGAATAGTGAAAAGAGATGAGATCGATCTTCTGAGGTTCGAAAAAAGTATACCAAACATACCGCGAAGGAAGGTATCATACATCTAATTGAGGCTGCCAAGTAGAGACCAACATTGGGTTCACTATTATATTTCGATTTGGAACGAATTTAGGATGGGATCGATTGGAACTGCTTAAAAAATATATTTCCTTACTCACCTGTATAAAAAGCCAAGAGGATACCAATGCCAAGCTACGATTTTGTCCACTAAAGCGATAATGATAAGCGTAGAATGCAAAATGGTACAAAAAGAAGAATCTGCAAATAAGAAAATATATTATATATAAAAACTTAAATAAGTAATATGGTGGTACGAGTATATATATACATACATATATGTGAAATATATCATTGAATAGACAGTGGAAGGGTTTAAAAATGTTCACTCATCTTATAAAGGTTGGTTACGACAACGAATGTACGGCACAATATTTGTAGAATTCTGTCTTTGAAGGGTGATTTTTTAGACATGTGGTTTTCAAGAAGAAATAAAGCATCTAACGCCGCCTGATTGGAACCAATATCGTCCCCATCAACATTCTTCATTTGGGGCGGGAAAAAGTTCCCCATTGGTTGTCATTTAGAGCACACCAAACAGTGGCTTTTTGAGGATGTGAAAATCGAGAACGGTGACCATCTTCTTTTGAGCCCATTCACCGCCTTCAATGCATTGCTTACACGAATTAGATAGGCTTACAACCACAAGCCAATAACTTTCCGAAAAGTCCCTAATGGCTGGCTGGGCGCAATTCCAATTGTTGGGCGCGAATGCGGTTGGACTTATTCAGATCCTCTTCGATACTCTACTACGCAGCACCAATAGAGTATTCGGTGCGCAGTGTACTTGGTGCGAAACCGATTCATGATTGCTTGTATTACCGACTCTGCTCGGCAATTATATCGACCGAAAATTCGAAGCTGCTCGCAATGCCCCCGCGTGATACAAGACATTATTTCGTTGGTAAAAAATTTCCACGATTTGCAAACCTTGTTCCGGAGTAATTTTGTTCGTTATGAAATGGCAAGCCGAATTGAGCTAAACTCAATTAACAACTGTCAAAAAAACCGAATTCGAAAAAAGTTATGAATCACTTAAAACTGTACGTACAAAAAACAAAACACCCATTATATGGATAAGCTTAATTGATACAAAGCGATTTGAGCTTTAAAAGAGAAAAAATACCTTAGCAGAAAGAGGTTTGAATTCAAAGAAAACGAGGAGTAGGGAAGAAAGTAAGAATTTTTTGGACAATTTATTTGTGGTGTCCAAGTCTATATTTCATAGAAAAATGAGACTTTGAATTTCCAGCAGACTGTTGATGGATTGCTAGAACACTAAAAAGAACATGGACTACTGTTATCCCGTAATACGTTTTTCAGTTGCATAAAGTTTTTCCAGACTGACAGGCTTGTTATAAACTACAAAACTTCTTGAGACCGAGCATTCAGTATTGGATAATATTCGACCGAATAGACCACATCAGGGCCGCAGTGAATAAAATGTAACAGCCGTAGCTGAGAGTGTACACGCAGACCGTGGAGAGTCGATGCGACGCCGTTCCAGCAACTCGGACAGACGTATGGAACGACTTCGTCGAGATGTTAAATTAAAAGCGTACAAAATACAGCTTGTTCAAGAACTGAAGCCGCTCGACCTTCCCAAACGACATCGCTTCGCTCTATGGGCACTTGAAAAGTTCCAAGAATATCCGACATTTTCGAGCCAAATTTTGTTCAGCGATGAGTTTCATTTCTGACTCAATGGGTATGTAAACAAGCAAAATTGAAGCTTTTGGGACAAAGAGCAACCGGAAGAGATTCAAGAGCTGTCATTTCATCCAGAAAAAGCAACGGTTTGGTGAGGTTAGTGGGCTGATGGAATCATCGGTACACATTTCTTTAAAAATGATGCCGGTGACCCATCAATGGCGACTGTTATCGCGTCATGATAAGACGCCGCCACTTTCCACACATCGCATGAATCAATGGATTTATTGAAAAAACACTTTGTTCAGCAGATAATTTCACATTTCGGGCCGGTCGATCGGCCACCAACATCGTGTGTTATCACACCGTTAAACTTTTTCTTAAGATTATGTAAAGTCTAAAGTTTATGTGAACAATCCCGCTTCGAAAAAACACCACGCGTGTCAATCGCCTGTTAACAGTCGAAATGCTCGAACGAGTTATCGAAAATTGGATCAACGGGTGGACCATCGGAGACGTAGCCTTGGCTAGCATTTGAAAGATTTATCTTCAAGAAATAAATGACAATGTTTTTTCGAATGACAGTAAATGTTCTACATTAATTTTGAAGTTTCTGTGTTTTTTTCTTTAAAAAAGTAGGGAACCTCGAAATGGATCACCCTTTATTTGACAAAATATCTTTAAGAAATTTAGCTTGGCTTACTAGTCAATTTCTAACAATAACGGTTCAGGTCGGCACTCTCTCTCCACTGAAGCATATAGCTGTCTTAGAAGCTGCATTATCGGAATGAAGTTCTTGCATGGAAAACTTTTTATTTGTCGATGAAATTTGGCATAGCTTATTGTCCTTAGGAACTCTTCAATCTCCGAACATATTGTTTAGAACCATAGCATATAGCTTCCATACAAACTGACCGAAAAAATTCTTCTAAAAATCTGTCACAGGCACAAAAAGTGCTATTTATTATTAATTTTTGTTAATTTTTTTTAAAGAGAAAATTATTTAAACTAATTATTGACACCTTAAAACCAACTTTTATTTTTTGTCTATAATTATTTGTTAATTTTTTTGCATTTTTTATTTAAATAAAATCATGAAAAAGGACTTTTTTCAATCTAACCCCTTTTTGCAGTTAAAGAACAGCGCTTGTAAGTGTGTTGCCAAGAACGCCAAGGGTTAGACATCCGACACCGGCTATTGAGCAACGCCCCGCACCAGACATAACCACTCAAATTTTAACGAATTATGGCGGAACAACGTTGACGCACTCGTAACAATCAACATGTGACACGCTGTTTGTCTAATATTTCCTAATAAATGCCTAACAGCACACACACAAACATATACATAGAAATGTGGAAATGTTGTGTGCAAAAGGAGGTTACGCGCGTGGCAGCTGACCATAACGGTATGTACATATGTGTGAGCTGGTGTGTGTGTTTGAACACAATACACTTTGCTGAAATGGTTTCATAATAGCTGCTGCTCCCCCTGCCACGCCACCACTACGCACAACCAGCACTCCGGTCCGCCAAAACAGCACGTCTCTGTGCCGCCCAAGCGGCCTTAGGCGCTGTGCCACCATTTCTTTTTTGTCCAAATAAAATGGGTCATTCAACAAGTCATAGATGGAAGCCGCAAAATGAGTTGTTTCAAACAACATTAAATGAAAAACAAATATATACAAACGCACCCAAATGGTTTCTGCCTCCATCGACATACATATGTGTGAGTGTATATGTATGTGTAGGAGCTTGTGTACAGCAAAAAAAAAATGTAATAAAATCGAGATGTGAGCCACAAGTATCTGCCTGGCCCACAAATATCGCAAAAAGTGATTCATTATATGAGTACATTATTGATTTACACACACATACACAGATACACACATACATAGGGCGCGAAAAAAAACAGAACTGCTCCACCTTAGCAATGCAAACAATTGGACAACTCTTCAGGTTTAATAATATAAATAATTGCCATAGAAAACATTGCAGAGAAAATGGCGAATTCCACTTTAATCTTAATGCGGGGGGCGGCAAAGGAGGAGGCTTCCAGTATGTACATATATAAGTATGCGTACGTATTTGTGTGCACTGCAGTTTAGCGAGTCGTGTATAACGGTACATACAAAGCCAGCGATAGCCGATCAGCGTCGACTCTCGTCTCGTGGCGTGCGAAAGAGCGGGTGGGAGAGAGCCAGGTATGGCAAGTGGGGAGCGATATGGTCAACAGCGCGCGCGGTCGAGGCGGTCGGTTGGTGGTGGCCGAGTGAATTATGTTATTGAATTAAAGTTGAGTTGATTGTGACCACAGTATCCTTAATATGATAGCCAGCCCTGTAGCAATAGCAACGCGTTGCACCACACTTCACCATGCAATTCCAACTTGTTGCCGTTATTGTTGTTTAGGAGTGGGTACATAGTTTTTACATATTTTTTCGACAATAACAAGCACAAGTAAGCAATACGAGGACGGTCCGGTGAGCGCTTAGCACGCAAAAGAAAAAGAAAAATTTTGGACAATGAAGATATATTTCCCACTATTAACTCGATACAATGCCCCGCAATGCAGAAACTTCTTTAATCAGTCAAAAAAAAACTTCTGGAGTCTTCAAAATAGGGCCGCATAAACTCCCCATTGAAATGAAATTTCGGTCCGGCGAGTAACTTTTTCAAGCTTAGAAACCAA
Organism: Bactrocera correcta; assembly: GCA_027475135.1. Taxonomy (NCBI): domain Eukaryota; kingdom Metazoa; phylum Arthropoda; class Insecta; order Diptera; family Tephritidae; genus Bactrocera; species Bactrocera correcta. Next base: position 30,939,827 of record CM050325.1, read on the forward strand.
AGGAAGTCGCTTGTCTTGATAGCGGCAATTCTACTGATATTACTGTGGTTACGAAACTTGAGCACAAGCGTTATAATTCTTCAGGATCACTTTTTTCGCCAATTGTGCCGTCTTTTTTCTGCGAATTCGGCATAGAATCGTCCCAATATAGCTCTGTAAGTGTGTTGCCCTTCTCCAAGTAATCGTTGTATATCTTTTTTTCTTTTTTACTGGGGTAGACGCCGCTTACACGGTTATAGCCGAGTTAGCTTGTCAATCGTTTCTTCTTTCAGCAATTTGGCGGCAGTTCGAGATACCAAGTGCATCTGGGTCCTTTCCAACGGACTGCAGGTCTTCCTCTTTCTCTGCTTCCCCCGGCGGGTACTGCGTCGAATACTTTCCAGATTCCGACGACATGACGGCCAGCGTAGCTGCTGTCTCTGAATTAGCTGAACTATGTTAATGTTGTTGTACAGCTCATCGATTCATCGAATGCTATAGTCGCCATTGCCAATGCGCAAAGGACCATAAATCTTCTGCAGAACCTCTCTCTCAAAAACTCGACAGAGTACTTGTCAGATGCCTACTCAATCCGACGTAGCAACTGTTCGCAAGAATTATTTTGCGTTAGATTTCGATGCTGACATTGCTGTTGGTGTTAATACTGGATCCAGGATAGACGAAATTATCTACGACTTCGAAGTTTTACTGTCAAAAGTGACGTGATAGCCAAGTCGCGAGTTCGACAAGCTGTTTGTTTGATAGAGGAGATATTTCGTCTTGCTTCGCCACAACCATTGGGGTGGCTCACCTAAAACTGATCGTGCAATCACACTGAAACCCTTATCGCCTTTTTGAGTCCGTTTCGAAGGAAAACGGGTTTCTATAGCATTCGGCATTCTTTAATTCCATTGCCCGATTTTTATCCCAAAAACATTCGGCTGAACTCGAAATACCGACCTGTACTTTTCCGATTTTTTTAAATAGAGCCTGCTTTCACACGCGGTCAAAACTACTAGGATTAGTTGACTGTCTAATGGTGTGTACTACATAAAATTAATCGCTCGTGCGATAGTGGCGCCATCGGGCGGTGAGACCAAGTTCTTAAAGGACCGCCCTCGTAGCTTTTTTCCTTTTTTTTACCATAACAAGTACAAGTAACTATTTATATGGTTGTGGGGGTGTGCATATATTGTTTGCACTACACGTCCTGCCGCCTCACACTCCCTTCACTGTTGCCAATGGCTGGGCTTCATCGACGCCAGCAGTGAAAATTGTATCAAAGTTGCTGCATTAGTGGTTGTCACGTTGTTTATTGTTGTTGTTGTCCTTATTGTTGCTGTTGTTGTGCATTCTTATAACCACTTAACTGTGCGTGTCTGTTTGTGTGTGTGTGTGTGCGTGTTAGTCTTAGACAGCAAGGACAGTCGGACAAGCACTCAACTCAGCTGAACGGCACACAACGCAAGGAAACGCCGCGCAGCGCCGCTCAACTGCACGTCATTACGGACACGTTTTCGTTGGCATTTCGCACAATCTGGCTTTCCATGTCGATTCTTTTCCAATTCATTCGCTTTGTTAATGTAGCGAAAAGACGCCAAACGTTCGTTGTTGATTTGCATTTGCCGGCGAAGAAGCCCCAACAAAGCGCTCCGGAGGCTAACAAATGCAGTTAGGGGCTGGCTATATGCAAATGTGTGTAACTACTCGTATGTATGTATGTAATATGTTTGTTTCTATGTAAGTAGGTATGCATGAGTGGATGTATAAGTAGTACGTGCGCCATTATGAGGACGCATATCAGAAGGTGCAATCAAACGTGACAAAGAAAGTGGTTTCAGTAAGTCTGTCAATCGGTGAGACAACAACAAAAGTAAACACACTGCAGTGGTGTAACCATAATAGGACAAAAACTTCTCAATTTCGAGAAATATCATTGACAGGAAGTCCACAATTTTAAATTGGTATATGTAAACATTTTGGCACCGACAGAGGGCGCTCTTTTCCTTAAATGAATAAAAGTTGTTATTGAACTAATTGATATCTGCGGTTCTACTCATTCCAAACCTACCGGTAGAAAAAATGGCCAAGAACGATCTTAATAATTTGTATCTCAATTTTTTCGTCGAAGTTCATAAAATCGAGGTTACAGTAATGCAAGAAACACGTTAACTTAGACTTCACCGAAGCTATAATATCCTTCAAAGCGGCTTTGCTTGTAGTAAAAAAAGGTATAAAAAGTTGTTTCTTGATTGGTCCGTCAGTTTGTATACAGCTATCTTTCCAAACTTTCTAGCTTCTTTTCTGCAAGAAGCTTGACCACTAAACAACGACGACCATATTCCCGAACTGTTCGAAGAAGTAGAAACTGAATCTTAAGATCATAGTCGGTTACGGTAAAACTCCGATTGTACAAAATCCTAAGATTTTGAATGTTACATTCAACAACCTGGAGAAGAAGGAGCCTTCACTCTTCATACGACCGCGATTACTGCAAAGGTACGGAGCCGCAAGAAAGTCTTAAGGCGCTAACCGATAGCTCATAGGGAAATGATAAGGAAACGTTATTGGCTACATATAAAGATAATCGACAAGCCGGTCATAAACTAGGTCGCACCAATACGTCGCCTGGATGTGGCGGAACGCAGACGAGGCGTGTCAAAATACTGCACTCCGGAAGATTACAGAATGCCTGTTAATGCTTCCGGAAAAGGAACTTAAGAGCTCCTCCACACGCAGTTTCTTCGGGGTATTTTCACGGACCACCCCTGCTTCTGCTTGAAGCGAAGCCACCTTCTAGAAACATCAAGAGATTGTCGACGACATCGACAACAGCATCCTGACCACATTCGGCCGGAACTAAGTTTAGACAGGTACTGACCGCCATTCGCAGTGACGCCATCAACACTTCACCAACTCCCTTTCAGTTAATGGCGTACTTGGAGTCAAAGCACCACAGGCGAAGCTCGAGTTGCCCCAACAGTTTTTCATTCAAGGACTTGACCGATTGATCAGTTTGTATGGCAACTATTTTCCCTATGGAGTATATGGACAAATTACAACAATAATTGTAACTTTTATAAGACTAAGTCTAGTATTTTAGATTGCTATTAGGTGGCGATAGACGAACTGCAGCCTATATCAGCGATGCGAGCATACACTCCGTCAACCGTGCGGCAATACTAGCACTGAGCTCGCTAACTGTGAGATCGAGTTGGAGGTCCTATGGCGTCTTGAGTTCTAGCATTGGTTCTATGCGCTTAGCAGACGTTGGTCAACGACCCTCTCCTGTGCGTCTGCAATATCATTTTGGCTTATGGTAGATCGTAGGCGATCTTCTAAACTACTTAGCATTAGCAAAGTTTAGCTTTCCGCAATAGCCGGGATTCTTACTGAACATTAATCAATAGGCATTCATGTGGTAAGGCTAATAATCTTGACGGCCGTACGTTGTCAAAGTTGTATTTAGGAGGATAAGATGGAAACATTCAGACATTCATTTTCTCCTCCATGGTGTAGTCTTTGCAAGGCTTTAAAGACATATCCGATTTTTTGAGGTGTTTAAAGAGTAATTTTATGTAGCAAAATCCTTTTCATCTTTTTTGGCTCGCAATTTTCAAAAACTCTCAGAAAATATTAACCGCTAATAATCTTTATGAATTTCCACTGGCGCTTCATGTCGCACCCCGATAGATACTCGATCGATTCAGAGTATTACGATATTTCATCGACGTGACGGAAACCGTAGTGTTAACCACTAGTCATTCAAAGGTATGCTAGATCTGCTCGACACCTACGCTCTTAAGTCAACTGAGTTCCATGGCAACGATACAAGCTGCAACGGATATTTCAGAACAGACGTGGGTACAAATGATTATATGATTTCTGCTTAAAAGCACTTATTATCAACCCACGCGGATTGGAAACGCCTTTAAATAAATGCCAACTGTCTGAACTACATTCGCAAAAGACCCACCTTTATACTGAAAATACCAGTATATATATACTCATTCTGTATAGTATTTATTTGCATGTGTGTAAAAAGGGACAATTATGCCAGTATAAAATTAATCTCTTCCTGGAATGAGTGGAAGTAGTGGAAGTATTAAGCGATAGCATAAATTACTATATTTTTTCTAATAAAAAAAAATTATGAATAGATACAATGTTGCTCTTGTAATGTATGGCGGATTGTAAACTGCGAGCATTTCACCTATTTTTTAAGGTGTGTACGAGTACATGCGACTGATAAAGGCATATTGAGCAAAGACCTTACATACAAAATATATACAAATGCATATGTTTGTATATGGCCCAGTAGGAAATATTGTGAGTAGAAATTTATAATAATTTCGAGAGTAAGTTTACGAGTTCTAAGGTCTATATTAGTTATGCTTGCTCATTATGGGAATATATAAAAAGAACTATCTCTTCCATAATCATAATCTCTAAGCTGTAGCCAAAAGTAAAACCAAGAAAAGGAGCTTTACTTTTTCTATTATGTCATTCTAACAGTCAGAGATCAGGAATAACGAAGACCATTTTAAAAGATCAAAAAACAGCGTCAACGTCTGTGACACAATGCTTTCCGACCAGCAGGATGTCATAAAAGATATTATTATTGGCAATGAGTCTTGGATCCATGCTTACTTGCGAACTGGAAACAGACGATCGATCGGCAAAAGTGATCCGAAATCGGAAACACACGTCAAAGCAGGTCAAAAGTCAAGTTTAGGTTGACAGTTATCTGCGATTATCGAGGCGTGGAGCTCATCGAATTCCTTCCGCCCGCCCAAACTGTCAAAAAGGAATACCATTTGAGTGTAATGCGTCGTTTGCCCGAACCGGTTCGTAAAAAGTGACCGGAATTATGGGCCGACAATCCTTAGGTTTTGAACAACGATGCATTACGTCGCGTACTACATTGATTCTTCGTGAATTTTTTGCCAAATTTTGAAACATTATAGTGCTGCAACCACCGATTGATTATAAGGATTCCTTCCTTCCCTGGTATACAAAATTATTAGAAACACCTTCGACTCCAATAAAGATAGGTAGCTAAAGTGAATGTCTGACGACGCACCTAAGCCCATTGTAAAACCAGCGGGATAAAAATCCTCTCAATCTATTATGGCTCTCTTAGACACCCCGCTCTTTTGATAAAGCTCATTAATACAAAATTTTTTTATGTACAATAACCGAGGCATCGTCAAGAAACTTTCGTCCGACAGTTGCTATTCTTTTCCGATAGAAAATCTTGCTTCTCTTCTTTATCGCCTGACAGCTTCTAAAATAGTTATTGCAGAGTGTTCCCAGTCTGCTGGCATATCCGCCAATTAGACAGTGACCTGTTAGCACTCCTACTAAAGTTCATCCCTTTTAAACTTTAACCATATTCCATTCATGCGAAGTTTGACTGCTTCTTGAGCAAGCTTGGGATTGACTCCACCGAGACTCGGCTTTATTTATAACATGTTTGTCGATTAAAAGTCTACAAGTAGTCAGAGGCATATAAATTCCCTCTTTTCCTGAATCTAAATGTAGAATGCTGTCTGCTCTGCTAGTATATCTGCTTCAGAGTGTTGCTATATTGTGGAACCTATCTGCAGGTTTATCGTGAAATAGGATGCAAGATTCACTAAGAAAACAAGGCTTTCTCTATCTTTTATGAAGGCCTAAAACACTTGAGTGATTTCAATAGGGCTTAGCTATCTGTATTTATAAATATATTCCTTGTTGAGAGCACAATTCTTCTCAGAACAAGAAGGTTTTCTTCAATTGCTGTGATCTCCGCTTGGAAGACACTGCAGTGGTCTGGTAGACGAAAGGTACTTCTGGCATCCAATTTTGCTGAAAAGACAACACACTACCACAGACAGCGATTAACAATTTTGGACCCATCCATATAGAGACTTATTCCTGTTCATCTAGACCCTGTCCCACTCTTTCTGGAAAGAGAGGGACCTAATTTAAATTCAATTCTATAGCATTATCCGTGGTTTTGGGTAGAAACGGGAACTTACCAAGTATCTTAGAATGCTTATTGTTACAGCGGACTAATAGGAAGGATTTCCCTCGGTCTACTTGGTGTTATTTCAAGAGCTACTGATACATAAAGACTAAGAGCTATACTTGCCGCGGTTCTCCATATATTCTTTTAATAGATGACTCCAAAGTAGTCAGCATTTTGACAAAAACGCAGGATATACTTGATAGTTCCAATACAACTTTATAATATTAATTAATTAGGTGTTAAAAATAAGGATCGATTGATCGTGTCAGCTGACAAAAACTATCATTCATATGGATTTAGTCACATGAAAACTCGATCATACTTAGTATAAGAATTTCAACACTCGAACCTGAAAGCTGTCAAGATATACAACTGCTAAGACCAAGTTGAGAAGACTGTTTACTTCTTTTTTGAGTCAACAAATGCCACCGAAAGAAGTGTCGAAACAACTTCAACGGGACAGTCGCCAATTAAGCCGAAGAACTCGCTGCGTATGTTCGACGAGTCCGCAAGCTCAATATTTCATTAACAAAAAACGGTAATGCAATTGCAAATTCCCAAGGGGGAAAAGTGCTTGCACACGCACACAAATGCACGAACGTGTACATATATACCTGTTGCTAGCAAAAGTATAAAAACTAGGAATCCACAAAAGAAATGAGTGGGGAGCAGAAAACTGAAAATGTCGCAATATTATCCATTAGCAAAGTGGGAAGCATGGAAATTGCATCAAAACAAATACATAGAGACGACAACAAATGTTAGCTTATAGTCTCTGTGCGTATACACATACAGATGCAACTCAGAAAGTAACGGTAAATTGGAAATTTCAAAGAGATGTTATGAAAGGCTCTTTGCGTTGCCACCAAATGAAGCGTAAACAGGTAAGTTATAGAGTCGCAAGGATGATGGAAAAAAATTGGAATTATTTGGAGGTTCTGCACGATGAGGCGGACTAAGAAATACTTTTATTTATTTAATGGATTCTGGGCCTAGTAAGAACTACCGCAACATGGTAGTCTTCAAAGTTCATCAGAACAAGCTTTGTTCGAAAGCATTTTACATTATAGATATGTAGATAGAAAAAAATTGAGCTTTTTCTCTGCAACCTATTATGATCTATTGGGTCCTCTCCTATATCACATAAGGTCACAAAGATCGAGCACTCTGAATAATTCCAGGAGCTTGCTGGGCGCGACTGAGATGGATTCTAGAGCCTTTAGCCTGCTTCTACAAATTGCTGGACAATCTAGAATCAGGTGTTCTGGAGTTTCCTGTTCCATAACGCAAAATCGGCAGTTTGCACTAGAGACTACGGCCATTTTACATTAAACTAGATCGAGCATCTTCTCATCACTGATTGGGCCATTTGAAAAACTATTTGCCACAGACCAGTATACATTAATTGATGCTAACACTAGTTAAAGATTACATAACCACCGGACTTTCCAACCTTAGGAACTGGACTGCTGTGGAAAAGCAACCAACCAACCCAACTTAACAGCGATGGAAAGATCCACACACAGCAAAAACCCATTTTCATTTCATTTCATTTCCAATTCGATGAAGCCTTGAAGTTGTTCACTCTATCTGCTTCCCGTTATCTCAATCTTCTTTAATATGATATTTGATAATAATTGAGACAAAACACATACAGCTCCGACAGAAAATCGAGGTCAAGTTCAAAATATTTTATTTTAAAGGTCAGTAGCGCCTCTTCTTTCAGTTTGCGATAAATATCGGAGGAATAGGTGGGGAGTCGTCTAAACTGTCGGATTTGTCCAACTGATAGACTTTTAACTGGACTGTCAACTTGGTAACATACCACAAAATTATTTGTGGAATCTGTTTTGTCGGCATAATAACAACATAGTCCCGATTTCCGTGCGAACGAGTTTTTTTTTTTTCAAAATGTAATAGAAGGTACCCGACATTTCAGTCGAAGATGTCGAATGTCAGTAATTTTTTGACTTGGCAAAACTGCTCAAAACTTGTGATTCGCTCGACAACGAAAAACTTTGCTTGAATTTATTATATAGTCGGAATACTAACTGGTCACTGTTTAGTGTCGGCACACGCCCGCAGAACGGGGCTGACAGCTCGAGAAGACTGCAGGAAAAGTTTAGATCAGGGCACCAGGGAAATAATAGTTCCCAAGAAATTTACTTTACTTGAGTGATCAGTAATTCACTATTGCCACTTCCCACACATCGCATTAAACAATGGATTTGTTTGGAGAACACTTCGGTGAGCAGATAATTTCATATTTTGTGCCGATCGATTGTCCATTAAGATCGTGTAATATCACACCGTTAGACTTTTTCCTGTGGCTATATGTAAAGTCTATAGTCTATGGGGACAATCCCGTTTCAATTCAGGCCTTGGAGTAAAGCATCACACGTGTCAGTTACCAGTGCCAGGCCAGTTACCAGTCGAAATGCTCGAACGAGTCATCGAAAATTGGACTCAACGGACGGTTCATCTGTGGACGGAGCAACATTTGAAAGAGAAAATTTTCAACAAATAAATGCCAAAGAATGTTCTTTCGAATGATAATAAACATTCCCCATTCAATTTGAAGTTTCTATGTTTTTTTCTTTTCAAAAGTAGGGAACCACGACATAGATAACCGTATATGTATGTACTATATACAGACGGATAGCCCGACGAACATGGCTATATCCATTGGACTCATTATTTAAGTACATACTTTATTAGGTCTAAAACGGCTCCCTCCGGGTTTTACAAACTTCGTAGCATACTTAGTACGTAGGTTATTTTTTATTTTTCAGAATTTAGAACCCAAATAGGAATTAGTGAAACCAGCATACATTCAATATTGCATGAACATTTGACAATAACCAAATTTGTCGCATTAGATCCCACACAATTTGTGCATCGAAACAAGTGAAAAGTGGTCGAGGACTGGACAAATCGTTGGCATGAGTGTATTGCATCTGGTGGGGATTACTTTGAAGGCGACAAAATAAATATTGAAGAATAATAAAATATTTTGCGTTTTCCGGTACTGTTTTGACACAATGTAAGAGATCACTTCTTAAATATCTCTTTCTTGAAAACAGCGTTGAAAGAACTCATGTTTCTAGCATTCATCAGGACAATGGAAAAAGTATCAAAATCGAAGCAATAAATTTCCGAAACCCAATACGAACACAACTCTTAAGCCTTTATGTGCGCATATGTATGTGAGTATGTAAGTGTGTATGCGTGTCGGCATGAAAATTAGTGCGTGTAAAAAAACACAGGCGCAGAAAAACACATTGAATAATGGGTAACAAACAATAATAACAGTAACAGCAGTAAACAGCAGCAACAGCAACAACAACAATTGCGGTGGTTTACTTTGACGATAATGAAGCGATTTTCCAGTTATGTACACCCATCAACTGCACCTTAGAAATGAAAACAAACAAAACAACGGAGAGAAAGTTGAAGCCAACAACAATGTGCGGCGGGGGAGAGTGGAGGTGGGCGAACAAAAGTAAACAACAAAATTAACAAGAAACAAAATGGAGAAAAAAAAGAAAACATACAAATTGCAACAACATGCGGGCAACAACAACAACAAGCGTAAAATAAAGAAAGAAATGACAACAACAACAACAAGCGTAAAATAAAGAAAGCAAGAAAGGACTCTAGCTCGTTGATACATTTCGAACATTGGTACATAGCACAAAACACTTTCTCTGCGTGCCGCGCAGCTAACACACCCCCCGCAATGGCCTAACCCTAAGCCGGTTGGCATTGCGAAGCACTTGGCATTTCACACGACACAACTTAACGCAATTTCGCTTTACGTAACGTGATCTCAATCAACAGCAAAAGCAGAAAAGTGATGGATAAAACAACAACAACAACAAGCATAATATTAATAATAACAACAACAACAATAGCAATAATAATAATAACAGCAACAACCAAAAAACACCAAAGCAAGCAGTTGTAACACAGCAGTAACAATAACAACAACAACAACTACAATAATAATATCAACAACAACAATAGCAATAAAATAATAGCAAGCAATGATGGCAACAAAAGCCATAAAAGCGACAACCAACAAGATGGCTACACACACCCACACAGAACTGGTAACTAAGTAAGTTTGTATGTGTGTGTATGAGTGTGAGTTAGCGCACATTTACAACACTGTACGGGCAAGTTGGCTAAAGATATGAAATCAAGTGGAAGCATACGGGAAGAATATGCTATAATAGCATGACCTCAGCGCCGTCTGTCACACACACACACACACACATACACACGCGCACACATTTATGACCGATTTAACCGCCAGCGCTACCCGCTCATTCGCAACTGCAACCAACAACATCACCATAGTCACCAGCAAGCTGTACACTCGGAATACATATAAATAAATGTATGAATGTATGCTTGTTTGTGTCTGAATGCCTATGATGCAAGAGCACAACAACAACCAATACATATGTACATACATAGATGAATAAACACACACACACACACAGTCTCACACAATGTCGCACACGAACGTGCAGGAATTATAACAAGTGTACAGGAATTCAACAAATACTCAACACATCGCTATGCCGCCGCCTCCGAACCACCCCCCTTCACCACCCACTCATGCTAGGCGCTTAAAAAAACACGCCGGGCGGTTGGCTGCATTCAGCAATGGCCGCGCAGCGAAGTCAGCAGACAGAGTCAGTCAAGAGTCGGCTGAAAATAGTTTCTCAACACTTTTGGTAGCGTAAACTCGGCTTACGGCGTACAACTTTCGGCTCACGGTGTGCGGTGGTTGGGGGGTTGGGGCCACAGCTACTTCATCTAAGTGCCGCTGACACGTCGCTTCCGTTGGGCGCTGGGTCGCTTTCGCTGCTTTGTGTAAGCATGGTAACGCCAGCTTACGAGCAACAGCTACAATGGTCGATGCACACACAGCTCAACACAAGCAATCCTATGTTTGTGTATATGTGCAAAATATAATAACTTCATAATCATTTTGAAAAGTAATGCCAACTAATTTTATTGCAAAGTACTGTGCACTTTATGAAAACATACTCGTTATGAGTGTAAAGTATTTTCTTTCTATTTTAACTGCAAGCGGTGGGGCATTCAATAAAAATGCTTAAAACTCACCACATACATACACATGCGTATATGTGTATTTTTATCAATTTGAAAACAAGAAAAACAAGAAAAAACGTTAACTTCGGTTGCACCGAAGCTAAATACCCTTCACAGGTGCATTTCTGTTAGTAACTATGTGTCCAGTTTGTATGGAAGCTATATGCTATAGTTAACCGATCTGGACAATTTCTTCGGAGATTACATTGTTGCCTTAGAAAATAATATATACCAAATTTCGTGAATATATCTTGTCAAATGTGAAAGTTTTCCATACAAGAACTTGATTCCGATCGTTCAGTTTGTATGGCAGCTATATGCTATAGTTAACCGATCTGGACAATTTCTTCGAAGATTACATTGTTGCCTTAGAAAATAATATATACCAAATTTCGTGAATATATCTTGACAAATGCGAAAGTTTTCCATATGAGAACTTGATTCCGATCGTTCAGTTTATATGGCAGCTATATGATATAGTGGTCCGATATCGGCCGTTCCGACAAATGAGCAGCTTCTTGAAGAGAAAATGACGTTTGCAAAATTTCAAAAGGATATCTTAAAAACTGAGGGATATACAGACAGACGGACAGACGGACAGACAGACGGACATGGCTAAATCGACTCAGCTCAACTTACTGATCATTTATATATATACTTTATAGGGTCTTCGACGCGTCCTTCTGGGTGTTACAAACATCGTGACAAACTTAATATACCCTGTTCAGGGTATAAATATTAGAATACCCTTCACAAATACAAAAAATTCCATAAAAGCAACTATACAATGAGCTTTCCAAAGTAAACAGGACTTTCAAAAAAAAAAAACAAATGGTTTTTTTCGGCAAACTCAATTTATTTCATTCAAAATAGTCTCCTGCTTCAATACAGCTTCTTGCACGGTCCAAACTGTCGAACGAGTGTTTTAGCTCGTTGGCCGGTATGGCCGCCAGTATACCAGTGCAAGCCTTTTGAAGGGCCTCGAAATCTGCATAACGCTCTCCATTCATTCGCAAATGCATTTTTCCGACAAGGTAGAAGTCGCATGATGCCATATCAGGTGAATACTAATGGTTAAAAAGTGATTTTTGATCAAATAATCGCTCACAAGCGTCCTTCGCATGTTGGATTCTGAGCAATTTTTGGTCGTCAGTCAATTTATGCGGTACAAACCGTGCACAGACCTTTCGTAGGAACAAATATTCGGTCAAAATGCGATAAATCGATGTTTTGGAGATGTTCAATTCCATTTCCATGAATTTCAATGATGATTTCGGCTGATTTTTAATGAATTCACGCACAGTTTCGATGGAATTTCCGATGATCACAGATTTTGATTAACCCACATGTTGATCGTCACTTATGTCGTCACGACCACTTTGAAAACCTTGAAACCACTCGTGCACGCTGCTACGGGATAGGCAATCATCGCCATAAACTTGTTTCATCAATTGAAACGTTTCGGTAAAAATTTTACCAATTTTAAAACAAAATTTAATGTTGGCTCTTTGTTCGAAGCTCATTTTCGCACAGATAACACAAACAAACTGACACTTCAAACGCAATAACTTCACTTCAATCGATGGAATGTCATGAAATTTTTACTGGACAATCGATAAAGACAGCAGATTCTAACTCACCAGTCGGCATATAGATGGCCAGGGGGCGCTAGACTATGCTTTAGTGGTCCGATCTAAAAATTTCATGGGATATTGTACCGTTGCTTTATATAATACTTCGTGCAAAATTTCATGAAGATATCTTGTCAAATGAAAAAGTGAAAGCGTTAAATAATCAGCTATATGTTATAGGAAGATGGAGCCATGTAGAGAAGTTGACGCAAGTAAGGGAAGTTTTCTGAGCGCCATTCACGTGGGAACCAGAAACGATTCTTTTACATATGGCAGCTCACGACTTTCGGTCTTAGACCAAGTATCCACTGGGTAGCCAAAAAACATCCGTTTGAAGGCGAGCTAAAGTGAAAAGGCGAAGCTTCCCTTCCACAGGGTTGTTTGCTGGGTTTCGGAGCCACCACGTCAAAAACGCCCCCAATGAAAAGTAAACAACAACAACTCCGGAAGAGAAACGCCCCATTTTGATGACGACCACAGCAAACGTAATAGGGGCTATGATTTAAGGGAATGCGACTGTAATGTCCGATCCCTCAATTGGGAGATGGGCTGCAAAACTGCTTGATGCTCTCATGAAAGTAAAAGCTGACATCCCCCCGTCCAAGAAGTGCGATGATGGACGGAACAAGAACTGAGACGTGTAGGTCCTTGTGACATTTACTAAAGGAGCGCAAAATCAAACTGTTGGACGATGTGACCAAAGATGTCTGCTATGAGCGCTTGGAGCGCACTTATGAGAGCTGTCCCCGCCACGATGTCAAAATCATGCTTGGCGACTCTAACGTCAGGGTGGGCAAAGAAGGTATCTTTGGCACAACGGTCGGTAAATTCAGCCTTCATGATGAAAGATTTCCAGAAGGTTATCTGTTGTATTAGATTTCAGCATAAGAAAATTTACCGAGCTACCGGCTGCCTCTGGATTGAGAAGCCCACAATCAGATCGATGATTTTGTGATAGATGGAAGAAACGTCTCCATTAAGTAAGACGTGCGTACGCTCCGAAGTCCTATCATTGACGCGGACCACTGTCTTGTTGTAGGGAAGATATCCACGCGCCTCTGTGCTGCAAAAAACGCACGCACAACAAACACAAGGAAAGTTCGACGTCAAGAAGCTGCAATCACAACAGACAGCCGAACGATTTTCTGATCGATTTGCAATCCTGTGAGACAGCATTTCAGGGTCCTTACGCACAGCTGCACACGAAACCATAGGTTGCGAAAAGGCAAAAGAATAGCTGATACGATGAAGAGTGCTGTGCCGCAGTGGAGACAAAACAGAATCGCAATGCTGCAATCGACCACAACATGTGCGGAATGGGATAGATACAGAGAGAGAAGAAGAAAGCGAGACGCATTCGCAGACAGAAAAAGAGAGAGACCGAAATGCGTTAGTGTGAAGAGCTTGGCAAGTTTGCCGACAGGGGTAATGCTCGAAAATTCTACGAAAGGATGCAGCGACTAACCGAAGGTTCTGAAACCGGAGTATACTCTTGTTGAACCCCAAGAGGTGATCTAGTGACTGATGTCCAAAGCATACTGAAATTATGGAGGGAACACTTCTCCAGCCTGCTGAATGGAAGTAAAAGTATAAGGCCAGGAGAAGGCGAAACCGTATCCCCGATCGATGACAATGGAGCAGACAGTCCATTGCCCGACCATGAAGAAGTTCGAATAGTAATTACCGTCTTAAGAACAACAAAGCAGCGAGGACCTATGGATTGCCAGCCAAGCTTTTCAAATACGGGGACAAAAAACTAAATAAGGAGCATGCATCAGATCTTTGCAGAATATGGTCGACGTTGAGTAATATCAAAAGCTCCGCCAGAATCGGGAAAGACCTCTCCGAGCCGTTCGATACTACACGAGATATCAGACAAGGCGACTCCCTACAATCTACTCTTGGCGAAAATTATTCGAGCTACAGATCTAAATAGAGAAGGTACAATCTTCAACAAGGCTATACTACCGCTAGCGTACCTTGATGACATCGATATCATTGGCCATAGCAACCGTGTCGTTAGTTTTGCTTTCCTCAGATTAGACAAAGAAGCGAAACAAATGAGTCTAGTAGTTAACGAGGGCAAGTCGAAATATCACCTGTCATCAAACAAACAGATTTGGCTCCCACGTCACTGTTGACAATCATAACTTCGAAGCAGTAGATAATTTCGTCTACCGTGGAGCCAGTATAAACACCAACAACAACGTCAGCCTCGAAACTCTTGCCAACAGGTAAAACAACAACAGGTTGTCGAGAAAGGACTTTACTTTCTCGACAAACAAACACCAAATTCTACATGTGACTTATCATCTCCGTCCTATGAAGCAGAGGCATGGACGATGAGAACATCTGATGAGTCAAAGTTATGAGCTTTCGAGAGATAGGTTCATAAAATTCAAGTTAAACTCGAGTTTATCACACAAATATAAACGCGGCGTATTTCTCGTTCCTTTAATTTACTTTGTCGCAGTAAAAATGTACCGAAGTAAAATTTTTAAATCGGATTTTCATCACTTTCAAACACTTTTAAGGGCGAAGCTCTTCTAGCAAGCAAGCGACATGTCCGTATGTAATTCTTTGTAGAAGCAAAATTATTTGAGAACTTCAAAAAAAAAAAGATGATTATCTAATCACAAAATAATGAAAGGCAAAAAAGCGCTTTATTGGAGTTTCCCTTTTCGAGCGCCTTTCAACAAAAAAGCAAAAGCGAAAAGGTCAACGCGACGGTTAAATGCTATCCGATTAAGAGCAAAGAGATCTCAATGCGAGATTTATAACAAAAGGTAAAAGGATACAAAAGTAATGTGTCCCACTGTAGCCAAATGCATGAAAGTTGTTTGTCGGATTGTGAGTTCGATAAGCAGTTGGCTGTGTAGTGTATTTTCTCTACTGAAAGGCTACACATAGAAATCTAAACTGCCGGGTAAAAGTAACTTCACACACCGGAGTTTATGTTTATGAACCAAAACAGATTCGTAAGCCAGAAATCAGTCGAATAGTTCCATTTTTAGTGAGTACGTTGACCGAACTGTCATATTAACGAGCACCAACTTTTTAGCCAAATTGCTGTGATTTTATTAATATGTTCTTTTTTTCTCTGAAATACGGATACTTTTCCAAATCCTCGGGTTAAGCTAGTACTCCAGTTCCAAGATAGGATCTGTCTTTCAAATCTGCTTCTAAATGCATTTTTTCACTGCGTACAGATCCGTCCACTCGTGGATCAAGAGAAACAGTAAACCGCAGTTTAAATTTTCATTTCTTATATTGTTATTATACAGAGTCCGGAAGCGGACAGCCATAGATCCACGAATCCAAAACTAGAGAATCTAGAGAATACTTCCTATTCTTCTTCGTCTTTAACAACACAATTGTGGGTCGGCCTTTGCCGAGAATGTTATTTTTTCTCTCCTTTGCGAGGTTTTTGTTGTTATAGCGGCAAAAAACATTCCTGAAGAACTACCGAAGAATATTGCCGTGTTAACAGTCCTTCGTCGGAGAAAAATCTGGGTCCGTTTCGCTTACTTAGGCCCGACTGGCGTGGGAACGGTCCTTTGCGAGGTCACGACAGTTGTACATTTCAAGTGCAGATCGGCCCATGAGCCAATAGTCTTTTTTACAATTGGATGCATGGGCGCCTTTTCTTTAATAGTTCACCGATTCGTCACGAACCGAAGGAGCTTTTCACTAGAGCATCTTTATCCATGCGTACGAAATGGCACAAGCAGCGCATTCGTTGGATTTTTAAGTTGTTAATTATACAATATATGGGTAAAAACACTCAAGCTCTGGGAGTATTCGTCGAAGTACCTGCAGGGGGAAGCAGAGGGAGGGGAAGACCTCCAGTTCGTTAGCGTTGGAAAGACTTGGTGGATAAGGACCTGGCTGAACTTGGAATCTCCAATTGGCGCCAAATAGCAAACAAGGAAGAACGACTAGTGCGCTGTTGAAAACTCGGCTATAACCGCGTAAGGAGTCAATAAATAGATGAAACCGTGTATCGTTTAGTTGGGTTCTCTTTCGAATTGTCTGAAAAACGTATCATGATGATGTACTATATATTTTTAAGTTATCACAAATTAGAGACATTCCTTTGCACTGGTCTGTATAATTTTATTTTATTTAAAAAAAGTCTTTAAAAAACCTAACCTTAAAGTAAATACAAATCAACTTACCTAAATACCTACATTAGAAAAGAATGAAGAACAAATAAATCCTTTAAATATTCACAAATATAAAATACCAGCAATAACGGTAAAAGAAAACGCAAGTGTATGTGTGTATGTAGTAATAGATTATAGCAACAAAAACATCATAAAATATTTTATAAATAGCAAAAAAGCATCAGCAATGTAAAATAGTAACGAAGAGTATTTTAAAATCAGAGTTCTGCAGTTAAAAATATTTAAATTCCGATTTCGAAAAGAATGCGGAAAATTCCATGGAGAAAAGGGGAGTAAGAAGACATGTAATGACAAGTCGTTGGCCAAATATTTAGAAATACAGCTGTCGATTGCTGGAGAAGGGTTAGATTATGGGCGCATACATACATAAATAAATACACACATACATGCTTAAGTATAATATTGATTCGTCCCACTTGAGATTATGGTCCTGACTTCGCCACCCCTATCAAATTACCGCAGCAATATCACATGTCATTACATTATGGAATAAAGTATGTGAAATATACACACACATACATATGTATACAATAGATATGTGTATATAGTTAATGTCGATAATAGCTACGTAATACCATGTTCAGACCGACACTTAATCACACGATTTCGGCTGTTGAATGGATTATCCCACTAATCTTAAAAATTTATCAAGATTTCGCCATACAAAAATAACGGTTCAATGAATGATTTGAAACTGATCCACGCTAAATCTCTCTGTGCGACTCTGATTTTGCACAATCTACTTGTCAGCACTGGAAATCTGTTACATTATCACAGCTGATTTAGACACTACAAAGGGAAAAAAAATGTAAACAAACAAATTTTTTTTAAAGCAATGAATCTAATTTCACCTGAAAATCGACTTAACAAATGAAAAAATGCATGCATTATTTCTATTATATGGAAAATATTTGAAAAAAGACTGCCTTTATTTCAAAATACTATATGACAATCTTTTCTTTTGATAAATATTAAGCGATGTGACTTCATGAATGACAATAACAGCTGTTTTTTTGATCTTTCTAACGGCAGTGAGAACACTTTTGGGTTATGAAATGCTTAAATGTAATCTAATCTTTTAAATTTTCGGTCTGAACATGGTATAAGAAAAGAAACACTTAAGATTATATTTTTAGTAATCAGTGCCTCAATTCCAACAAACATGAAGGCTCATAATACTTTATTTGCAAAAAAATATTGAAGTCATTATTTTTGTTGTTGTTTTAGCGGCAGAAAACATTTCTAAAGTAATTTCAAGGCATGGTACGGAGTTCACAGTCTTTGGCAGGACAAAAATACGGATCCGTTCCGCTTACTTAGACTCGACTGTTGTGCGAATGAAAATCATTATTTTTATTAAGTATCGGTTGACACTTTGGCCGACGGATGACAAAAGTCAAAATTAAGAAAATACAAATTTACAAATCGCACTATGGTTTTTGGTACCCAGCAGGATACCAGAATTCGTCAGAGTACAGGAACTTTATGGGTCCATAGAATATGGGGAGGGCACAATGGACCTCAGGTAACAAAATCTTGACAGATATAAAATGAATCACTTCGGTTGTTATTGTTGTTTTTGTTACTGTAGCGGCAGAAAACATTTCTTAAGTAATTTCGAGGAATGGTGCCGAGTAGACAGTCTTTAGCCAAATAAAAATCCAGGTACCATTCCGGTTCTTAGACTCGACTGTCGTGGGAACGCTCACCTCGATTGTTGCTATTGTTGTCGCTGCAGAAAAAAATCTTGTAGTAGAGTTGACAACTTTTGTTCGCAAAAAACACGAGTTCATTTTAATTACAAAGAGGGTGTAAGGTGTTGTTGTGGTTGTTCTAACAGTCAATTCTGTATAGGTAGGAGTTTAACCAACAATATCTAGAACGAAGTTGCACAAGGGTCACTCTAGATTCTCTCGTACTGTTGTGGTTGTAATGGTTACCTACATAGTTCCCGTTAGGATGATAAAGATTAGATAACTTTTCATCGAAACGTGCCCAGAAAATGTGCTGTTTCGACGGAGTCGGACCATAGGGAGAGGGATATCAGATGTGGCGGATTAGCAGGGCATGCAAAGAGGTGGTTAGTGTTA
Source organism: Bactrocera correcta (assembly GCA_027475135.1). Taxonomy (NCBI): domain Eukaryota; kingdom Metazoa; phylum Arthropoda; class Insecta; order Diptera; family Tephritidae; genus Bactrocera; species Bactrocera correcta. The sequence goes on from CM050325.1 coordinate 30,958,854, forward strand.
TGCGGGGACTCCTTTGATTTGTCAGAGTCGATTTAGGATAAGTAGGAGTTTAACCTGATATAGTATACAGAACTAAGCTGCGCAAGGGTCACTCTCGATTCTCGCGGCAACTCGAGCTCTTCGTCTGCAATCGTGGAAGGGTTCGAAAGCAGTTTGGCTGATGGAGAGAGGGACATTTCTCAATCGACTGAGCTCATCATTCTATTACAAATGTCGTGGAAAACTTAATGAACCCTGTTCAGAATATAAAGAGTAGCAAATTACCACCACAGTATTCTGCACCAAGTATTCTTTTGATGGAAACCACGACCACACGCGAGACGAGGGTCGGTCTAAGTACGCAAAACGTATATCCTGTAGAGAACTTTCCACTCGGCAGCATTCACGAAATCTGTCTAGGATTCGTTTTATACCGTCGCAATAACAAAAACAAAAACAGCTTGCATATGCATTGACGCCCCTAAAGGGATTTCTAAATTACAAACTGAGTCGGTACCGTGACTCTTCAAATTAAAATATTATATAAGCGATAACTCAATATCGAGCGCTATACCATAATCAACATATAAATATATAATATAAATAGTTGGCAGTGCGCTCACCTTAACCAATGACGTTTGGTGATGCTCGTATGGCAGCATATGGCATCGTACTGATCCGCCACCCAAACAATCAATATTATGTAGAATGCAGTTGTTGTATCGTTAAAGAACTCAGACATTATGGATTCCATGCCTTAAGGAAAAAAAGAAGAAGCAGCAATAAGTAGTATATTATATAAGTATAAGATGAAAATAACAAATAAAGCTGACTTTAGTGCATTTGCTTACCAACGAGTGCTAAAATTACAGTTAGCAGTGGAGCGATGGGAAAACGCGCGGTTACATTGAATTCCAGCATTTGTAAAAGATCAACTGTAAATGTAAAAGCGTAACTGCAAAACCAACGTATGGCGGCTAGAGCAAACAACTTACCAATAAAAACGAATATTTGATGATGCGAGAAGCGTAAAAGCATAGAAATAGAAAATGTCTGCAAATTAAGAGATAAAAATGTTAAAATTTCGTTATATTAAACATGGCACAAAAGCTTGGTATTTCACTTACAAAAAGCACCATTACAAAAAATGCCGTTAGGTAAGAACTCCATGCTGCCCACCACATTGACACGAAACGATAATGCTCACCGGTTATGACATTACGCAAATAACCTTTATTATCTTCCTTTTCAGCAATCACACGCACCGAGGACATTAGCAGGTCATCATAACTGTAATAATATGAAATAAAGATTTACTATGATATTCAAAAAAAAAAAAACTACTTTAGAGCACTGACCCCAACAGTTGTTTAAGCAAAAATTTGCTAAATTTATCACCAAAACATTTATCAGTCATCGGATCCAATTGCACTACACGTACGGGGATCTTAAGACGTTTACGTGTCGCTGATGAAAGGCGTAAATGCCCATACTCTAATGAATATTCCACAATATACTGTTCATCTGAAAGCTTACTTATTACATTTTATAAAATTAGCCAAGGTAAGAACGTTTACCATCGTCATTATCGGACTTTTCCAACTGCTCGGTGGCCTTATTTTCAACAGTCTGCCCAGTTATGGCTTCCGTTTTGAAATAGTAGATTAATGTTTCATTTGAATAGGTGAATGTGGGCCGCAATTGATAACCAGAACGTGTCAATGTGCGTTCATATTGCTTTAGGCGATCATGATTGACTTTAGTTTGCGGACCAATGCCATAATGACTAGCGTACAGAGAAGAAACCAAATTAGTTAAGTATTGTAACGAGTAAAGTGGATGGTATAAATTTTGCTTACTAATAATTTTGCAAGTAACGTATTAACTGCTCGTTGGCTTTTGTCTTTCGACAACAAATCACGCTGCTTCTCCAAATTCGGTATAACTTCAACTCTACACATAATTAAAATATTTATAAATATATTAATGATAATAAACAAACTATTCATAATGCTGCATACCTCAGCACTCCATCGCGTGGCCAATCTTTGACATTTTGCAAACATGTAGCGGGATTCTTGATAAATGCCAAGTGTATATAAACCAAGGCGAAGAAGAATAACAATGCCTTGAGCAATATGAAATATTCCAAAACTCGTTGGAGAGGCCTTAGTGATAAAGAATGTGAATATATTAATAATTAACAAATATAATTAGCAAAACAAGCTGTAAACAAAAATAGCGTAGTTTCAGCACACTTACTTGGGAAATATTTGCGCATACATAAGAGCAATCTTGAAATAAATGGCGTGAAAGAGGCGATCGCGGACATTCATCAGGTTATTCTGAAAACAATAATTATGATAAAATTAGTTTCATATAACGAAATCATTTATACAAATTTTAAATGATTTTACAAATTTATGTAATTAAATGATAACTATTTTTCTGTTCAAAAAACTGTCACTTTTAGCTGCACACAAACATACATGCATATATACAAATCTGCATTTACATATTAGGAAATCATAATGATTGGTAATTTTTCACAACTTGTTTTGGTCCTAAACGCGCTTACTGCTTTATAAAATTTAAGGGTGTGAGATAATTGAAACTTAGCAGTCTAGAACGATATTGTTCTCACTTGTTACAAATAATTAACGCCCTTCACTTAAATTGATCAATATTTATGCACATTCAAGAAAAAAGTACTCACTTGTCCGCCACGATTCCGGTTGTTGAAATTGAATGGATTCGCTGCTAGATCCACATTCCAAACATTAGCAAAGTTTGGCACATTCCTATTGATATTGGGATTATTTACGCCCGGCTGTGGCGGTGGCTGCGCTTGTTGTTGTGGTTGTTGTGGTTGTGGGGGAGCCGAGGGTGGTTGGGCAGGTGTATCACCTCTGTTATCTGCATTGTCTGCCATCGTATAAAATTCAACTGCAAATTTTACGGATAACGAGACGTAAGACCTTATAAGTCACTGCCGCCGATTTTAAGCAATCGCCAAAGTTTTGCAATACGTATTAAATATTTATCTTTGTTAATAACAATAGTGGTTCTAAGCTGCCTGAAAAATATAATTGGTTGCAGACTTGCAGCGGCTGATTTGTGGGCCCAAACAGCTGACTTGTCTATACATTGAGCAAAAATTTTCCAACACAGATTTGCCACACCAGCTTTGGTGGCATTTTACGAAAAAAAAACTTAGTGAAACTTTATGAATTTTGCTGTTTTTTATTAAAACTTTGCAGTTAGGCAATATAAATCATGCACAGTTTTCAACTCGATATACACTTCTTATTCTATCAGTCATTCACAATAAGCATGGATAAACTATATAAAGTTTGCGCAAATCAAAAGTTTGCCATAAATATAGGTGCGTGTTTGAGCAAATTATGTGTAAATAAAAATATTTCAATTTTTATTCTCTTATTAACTTTATTCGCTGCGAATCTGTGTAACACATAAAGAATTTGCTAAACTTTATATATAATGTTAAAATTTATTATAACAAACATTTCTCTTCTGCTGTTCCTATAATTTACAATAATTTGTAATCGGTAATTCTCCCAAGCTTCAAACCATAACACGATAGCCAAGTTCATAACCTAAAGAGGTTCCGTATTTCCCAGTGCTATTGTGAATTGGCTATACGCTTTTAAGTTTAAATCGTTTGCATGACTTGTAACTTTGAAAATACGCCGGAAGATTGTGTCTGATTCTTATACCCGGATGTTAAAAGTTGATTGAGGATATTAAAACTGTGTTCAGCTTTTTACAGATACTCAGCTATCGTATGGAGGATGTGAGGCTTGTACTAATGCCCGACTCTATTCACACTTGATATCACCTTAATTCATTTTAGGTATGCATATTAGTTCACAAGCAAACACAAGCCAACAAGCCGCTGATCAGCCATTTTGTATTTAAATTAATTTTGACAGTTTTATGGTTAGAAGTGCTTTTATTTGCAATTGCGAAAATATGGGTTTAATGTGTAATAAATACTCGTAGTGGAAAATCTTAAATCTTTAATTCCTAAGTTTTTGTAATCACCGGATATGAGAAGCTGCTATCTTTAGAAGGTTTGAAATCGAAAACGACGGCACCTGCCACTTTGCGGATATACGGATGTTAATAGCAGAACGCTTCAAGTCTTCAAGGTCATGTATACGCGCAAGCGAGTTTCAGTACCGGAAAGAGCGCAGTAAGTGTAATTTTAGCAGATTTTATTTGGTAGGAAAGAATATTGAAATTAACTTTTAAATATTTCAAAGACCATGCGGGCAGAGAAAATCTCGTAATATCAATATAGGAATGGTATTAGTGCTTGAAACACCACTGAAAAATTAAAATTAAATTATAGATTTTAAATTTATCTTCCTATGCTATGTGTATAAGTATGTTATAATATTATTTTGCTGAATTCATTGAAAAGATCTGAAGTTACCCAACAAACGGCTGGTTTCCATAGACCTGACCTGTGCAGAGACCACTATTATTGGTCTGTATTTACTACCCCATCCCCCCGGAGAGTTATATTCAAACAAATAACATTTATAGGCATCAATTCATTTATCTGTATTTATTTGTTTGCTTCATTCGGTGTATACAATCAATAAATACGCATTTTTGCTACTAGATTGTTTTGCACATATTGTTTGCGTTTTTTTGTTAAATATTATTGCGATAATTTTTGATAAATCAATTAGTTACATGGACAGTAAAGCTTTTTAGTTGTGTTTTAGAACAAAAGTGTGTAGATAAAATATTTTTAAAAATACATTGTGTGGTGAAATTACAAATATTTATAAACGTCTACAAATCATAGCTCCTTAGGGTTATAGGATTTCGTTGAAATATTTTAAAACTATATTTTTAGTAAAAATTTTATTTAAAAAATTATGTGTTTGGTGCCTTAATCATATTGGCGCGACATGGTGTTATAGGTCTGGTAAAAAAATTGTTTTTAATCTTACGAAAATTGAATGAATAGGTCAGTGACTGCTTTACTAAGTGTAATTAAAAAAAATAGTAATAATATACAATTGAAAGAAATAACGTCGTAAAATGTTTTGAAAGTGAAAAGTCAATTTTATGAGTGTTCATAAAATGAAAGTATTAACATAACTGCGCGTTGGTTTTTATTTACAAACCTGCTTATTTACTATTTAAACAATAATTTGTTTAAAAAAAATTTGAAAATATAATAATGTGCCATGTTATACTTTTTTTTACCGTAAAAAGTGCATGTAAATAGTCAAATATTTATCAAACTACCCTCGTGTTATAGTAGGAATTTTAGCAAAAATTATAAAGGTATCACTTTTACTCTGCAATAATTAGTCCATTCTTCTCCCTGGGACGGATATTTACGTAATCATAACGTTTTTTAAATGAAATCTTATTGAATGGAAAATATATTGCTGCAATCAATCAAAAAAGTTTAATGAAATTGTTTAAGATTTTAATTCGTTGCATATTTAAAATTTAAAAGATAAACGCGAGTAATTAATTGATGTACGATTAATTGACAAATTCACGTAATTGACTTGGGAAATGGTTACACGTATGTAGTACAGTGAGGGCAGCTTGATAAATCAACAAATTTTATAATAACAGCAATATTAAGGATTAAAGTGATATTATAGAAATGTAATAGAACTAATTCAAATTTACAAGGGCTTCAATCATAATATGCGTCTTAACTTTCCGATCAATCATTGACTTAATTTAGCATAGCTTTCTTTTCTCCCACCAGGAAGAGTGCTTCCTTTGACAATTTAAATTGTTTACTCGGAGTCATCGTTTAGTTATTACGCTTTTTTGGAAATTCAGAATTACTTACTTACAAAATATACTCAGAATAGTAGAAACTATGATAAATATGTAAATGTAAATAAGGGTGTGCATTCTTGCAAAATTTCTTAAAGAAAGCTATTTTTCTTGCTAACCTAAAAATTTTTAGAATAAAAGCCTTTTTTCTTTCTAACCTTAAAATTGTTGAAAAAAAACTGAAAAGAAATATTATGTCTACGGCATTGTATGGAAATATTGATTTGTCCTAAGTTTTTAAATGTGATTTCTTTGAGAAACTAGAAAAAATCTCTGAATTTTATTTTTTTTTTTTACTATTTTAAGGATTTTAATATTATTGTTATTTAAAATTAACTATTTCGAAAACAAAAAACACTTGTTCACACATTTCTTTGATTTTTTGAGATCATAAAACGAAAAAAGTTTATTATAACAAACATTCTTATAAAAAAAAAGTATAAAAGAAAGCGTTTAAAATTATAAAAATCAATTTTTAAATTTATAAGAAACATTTTTTAAAAATAAACATATGTTATATGTATTTTTAGATTAAGATATTAATAATTTGTAGCAAAATAACACATATTATATGACAATTTAATGCCTTTTTTTACCAAAAACTTTATTATATGTCTTTTTAATTTAAAATATTATTAATTGTAACGAAATCAAACATATTATATGACTAACATGTTTTTTAGGTTACAAAAAATTTGCAAGAAAAATGCACACCCTAATGAGCAACCACATTGAAAATACGAATTTTTGGAAAATTTTATTTCTGGTAATTTAGTATAAAATATTAATAATTTGTCGAAATAACACATACTATGTACCTGATATGTTTTTAGGTTACGAAAAAAATTAAAAAAAAAATACACCCTTTAAAGTGAGCACACTAAAAATATGAACTTTTAAAAAAGTTTATTTTTGATAATTTAATTTAAAATATTAATAATTTGTAAGAGAATCACACATTTTCTGTTTTTTAGGTTATTAAAAAATTTTGTTAGAAATGCACACCCTAATAAAAAATAAATTTTTGAAAACTTTATACTTGATATTTGTTACCGTAGCGCTGTGAAAATAATAAAAATATTTGTTAGACAAGTTTCAACGTATTTAAAAAAAATCAAAACCAAATGTAGTAAATTAGCCGTTATATTTGCGGTAGAAATAAATTTAAGAGGGCTTAAGAAGTTGTTTTGTATGTATTTATGCATGTCTGTATGTATGTATGTACATATTTACTATTTTGTATGTGTATGCGTGTGTGTGTGATTTTTTTATTTATATATTTGTATATATATATTTTTTTTTTGTTTTTGAAAACGCTTGCTTACACTTTGCTTGTGTTATTTAGCTAGTGGCTGTTAGCATACATATGTATGTGAGACATAACCTAAATAGTACATTCACATATATTCATGTAAAGCGTGTAAGTTTCGCACTAATTGTTGTTGCTGTTGTTGTTTTTTTTTAATTGTTAAATACATATTTTGCTTATGCAAATGTTATATTATACGTTTTTGTTTTTGTTGTTTGTGTTAATACAATTTAAAAATTTTCAAAATTTCGCTATAAAAAGTGTTTTGCATTTTGCTTAGTTATTTCTCATCTTATATATTTTTAATCTTTTTTTTTTTTGCTTTTTTATAGTTTTTTTAATATATACTTTTTCGTTTCTATACTCCAGCTCTTAAACATAAATGATATCGTAGCTGCACATCTGCCGTTTCATATATAGTTTTGTGACTTTAAAGTTAACTTACAATTACCACTACAACACCAAATAAATTATCGTTACTTCTGCAGCAGACGTTCATATGTATGCATTTCTGTGTGTGTGTGGGTGTGTGTGTGATAGCTGAGTATTTGTGTTTACACCAATATCTACACTACAGTATTTTTATGCTTATAATTAGTATATAGTTATGCAAGTATGCACACAGACGCACACACATGCAATTATGTATGTATGTATGTATGTGTGTTGTCTGTATGTATGCATTTTCATACGTTTTTTATTTATTAGGTGCCGTTCACACCGCAGACAGCTGTTTTCACGCGCTGCTCCGTTATTTTTAACATCCGATTTCCGTTGGTTTTTGCTTACGTTTACGTGGCTTGCAGAATTGGTGAGAATTCAAGTTAAACATTCAGTACAACTAACCCTACTTTCTCAGTTTTTGGTTTTTCAATATGTTTTCTTATTAAATTTGCTTGTTTTTTTTTTTGTAGAAAAATGCGATGCAAATTAGCCTTCTTAAGTTCATTACGCGCGTTTTCAGTATTATTACTTTAATTTATTTTATTTTATTAAAATTTTTTATTTTTAATTTTTAATTTTTTTTATTATAATTTTTCATTTATTTTTATTTTATTTTTTCAAATTATTTTTGTTTTCAAATTTTTTTTTAATTTTTGTTTGTTTGTGTTACTATAATATTTTGTGTGCTGTTTTGCATACATTTTTGTTGTAATAGTTTTTTTTTTTAATTTTCTTAATTTTTTGTTTTTTAAATATTGACAGTCACAGGCTTAGTTGAAGCATTATTTAAAATATATATGTATATTTATATATAGTTGTATATATGTACGTGTGTATATAGACCTATTATGCATGTACATATGTTTGTGTGTGTATGTATGTACGTTATTTATGCGCAATTTTTGCAGCTGCAAATTTGTGTGAGCGTGTATGTGTGTTTGTGTGTATATATTTATAGTATACATGTATACATATTAGCTACCTTCTAAGTTTAACTAATTTAGTTTTAATTCTTTCCTCTTTTTGTTTTTTTTTTTTTTTTTGTTTGAGTGTAAAATCATCTCTTTGTACAAACCGAAAAAGTACTCACTGCTCGAACAAACCAAACGGACTATTAAACTAGTGTCAGTAGTATTGACGGTTGTTGATACGTTTTTATAACGGTATTTCAAAGTAATCCCGTTTCGACATTGTGTGCTGTCCCCAGCGTATTAGGATCGAAATTCAATTTCAATTCGCCAGCCAACACGATTTCCGAAATGCAGCCGACAATGCCATTCGCATATTTTCGTCGTGTGAAGTAAATCGCGTTGGGCATGCCACCTTTTAAAAAAATTTTAATAAATATATTTATTAGAATATAAATCACTTAAAAAATTCGAAAGCAAATGAATTTCTCTCGAGCCACTCACCGACATACAGTCCGGTGTCTGTATTCAATTGTTTTAATTTGCCCGGTGAATATTGTGTTGTTGTTTTTCTGCCATCTATTTCCAAGTAGCCAGCCTGTGAGTCTCTGTTGAAGGAAAAAAATATTATGTATAGCTATTATATTATTGTCATATGTTGAAGATGAAAAATTAGGCGAATTCCTTCTTTGGCACTGATATTTTTTCTTTAGGACATTTTCGGTTGTTATTATTGCGGTTACTTAGTCCACGCTCAAGGTGGTAAGGTTCGGGTTGGCTGCCATAGAAGTTATCTAACGGTAGGCTCAGGAAACATTCTGTTTCGACCGGGTCCAACCATAGAGCGAGAGGTGTTAGATAAGTGGAAGTTAGCTGGGCATGCCAAGATGTGGTTAGAGTCATGCGGAGACTCATTGCAAGCTGGACACACATTTGGTATGTCGGAGTGTGTTTAACCTGCTACAGGATCCAAAACGAAGTTGGAAAAGGGTTACTCCAAATTGTCAGGACTACTCGAGCTTTACGTCTGCAATGGGTGATGGTTTGAGTTCAAGTACGCCATTCACTCACTTCTATTTTGTGTTCGTAGTCTGATCGGCGTACTGTTTGAAGTCGTTGACGTGATCAAAAAAAGCCCCGCTTCAAGCACGTGACTGCGAAAGCATACCTGCAGAAACTGCTTGGAGACGAGTTCTACCGATAGTATGCGGGCTCTCTCTGAGTAAATGTTCGAGCGGAGACCTTAAGAGGCAAAGGAAAGACTTCTTGATGTCCCAAGGAAGCTGCTCTGCTTCAAGCGCACGACTGCGAAAACATGCCAGCAGAAACTGCTTGGAAAGGAGTTCGTTATGTTCCGTGACCCGAAGCATGCGGGCTCTCACTGTGTAAATGTTCGATCAGAGACATTAAGAGGCATCCAGCAATTGTTGGCCGTGCAGTATTTTGACACATCTGAAGTTTCTTATTCTGCGTTTCACTACATCGAAGCTCTGTAATTTGGCAATAATCGCGCTCGTGTGAGAAGTGAAGGAGCACAGAATATTGAACGTCACATATCGATTTTTGTCTTACTGCATCTAGGATGAAGTACTCAGTTATCATAAAGTAGTTCGACGCCATTGATATATTATGCTTGGCATTCCTTAACTAATAACACCCATCATTCTCACTAATATTAGTTCTACCGAACTCAGCAAACTCAGCAATCACCTTCAAAAAGGAATTGCGGAGGGAAAATATTGTTATTAGGCATACCATTTTTTAGCTGTAAGAATGGCTCTCAGAGCACATTCCTCAATTATGTGAACTTCTTCACCCTCCTGTAGGTCTGTATAGTATGTACTATTTCTGGACCTAAATAGTAGGTCCTTGGTTCTATTACGGTCTTATTTGGGCTATGTCTGCTTTGTTATCTTGCAGCTTGTTATTGAGTTCCATTTACTCTGACCTATTTGTTCCAATGCATCTAAAGCTCTCTTTTGATCGTTCCCAGCGAACATGGTATTAATTTCGCATCGGATTCGTCTAAAAAGACTCAAAGCTTTGCAGGATAGAAAGAATTATGTCAAGATCATTGGAGTATACTCCTGTTGGGATAATTCGACATCGCCGTTTTCTTAGTTATCAACCAATTGAAATATACGAGGTAATGAAAAAACTGACGAGTCTCAGTTATTTCGAGCTCAACACAACCAGTATTATCTAATCACATCTAACACACTTGACTTACCTAAATGCACGGACCCGATGCCAAAGACCGTCGCTCACTCGGCTCGTGTTGAATTTTATATCGACCTCTCCGGAACCCAAATCATAGCGAAAATGTAGATAACTGGAAGTTCACAGGAAATAAAAGGTTAAGGTTTATATAGAAAATATAACTTAAAATATTTAACGCAAAGGAAAAATCACTCAAAATCTTCAATTGGACAATTCTAGTTCTATTAGGTCTTGATTTTATTTTGATCTCATTAAATAAATTCATTTACATACCCATTTTCTATACCCAAAGATAGAAAGTCAGCATTTTCCTCCGTCGTGCCTTGTCGTCCAGTCCACAAAATAACGCCATTCGGTGAGTGCGTCTTAATCCGTAAATTCAAGTCTATATTGTAGCTTATAACCTGACTCATCGTCTCGGCATCGTTGTAATGAAAGTAACTGTCTTCGCCAGCAAAGCAAGCGCCGAAATTCTTGCGTACACCAACAAATTGGCTCTGATGATCCGCCGGCAATTGCATTTTCTTCAATAAACTCCAATCCGTTTGGGTATCAATGGTTGGGGACGGTTTATTTTGTTTGACTGTAGTCGCCTTTTCCGTAACGACTGTCTGCACCGCTTCGAGAATATCATCATTCATTTCATTAAACTCTGCATCGAGTTCCGACGACATGCTAAAAGTGTCGTTAAAACTATTTTTCTCATCTATATTGAATTTCGTTGGATCTTCTTGACTAATATCGTCACTTTCGTAATCGTACTCATCTACGACCAGCTTTAGCGCTTTATTATTAGATGTATTCTCGGGTCCATTGGCGAGTATGCGTCGCATATCCTGTACCAACTCCTTGCGATGATAATCATCAGTGCCGTCGCTTTTGCTGTCGAACAATATGTCGTCCACAAAAAACGGTTCGGATTTGGTTTCTTCGTTCATGGCATCGTGCGCATGCCGCCGATCATCTTCATACATATCATTTTTCCACGCAGACGGTATGCTATCGAGATCATCTTGCTTGAAAACATCCTGCGTCGATCCAATATCATTGTTGTTATCGTTAACAGTTTTCTGTTTAACATCCGACTTCTGCTCGTAATCTTTGTTTGGGTCCACACCAATTTCCACTTCGACATTCTCATCGAATGTCAGTATGTCGATTTCCGGATTCGTTTGGAAACTTTCGTAGTGTGTCGGCAATCGGCTTAGTTTAAAATTGTAGACGTTTTTATGTTGGTGATCATCTTTGCCGCGCACCTTGGAACTATCACGGTGTTTTCTTGACCACACTTCACTTTCTTTAGTTGTGTGTTTCTCTTTACGCTTTTGTTTCTTATGTTTGCTTTGTAACGGTTCTTCATTATAGTAACTTTCGTCATCCAGATGCCGCGTATCTCGATATATAATATCATCGTCTGCCTTCTCAAGCACATCATCCTCCACCATAAGCGGTTCCCACGACTGTCTACGCCGGCTGCCGTGTTCCATGCGTTTGTGACTTGAAGTGGTGGTTCGCTCCGTTGTGGGACTGATTGTAGTGTGGTGGGTTTTGGGCGCTTTTATACCCTTAGAAGGCACTTTACTCATATGCAATTTGGAGTGTCCACCCACCTTCGTATGCTTGGGTAAATGTGCCGTATGTTTACCGTAAATTTTATGTTTTTCTTTATTTTCCTTCTTCTTCGCTTTATTCTTTTGTAATTCCTCCAGAGGCACCTCAGCTGCCTTATTGCATTGAGTGCTGAATGCATTGCAACGGCATTCGTAACTCTCCATTTGTGGTATGCATTCGGCAAGTGGGCCACACGGCCTAGCCACGCAAGCGTGCGGACAATTGCCGATATTTGTACCGCCTAAAGCTTCCGAAATAATCGACAGTGAGTGTCCATTGATATCGATCTGAAATATAAGTAATTGAGTTTATAAAATTTCATAAATCTTTCCTTCTCAGAAATCTATTCTACCTTTTGTATGCAACCCACGAAGAACGGTTTCAATTTCAGATCCAATGGTAGCTTATCTTCGTGATTCACGCCGCCCAAAAATATATTTTCAGGCAGTGAGAGGTGCCAGAAACCATTTGAGGAGATTGTCATTACTTCCGGATATGTATCGATCTGTTCAAAATTTATTGAAATAAAATAAATAACGGTAATTCAATATTCGCTTTTTAAGTATTATTTTTTTGGTTATTTTATGTACCTTTAGAACCGCTAATCTTGCTGTACGTGAAACTTTTACAGTATGCCATTGTCCAATGCTCAAAGGGTACTCACTCCTGTTGGTAGAAATAAACAATTTTTGAGCTCAGATACTAACATAAATATTTTTATAGAATAAGATCTCTTTAACCGATTTCCGAACATAAAATATCTATAAATATTTTAAAACATATATTACATTTAGGTGCTTGGCGGTTCAAGGGACTAGATGAAGTAGCAAAATTTGACATCAAGTCTTCACTTTCATAGGAAACCGTTATCTAAATAAGAATCACCTAATTTTTTTCAAATACGCCGTTGGTAAAAAAAAAAATATTCACCAGTTTCATACAATTTTTTATCTATATCATTGCAATGTCGATTTTTTTTTATAAATACACCATGAGGTGTATAGTCCACTTTTATATCCACCCAATTAAGAATTACCTAACGTTTTCTTCAAATACACTACGTGGTGATTATTCATGTCTCAAAAATCTGGTGTATATTTTTCATACAGCTTATTATCTATATCCTTGAAATGCCGATTTTTTACATTAAAACACCACGTGGTGAATTTTTTATATAAATACACCATGTGGTGAGAAGTCCGTTTTGATATCTGCCTAATTAAGAATCACCTAACTTTTTCTTCAAATACACCACGTGGTGATTATTCATATCTCAAAAATCTGGTGTAAGTCTATTTTTCATACAGCTTATTATCTGTATCCTTGGTTTTTTATGTTAATACACCATGTGGTGAAAATTCCATTTGGATATCTACCTATTAATTAATAGTATATATACATATATACATATATATACTTATATAAGTCCTCTCTCGACGAACAAATACCAAACTCTATAAGTCTCTCATAATTCCCGTCCTGCTATATGGTGCAGAGGCATGGACGATGACAACAACTGATGAGTCGACTTGATTTCGGGGTCAAATATGATTACGTAACAAGAAGCTTCTTCTTGAATACTTTTACCATCAAATCATTGACCCCGGTTCGAACAATCGATGTTTTTTCCATCAAACTATCATCGATAGGCTAATGTTGGTTACACCGCAACAATAAATGAATACATACCTTACAATAGCTGGACCGCTGCCAAGATCAAAGACGAACTCCACAAAACCACCGCTCAGCGATAAGGCGATGAAATCACCATGTTTCGTCGAGCCCGAATACAATATTAGACCATCGGGTTGTTCCGCTTTCAAAATAATCTAAAAACAAGCAACATGAATATGTCTATATAACAAACATTTAGATATCTGCACAACTAACCTTCAGTTCCAACCAAATCAACGCACTATCGCCGATTGGCGCATAACGCAGGTAGGACGAACCATTAAAAGCGGGTACCTGCGGAGAAAATTTTGTTACAAATAGAAATTATATTATAAAATCCAACTAACCTGTAGATCCATACGTATTTCGCAAAGATCGCCGACAAATCCTATGGGACATAGGCAAACAGCGCCCTGATCTGAGGGCAAACACTTGCCGCCATGTTGACACGGGTATGTGAAGCATTTGTCAGTTATACAGTCCTCTGCAAAATAAGATGTGAGTGAATAAGTACGCTGCCACTTACTTAAATCCAAATAAAGACTTACGTATGTCAAAACCCTTGGTAACATCGCCTAATGGATGTTCCTCGAACTTATACTCATGTTCATTCGCCACAAAGCGTCTTATGCAGCCGATAAAACCATTATTGACGGGTAAACGCTTTGTTAAGCCCGTTATGTTGCCAGTGCCACCCAGAAAGACCGGTTCACGGAATGTTATGCGAGAAAAGAGTCCCTAAAACAAAGTAATATTTATATGTATAAACATTCACGAAGATATAGCATTGAGCAAAACTTACATTAGAGCGACCCTGAACTTTGGTGCCATGGTTTAGTACCAACCAAGCATCCCAACGGTGACGATAAATTACAACCGAGTTCCACTCGTTTAACAATATTGTCTCACGTGACCGGACACTGCCTACGCCAGATCCGCAGTCAAACCTTTTGGTAGAATGTAGAAATGTTTATATAAGTTTGTTTTGGGAATGGAAATCAAAGAGCCCGTACCAAAACTCAACGAATCCTTTATTCAAGAGAAGCGCCATAAAATCTCCGGTGAGGTCATCTCTCTCACCGCTTAGTAGTATAATACCATCGAATGACTCTGGCCGAAATTCTACTCGTATCTGTAAGAAGAGAGTGTAGATTATTTAATATTTACATTAAAAAAAATTTAATCTAATTTGGATGTAGATAAAGATTGTCTTTACTATGAGTTGTCTTATAATGTTTATTACAAATTTGACTTGAATTTGTCCTATCACGGAAAAAGATAAGGTCAAAGGAAGATTTACGACCCCTATTTCCTTGTTATGATTTGAATTATTATTTCAAGCAGGAAGTACGGATTAGTACTTGGACACACAGCCCTCTCAGTGGTAATGACAGCTTTACGACTTGGATAGCAATCACCGATATTGGCATTGTTTTGAAAACAAAATCCATTGACAGAACAGTCTGTCAATATGGACAAAATCGATCAAACTGACTGAAAGTTGAAGTAAAGTAATTACTGGCTTCTCGTGGCGTCTTGAAAGATCAAACGGAATTTATATCTCAGTAGCTTAAATCCAATACGACGAAAATGTTTCCTGCCATCAAACAAACAGTCGTCGCACTCACGACTTGGCACCCGCGTCACTGTGGACAGTCAAAATTTCGAAGTCGCAGATAGTCTCCTCTATCTTGGAACCAGTATTAACACCATCAACAACATCAGCCTCGAAATCCAACGTAGAATAACTCTTGCAAACAGGTTTGTTCACGGACTGTTTTCTCTCAACGAACAAAAATCAAACTCTATAAGCCACTTATTATTCCCGTCCTGCTATATGGTGCAGAGGCATGGACGATGGCAACATCTGATGAGTCGACGTTACGAATATTCGAGAGTAAGATACTGCGGATGATTTATGGTCCTTTGCGTATTGACCACGGCGAATATCGCATTCGATGGAACGATGAGCTGGATGAGATATACGACGACATTGATAGTTCAGCGAATGAACAGACAGCGGCTACGCTGGCTAGGTCATGTCATCTGAATGGATGAAAACACTCCAGCGCTGAAAGAATTCGACACAGTACCCGCAGAAGCAGAAGAAAAGGAAGCCCTCCATCCTCCACTCCTCATTCACAGTCTTCAAACACCTATGATTTCCCAATAGGCTATAGGCAAGAGTATACCAATCTTAAGCTCAGTCTCTCGAGCTAACTTAACTAATTTCCAGACGCAGTGATAAATTAGAGTATTCCTCTTACCTGCACATGCTTATAAGCACCCCTCAGTGCCGGAAAGGCTAACCACGAATGCTTCGAAAACTTTGGCGTGCGTATTTTAATTTCTATAATGTAAAAAAAAAAATGATTTCAGTGTGAGGTCTTGGTCAACATATCACTATACTCACCTTCCAAGCACCGCTCACCACTTCTTCCAAAGGGACAAAGGCATTTGTTAGCGTCGTCCACACGTTCGCACACACCTTCCGTGCCGCAATCCAAATCGCAAGCGTGACCACTGTGGAGACAATGGATAGAGGGAATCCAATGATTTTTTTTTAATTCATTAGAACTTACTTCGTAGAAACCGAGCTGTTTGCTCTCGTGGTGCTCAACTTGCTCAATTTGGAGCTCGCGCTTGCTGTAGCTGACTTTTTTGTGTTGTTGGCTTTATTGCTTTTATTGTAGAGATCCGCTGCCACCGCAGTGTGCTGATCCTGATATGTACTTTGACTCTGACTGGATGTTCGCATATGAGGCTGCTTGACGGCGACACCACCAAAGTTGGACTCATCCATGTTCAAGTCATTGCTCAATGTATTCACTATCTTATTTTTATTATTATCATTATGGTTAATTGCTTGTGTAGTTGTTGATGTTACTGACGGTGTGCCCTTTTGAATACGAGCTGAATTCCGTGTCTTGTGCGGCCCATTATTCATTGCAGTGGGTTTGGGTTCCGCTTTCAAATGAATTCGTATGGATTTTTTATTTGTGGACGCTTCTAAGGGATCGTCAGTTGTGGCAGTTACTACAACGCGGCGGGAATTGATTGCGCTCCGTGTCGTTGTCGGTTCTGTCAGTTTAGTTTTCAACTCAGGTACATCTTGGCTAGTATTAGTTAACTCTTGTTCATCGCCATTACTGAAATAGACGTCTTCAGATGATATGTAATAATCGTTTGAATTGACCTTTGTACGCTGGTCGTTGCGTTTCGCGTCATCGTAGAAAAAGTTATCGTCCTCTACACCCTCGATGTCCTCCATCGAGAATGATGCCGACGAAAGGGGCGCTGAAGCCTCCAGATTCGCTGTATCACCAGTCATCGATGATGTTGAGGGCGCATAACCAAGCTTAGCACTAAACGAAGCGCCCTTTTGATAAAGTACGTCCTCATCGGATTTCGAATGACCATCCGCACTGTTCGTGGAGTTTATTACTAAGGAGAATGAAAAGTGAAGTTGTAAAAAATACCAGTTTAAAAATTAGTTGCGAGTCTTTAGATATGATAGTTTGTTAAGTCAGTGGATCTTCGAATAAAAAGAGACTCCGACTTTTTTGACTTCCCAGAACTGTCAATATCACGACTCTAACAAAAAAGCATTTTTGCTCTCTTCAGCCTTTTTACAACTTAAAAAATTTACTAGTTCAGTTATTCATCTTACTTGACGTTCACTTACCTTGACAGCTGTAACCGTTTTTGTTCAGCTCGTACCCCTCAATGCAATCGCACTCGTACATTCCATCGTGGATTTCGTAGCATAACTGTTCGCATGGACTCGTGTGGCCACAATGACCTAAATGTGAGGTAAAAATTAATATGAATATTATATATAAGTCCGACATTCTTTTTGAAGCTTCTATAAAAATACAAGAACTAAAAGGAAGACATTGACCGCAAGGGTCTCACCACTGAAACCTGGGAAACCTGCCAACAAAGGGCAGTCCTATCGCCCGATAACTCTGCCTCCCCAGTAGTGAAGACAATTGAGGCCTTGGTACTCCCGACCTTCACTCACTACCTGAGCCGAGCCAGCCACCAGCATGGATTCCGAAAAGTGTACAGCACCACCACAGCACTTAGCGTCCTAAACGCTCAGATAGTTCGTGGCCTCAACCAGAAACCACCCTATGAGAGAACGATCCTCATAGCATTGGACTTGTCGAAAACTTTTAACACAGCCAACCACACAACGCTACTGCAGGACATCGAGAAAACTACGCTTCCTCCAGGACTGAAGAGGTGGACCATGAACTACCTCAGCGGTCGACAACCATCCGTACCATTTCGAAGTGAAACATCTAAACTGAGAAGAATTAAACAGGGGGTTCCGCAGGGTGGTGTCCTCTCCCCGCTTCTGTTTAAATTCTACATCTCGAAACTACCACAGCCACCAGAGGGAGTTTCCATAACCTGGTACGCAGATGATTGCACGATATTGACGTCGGGCAATGGAATTGATGGCATGTATTCAAATGTAAACGGCTATCTCTCCGACTTTTCTCGTTTCCTCACTGCGCGGAACCTAACACTTGCCCCACCAAATCCACAGCGACCATATTTACGAACTGGACGAAGGAGTATAGACTTAAGCTTAATATTGCAGTCGATGGAAAATTCCGACTGTCAATTATCCTAATATTTTAGGTGTAACTTTTGATAGTCTATGTCCTTCACTCCCCCATACGACCGCGATTATTGCCAAGGTACAGAGCCGCAACAAAATCCTCAAGTCGCTAGCCAGCAGCACATGGAGAAAAGACAAAGAAAGGTTTTGGCAACATACAAGGCTATCCGCTGGCCGATCCTCAATTACGCCGCACCAATATGGTCGCCTGGATGCAGTGGTACGCAGGTTAGGAAACTTCAGACCTGCCAGAACACTGCTTTCCGGACCACGACAGGATACCTCTTGAGTGTCTCGAAACCTACCTAGTGAGACGCTTATGCTCCCAGTATAATGAACTCCTCTCCAAGCAGTTTCTGCTAGGATGTTTTCGTAGAAATCACCCTTGCAACCACCTACTCATCTAACACCCCTTTCCCTTTGATCTCACCCCGTCGAAACAACACGTTTCCTGGGCCTCCCGCTAGATGACGTCGACGACAACATGGATAACCCTTACCATCCTAACGGGGACTTATAACCATTAGAACAAGAACAACTGATGAGTCGACGTTGCGAGTTTTCGAGAGTTTTCTACAACGAATATCACATTCGATGGAACGATGAAAACACTCGAGCTCTGAAAGTATCCGATGCAATACCCGCCAGGGGAAGCAGAGAACGAAATAAGTGAGTTGCAGGGAGAAGCGGATAAGGCGCTAATTAGGAAAAATCTTTCCAAGTACCAAGTCAACTCTAGTCCAAATATTAGATCAAAAGTTTTAAAAAATTACCATCTCAGAGTGGGCGTGTAGTCATATAGAGCTAGAGATTATACTTTTATTTCATATAGAAGTCCAATAAAGTGCCATAATTCTTTTTTACTACAATAACACGTTTTATTGTCGAAAGATATCCACAAATAGATAGTAGTGGATCAAACCTTCAGTTACATTTTGTTTTCAGCGCCATCTATCGAGTATATTTTTTAACTCATAATTGTAAATTCTCACAATATTCTAATCTCTACATAAACTGCGGATAAACCACTTGTCTTAAGTGATATATGAACTGTTATGTCTCCAAGAAAATAACGAATGACGTTCATTCCCATGCTTTAACACACCTTCCACATTTTTTTGGTGATGGTTCTAATTTACTGAAAGTCGAACTTCATGTGATAGGGTTAGTTACCGCCCTTGTATTATTACAGCATTTTTTCGATGGAACTTTCTCACACCGTTCAAGAGATATGATATGAATAACGGCATATTTCATTACGTTATGTGGAAGCCACCCTCTTGGCAAGTGTTATATAATTATGACAACCACAGCTAATTTTCAACACTACAATTTTTGACAGCCATATTACATTTCTGTGGAAGCCTGTTGACTACTGCTATTAGTGAATGCCAAATTCGAGACTTGCAAGGGGAGAATTGAAACTCCTGAACTCGTGTGACATTTGATAAAGTCGTAAAAACATAATGAAATGTTATACATATAGTATATATACATACACGTGTATATAAAATATAGGATTTCGTATGTTTGTACCTTGAAAAGCTGCCTCCATTGTAATTTCCGCCTCGGCACTTTTGGCAGTCGCCAAAATAGTTACCAAAATGAGTCCATGCATTAGCAGGTTATTATTTTTAGTCTTCGCCATTTTCTTATTACTATTTGTGTGCTCTTGTGTCAGCTATCAGAAGAAAAATATTATAAATTCTTAAATTAGAAATAAAATAAATTACTTGTTACCTTTCTTAATTCTCCTCCGCTGCCAATTCCACCTTTTATAATAAAAAAAAATCACGCTTCGATAACTGTATTGCCTGTAATTACACTGAATTATAGTGATCAATTGGTCTCCAAGGCTCTCTCATGCTTTCGGCAATTATACAAATCAATTGAAATATTCCGTTAAACCCATTGTATTTCATGTCCTTTATGCCTGCGAGTAAAGTTGGAAGAAACACATAATTATTTGCTTTTATATTAAATAAACGAATTAAATTTTAACCAATATTTCCAAAAAGGTGCTTATTTACTAATATGAGAGATGTCATTTAACCGCAGTTTCAGACTTCTCCTCGGTACTCTGCCATTTATTATACCGTAAACAGGCTATATTCAGTTTGACACGAAGTTTGTAACACGCAGAAGGAAACGTTCCCTACTTTTTTTTTTTTTTTTAAGAAAAACCACAGCAACTTAAAATTTTATGGAGAATGTTTATATCATTCGAAAGAACATTCTTTGTTTATTTTTTTTAATTATCTCTTACAAATGCTGGGTACGTCTCAGA
This sequence comes from Bactrocera correcta, assembly GCA_027475135.1. Classification (NCBI taxonomy): domain Eukaryota; kingdom Metazoa; phylum Arthropoda; class Insecta; order Diptera; family Tephritidae; genus Bactrocera; species Bactrocera correcta. The sequence continues at coordinate 30,979,763 of CM050325.1, forward strand.
TGGTACATCCATTGAGTGCAATTTTCCATTACGCGTTCGAGCATTCCGACTGGTAACTGGCGTATGACACGTGTGAGTTTTGCCCCAAGGCCTGATTCGAAGCGGGATTGTCCGCGTAGACTTTAGACTCTGCATATCCCCACAGGAAAATGTCTAACGGTGTGATGTCACACGACCTTCGTGACCAATCACCAGCCCAAAACGAGAAAATATTTGATCACCGAAGTGTTCTCTCAATAAATCCATTGATTGATGCGATGTGGGGTAAGCGGCGCCGTCTTGTTGAAATCAAATGTCACCGAGATCGCGAGCTTCAATTTCAGGCATCATGGCGTTACGTTCTCACCGGCATAATTTTTGAAGAAATATAGACGGATGATTTCAACGACCCACAAACCACACCAAACTCTTAAGATTTCATTTCGTTCCAAATGCGGCAACTTTGCTTGTTGAGCCAGAATGGGTCTTTCGCTGAACAAAATTTGGTTTGAAAACATAGAATCTTCTTGGAACTTTTCAAGAGACCATAGAGCAAAGCGATGTCGCTTGGAAAAGTCGTATGGCTTCAGTTCTTGCACAAGCTGGAAGTTGCTGCGAATAGCCCCGAATCGACTCTTCACGGTGTACACTCTCAGCTACTGCTGCTATATTTTCTTAACTGCGTGCTGGACGTGGTCAATTCCGTCGAATATTATCCATTAATGAATGCTGGGTCTCAAGATGGATGATGGTACTGCAAATAGTACGCTCAGTTGGCCAATTATGTAGAATTTTCGTAATAAATTTGAACGATTTGTAAAAGTTGTTCCGGCATAAGTCTTTCCACGACGAAACAATACTGAACAAAAAGAACTTCTTATTGTTCGAAACTGCCGACATTATAATTTAAGACAATGCTACAATCTACAAACAAGTATTTCACATCAAACTGCTATGGCATGTAACTCCCATATAAATTGACCAATCAAAATCGAGTTCTTGTAAGAAAAACTTTTTGACAAATAATTTTCACAAAATTTGACATTATTGTCCAAGAACAGATTTCGAACAGATTTACTTAAATATAAATCCTTAAATATGATAGCTCGGTGGGTTTTTGCAGTCTTTCACCTTGTGTGAGGGTTTCCCACAACTTGTACACAATCCTTGTCATTTTCTGTCGTGTCCTTAGCATTCCCATTGCAGTTAGCCGAAACAAAAACATCTTTAGCGTTCTTAAATTTCCTTCATAAGCTTCATGCTGCCGCCGTTCCATTCAACTTTTTTATAACATTCCTTTAGGCCCGTTTTTGCTTCTGAACCTTGTCATATGTTTGCCAATCTAGTGTTGCTTGTTTTTTTTTTTTTTTGCTTTTACTACTCGTACATGTCATACGATATTTCCGGGTTCCACTTTCCTAAGACTCCTACGAGTATTCATAGCTTTTGTTTATTGTTTTTTTCGATATTCGTCGGGTTTTGGGGCCCCATTTATTTGTTACGGAGGGACAGACGTTCAATAAGCAGTTCTATTTGCCGTATTGAGACGTCTACGTGAGAACATCCGTCGAAAACGGCTGGAATTGTGAAAGAACAATTCGCTGATTTTAAGCGAAGATAATGCATCATCGCATCGAAGCACGAATTGCGAATTTAAAGCCAAAAACGCAATGAATACCATCGATCAACCAACATCTTCACCAGATTTGGTCTGTGAGATTTTTCTTGTTTCCCAAACTAAAATTGCCGCTCTGTGGAGCCCGTTTTAAGTTGATCGAAGAGATAAAACAAAATTCGTTGAAGGAGCTGAGGGCCATCCCAAAAAGTGCTTTTGAAAAGTGTATAGAACTGGAAAAATCGTTGGCATAAGTGTATGAAATCTGGTGGTATTTACTTGGAAGGCGACAAAATAAATTTTAATAAATAATTTAATATTTTGCGTTTGATTTAAAATTTCCGAGTCACTTTTTGTAAAAATGTATTATTCAACCAAATATGTGTAAATAAATAAATTTTAGTCAAACTACCCACTCTCCTTCCATGCAAATGTAGGAGTGTATAAGTTTTTAATGTCTGACGGTCTTCAGGGTCAATCTAAATGGATGTCGTATAGACGAAAGTCACCTATCAAACGTGTTACTCTGACAAACTTCGACGTTTACTATAACTTTATATTCGAATGCTCAAAACACTGTATCACAACTCGTTGAGTAACAAAGCCACCCCTCATAGGAAGACTCTTCCTATTGCGTTTTTTCATGCAGGAGTTAGTCCTTGGACGAACGGAAAATTAAACGTCGCTCATTCCTTCCACTTCAAGGTTTTTACTGGCAAATGTCTAAGTCTTACAAATAAGAGTAGATATGTATGCATATATATGTTTACACGCATAACTGTATGAGTTATATCATAGGGCAAACAAAACCGAGAAATCCTTGACAACTAGCTGAACCACAACAAAATGAAAATTACTACATGAAGAAGAAAAAGACACTAAGATTTCATTACTGGAAAGTCTCTATGCTGAAAGTGTGACGTAGAATTTGATGGAATTTCACAGTTAAATATTTTTTTTAAGTTTTCATTGCATTTTTTATTTTCATATTTTTGGTATGAAATGCAGTTATAATGAAATCACCACACCAAAAATGTACGCCGGAGTCACCAAACTTTAACTGAAGCTTTTTCCCGAACTCTGTGTGGTAATATATTTTTTCACATTATTCACTTTAGTTTTTGTGTTGTTTTTGTTGTTAAAATATTTCATTCCCCGTCACCCTGTTGATTTCACCATTTTCATCACTTTTTTTATTGAAGTTGTGTGTCGCCAAAATAATTCGCTCTTTCACTTCTATCGATTTTTTATGCTTTCCTTTTAACTTCACTTCATCCGGCTGACCGTAGACTCGTCGTTTGCACACCTTCGCTCCAATTAGTTTGACTTTTTATGCCATTCATTCTGATGAAATTGGATTTTTCCGTTGGTTTTTATTACTATTTTTTAGGCATTTACCATTTTTTTGTTATTTTTTTTTTTTTTTTTGTTTTTAAGTTAATTTACCGCATTCATTTTCATTTGTCCATTCGTCCAGCGCTGCGACGCAGTGACGGTATGATTAAGCACTAATTTATTCCGTGACTCTTTTGTCAACTTATGCCGCATGCTAAGTCAGTGAATTAGGGTACCGTTAACATTTGGATTTCCACAGTGGCAATAGTACTACGACTACTACACGATTTGACAGCAGGTGGTGACTGCGCTGCCGTCATTGCCGCGGCGTAAGCTAAGTGAAGCAAAAGGGCGTAGGATTGCTGGCCATTCATACACGCATATTTACACAAGCCTAGCACACACATGCATACATACATTGATATCTATATAAGCTATTATATATTGGTGTGCAGGTGCCAGAGTCGTCTGATATTCTTTTGTTTTATTGTCTTCTCCAGTGTCTGCGCCAATTATTAGATGTTTAAGCAGGTGGGTGTGTAAACATACATAACTGTCTATCATGCAGCGCACCCTGTAGGAAATTGACCTACTATATTTTCTCTTTTGCAGCTACTTTGCAATTATTTTTCGGTTATTTAAAGGACAGCATGGCAAAAAAAAGATGATTTTTGGAGAGCATATGTTTTTAATGCGGAAAATTTTGAAAAAATGTCAACTATTTCGAAAAATATTTATGTATACAATATTTTTCATTCCTAGTAATAACTAAAGTTCACATAGATCTTCTTTTTCTTCAATGGCATGCACCTGGAATGTCCGGTCGCTTAATTGGGAAGGTGTAGCTACCCAGCTGACATCACCGCCGCCTAAGAAATGCGATGGACGGGTCCAAGACTAAGACGAGTAGGTCCTTGAGGCACTTACTCCAGTGGCCATATAAAGAAGCGCAAATTCGTAATGGGATTCATGGTGGGAAAGATACTCCGTCGCCGAGTACTGGCATTCACCCCGGTGGATGAACGCCTAGTCACAATCCGCATCAAAACGAAGTTCTTCAAGATATCGCTTATTTCCGTCTACGCCCCGACGGAAAAGAAGTTCAATGTGACCTTTATGAGCGCTTGAAGCACCTATAAGCTGCCCCGCCACGATGTCAAAATCGTGCTCGGCGACTTTAACGCCAGGGTGGCAAAGAAGGTATCTTTGAGCGCCGGAACCTTTCACAGTTGGATCGAAGTTCCAGGATCGTTGGAGTGGCAGTCTTCTGTCAAAAGTTGATTGAGAACTCTAGTTTCAGTATGCTAGACCACTATAGTGTCTTTTAAGCAGAAGTGAAAGCCGTCAAGATAGCAAAAAATGTACATTTCTCTCTCGGATTTCCCTGTCTTCATACATTCGGGCACTCGGCCACAGCTTGTTGCAGGGAGGCAGATGAGGGAAAACACCTATACACTTTCTCCTCCACTATTCACCTTTGACAGACTAAGGTTGACTCACATCGGTTGCCATACTTTTTACGAACCCCCGACGAATTGACTGGAATTGAAATAGCCGCCTCAATAAATTTGTGGCAGGCTCTAGGGGTTTTGCCGATGTTCGTAGGTCTTCCTTGATTCATACCTATGAGTTGCTGGACATCCCAACGGATAAGCGTCTCTCGCAATCCAAATGGGTCTGTTCCAGCTCTCAGGAGGAATCATAAAATTTCCTACAGGTATACTTTTCTTCTTTTATGCAGGAGTACTTGAAAGCGCACATAAATTACACTTACACATACATCCATACATATTTACACATATACTTTTGTTCACCTGATCGGCTGCGTACTTTCAAGACAAATGTGTACTTGTATGCACATTTATGTTTGTATATTTGTATGTATACATGTTATAGCGTACATTTGTTTGCTTTCAATTAAAGAACCATCGCGCGTAGCATTTACTTCTATTATATGTAATTAAATCGATCCAAGTATGAATGTTGTTTAATTTAAAAGTACCGTACGTATAACCAAAATGGGCACAACTTGTCGGTATTTCGAAGTGATATATATTATATTTAAGTGTAGTGGAAATTTAGTAAAAATCATCGTTATTTGCACTGAACTGTACTTGTTTGAGAAAATTTACGGTGCGCCATGGCGGATACGTAACCATTTGCATTTCAACCTTTTAACGCCGTTTGTTGGATTTTTTTGGGAATTTTCAAGTTTTGTGTTTGTTGTTATTGTTGCTGTTTTTATTAAAAATATTTTCATTATAATTTTAGTAATGTTTTTACTTTTTTAGAAAAAATTATTAAAAATATTAAATAAATTTTTAAAAAATTTTAAATAAATTTAAAAATGTATATAAAATTCATTAATATTTTTTGTAAATATGATATTGTTATAATATACGAAGATATAAATCAAAATAAAATTAAGTAATTGAAATTTTTTTTAATAGTAATATTAAATTTTTTTTTTTTCATATTTTTTAATTTTGATTTTTATTTTTTGTTCGAAAAATTTATTGCTTAATCTGTTAAATTAAGACTATAAAAAAATATAAATCTAATAAAATAAAATAATTTATATATTTTAATTTATAGTAAAATTTAATTTTTTTGTTTTTAAAAAATTTCGATTATTAATTTTTGTTCGAAAAATTTATTGCTTAATCTCTTAAATAATAATGAAATTAAATATAATTAAATATAAATCATAATAAAATTAAATAATTTTTATTTTTTAATTAATAGTAAATTTTCTTTTTGCTTTTTATTTTTTTTTTTTTTTTTTTTAATTTTTATTAATTTTTGTTTGAAGCATTTATATAATCTCTTAAATTAAAAAATACGAATTTACAATTAATTTTGTTCGAATATGAAAACAGCCGAAATATGAACTAAAAGTAATCGAGAAATTATGCTAATATATCTAACCAGTAAATAATATAAAAATAGAAAAAGTCCACAAAATATTTTAAAAATCGAAAAATAGTAATTTACATTCTTTTTATTTAATAAAAAGCTTAATTTTTGATGAAAAATTGATATGAAAAGAGTAAGCGCTATAAAAGTAAAAATTAGTGTGAAATAAGATGGTTTGTTGTACATTAATACTAACATAACCTCACTTTGCCTAACTTAGTCTATGGTTAAACATACACTTACTTCGAAAAAAAAATTGTTTAACCGCAAAAAATACTTAATTTTTAAGAACTGTTCAATAGAGCACATTTTGTCTCTTATAACCAGTACAAGTCTATGTGACAGCGAACATACGATGCAAGCAGAAGAGCTCGTAACATTTTGATGAGATGATGTTAGAGATTATAAAGAATAATAAAGACATGTGAAAGTAATATTTCGTAAATATTTGCACAATAAACGGTTAACCGCCAGATGGCGCGCTTATTTCTACTGAACTATAGGCAAAACCTATGTTTAATGAACTCAAATCGCAGATGCGATGAATTTTTGCGAAGTTTCGTGGCTAGGAGCGATATCTGAATTCAGTATAAAACGTTAAAAGTTAGGAAAGTGTCAGAGGTGGGGACTGCTCCGCGAACCCCAGCACTAAGAGGGACTTTGAAGTTGAATCTGTGCCTCAAAAAAGCTTTTGTTGCTATTTTTAAGATGGAATATATATACTAAGAAATAGGTAATAGATAGATTAGACTTTGAATATCGTAAAACCACTAACGGTAAATATTGTTTTAAGCTCTAAGGCCGAGTTCATTTCAAAGAAAGTGGTTAAAACTGACTCTGGCTCTACAAAATGTACGGCGCGTGATAGAATATACTGTTGTGAGAAAAATAACTTTCTTTCGAAAAGTCAGTGAAATACATAAGTATACTCGTATGTATGTATGTATGTTAATATTTTAAACATAATTAAATTCACTAATTTATTTTTCTTTACCACTACTCAGTGAAATCCCGAAAGCGCGTTCACATTTGAGGCGGTGTCCATGCCAAAATGGAAAAAAAAAACTGTGCATGTTCAAATTTTATTCCGCTTTTATACGCACGTTCTCGCTGCTGCTGATTTCACCGAACAAAAGCCAAATAAGTACCTGGTCACACAAAAACAAACATGCCACCACCTTCACCAAGCGCCAACAGCGCCCGCCCAGCAATACTTTTTCCCAAACCAAACAATAATTGCACACAGACGCACTCACACACATACAACACACACGTGTCGATATGTATGTGTATATGAAAACACCTTTTGGCAGCAAACAAGGTGGTTTGACTTCTGCGGGGGCTGGTGCAACGCATGCCAGGTGACGCATCGACTCTTTGCTGTGGCTATGCAAGCGGGTCTAACTGATGGCTGAAGATTTGCGTGTAGCGCTATGCATGAATATTAATGTCCTTCAGCGCATTAGCGTTGTTCAGGTCACAACTTTCTTTTTTTTTAATTATTTATTTTTTGGAAATTTTTGTTGTACATATATACATATGTACTCATATGTACATATATCTATTATCTATGCCACACACACTTGCAAGCACAAAATTACGCTGCATAATATTTTTTCTTTAATTAAAACACACACACTCACAGTACACAAAACGTTTTAAAATAATTTTTTGTTTTTAATTCACACACCGAATTTTTGATTTTTTTTTTTTAATTCGAAGAACCTTTCTTTGCTTCACATCGCATACCGAATCCTGCGAAAAATTTTTCCTCTTATGTGCTTGCGTATATTTCTACATACATGTGTGCATGTGTGTGCGTGTGTATAGAGTAGGAGCACTTTGAAGTTCCCCAATTTTATGTACTTGCATGTAGGTATGTTTGTATGTGTACACATATCCTTGCACCGAGCCTTTTCATCACTTCATTTCATAATTTCTAATTTTACCTTACTTATTTGTAATTATTTTGGAAAATACGTGTTTCGCTTGTCTTTACCTCATCACTTTGCGACGCACTCGCACATTTAGTAATATTTTAGCAAGACCGTTTTTGCAAAATGAAAATATATGTGTATGCACATATGTATATTCGTTATTTGGTGGTATCCTGTATAAGAATTATTTGCTTTGCGCGTAGCTGCGTGCTTGTTACCGTTACGTTTACTCTAATTGACGGGAGACTAGCGAATCCAAACCGTTTGAACGAGCCAGCGCTGTGGTAGCTGATGGTAGTTGAATTCTCCGTTACCGTTACCGTCATTTTTGCATTACATCATATTCGTTGCTCTCTCTCTTTGCTTGGTTTTGGTGAGAGGAAGTCCTGTTTACAAAATACGGGTGCCAGTCGTAAACCAGTGTTGCCAATTTAACTTGTAATTCACCGGTTATTTAGTAGAATCGCATATAAATTTAAAGCTAGTGTTGCCATTTCGGTTGAATTGGTTAATAAGTGTCATATCTATTGCATAAATATCACTGGAAATGGGATATGAGATTTTTCGAGTTGACCAAAATAGCGGTGTTTATCCATTAACTAACCAGGTGTTTAGTCATTTTAACTCCCGTTAAAAATTCAAATTCCAGAAAGAATACGCCTAATGTACAGGGCTCGTTATGTGAAATTCTATAAAACTGTGCTCAATCGATCTACAAGAAATGTAGAAGGCGTCCTAGTTCCCACAACAGCCGGTTCCACGTTCCCGGAGTTGACCCGGATGCTATCCGCCCAATAGCTGTACTTTTGGAGATCTAACTCCGTTTGGATCGGCAAATTTTAAGTTTATAGAATACATTCTTAAAATAGAAATTTCTCTTATTATGCTAATGTGTTTTAGATGAACAACTGACTACGTAGTACCACGCCCGCTTTTGAGTAACTGCCTGTATCACAGAAACCAAAAAAGTTTGCCTCGCCCACTTTTGAGTGATAGAATTTATCTTGGAAACCGTTTTTACCAATAACCCAATATTTTTTAGATCTTCTTCGATATATGAGAACAAAACGGCTAAGACTTTGTTCATAATTTTAAAATTCCTAATATTTTCTGCAAAATCTACGAGATGTGTTCAAAAAGTATCGCGAATTTTTTGTTTTTTCAAAAATTATTTATGAATATCTATTTTGTCCCCTTCAAAGTAATCCCCATGAGATATTATACACTTGTGCCAACGGTTTTTCCAATCTTCGAAGCAATTCAAAAAATCATTTTTTTTTATCTTCTTTAGCTCCTCCTTCGATGCCGTCTTTATCTCGTCAAGAGAAGCGTAACGTCGTCCCTTCATTGGCCTCTTCAGTTTACTGAACAAGAAAAAGTCACAGGGGGCCAGATCTGGGGAATACGGTGGCTGCGGCATCATTAGTGTGTTGTTTTTGGCCAAAAAGTCGCGCACAAGCAACGATGTGTTTGAGCAGGGGCGTTATTGTAGTGCAAAAGCCAATTTTTGCTCTTCCACAAATCCGGACGTTTCTGGCGGATTGCTTCGCGCAAACTGCGCATAACTTGCAGGTAATATTCCTTATTAGCCGTTCTTCCCTGTGGCAAAAACTCATGATGCACCACGCCACTGCAATCGAAGAAAACTGTCAGTTACGATGCGCGATACTTTTTGAACACACCTCGTATATCGTCTTCCTCGAATTCAATCCCTCTCGACCCCAAGACACTTTTACCAACGGTTTTTCCAATCTTCGACAGTTGATAAAGTAAAATTCTGGAATAGCCTTCAATGCGCGAAGCGATTCACGTGTAATATCTTTAACTGACTCAAAACGGTTTTCCCAGAGCGGTCGCTTGAGTTTGCTGAAGAGCCAAAAATCACACGGAGCTAAATCAAGTGGTTGCGATACGATATTGGTGACTCCTGGTCGTAAGCATAGTTCCAAGACTCATCGCCAGTAATAATACGTTTTATGACATTCTGGTACTCGGAAAGCATTGTTTGACAGACGTTAATGCGATGCTGGTTTGCGAAAAAATTTAGTGATTTCGGAACCCAATCGTGCTTTCACTTTTCTTAGGCCAAAGTGATCGTTCGAAATGATTTTCACTGATCCTTCCGTTATTCCAATGATGCAAATAACATCTCTGATTGTTAATAGTCGATTCTCAAGCATCAATTCCTTTATTTATTGACGTGTTGTTCATCAGTTGATGTTGATGGTCGTCCTGGACTTGGTTCGTCGTCAACGCGTTCTCGACGCTCTTTGAATAATTCCAATCAAAAACAGTTGTTCGCGACAAACAATTATCACCGCAGACCTTTTCTAACATTCAGAACATTTCGGCACCAGAAATTTGATTCCTCCCAACAAAATTTAACGCAACTTCTTTGTTGAATAATTACACTAATCGTAAAATCGCCGAAAGCACTTCAGAAAGACAAGCGTATACTAAAAACCAATGACTATTTTGATGAGACATTTGGTGCAGATGTCATTGACAATAATTCTAACCTAAAAAAAAAATAAGTCGACGAAGGTGTTTTTGTGAAAATTTAAATTAAAAAGTCTTACTGCTATTTGCCCACAGTATTTGGCGATAATAACTTTGATAGTTGCCTTTTTAACTAAGCTTAAGCCCTTCTTAACTTTAAACTTCACCTTGGAACCTCTAAAAGTACGAATCATATGAAGCAACCCTGCGCTATCTAACAGTTGTTACAAGTAACGGTTAACTCACTTTGACTCTGCAGCAACTCTATAGTAAATTGAATCAACCAAACATTTGAATATTTCCAAAGTAAAGAGATTTGAGCAGTCGAGAGAGCACTTTGCTGTCACTACCATCTCAGCGCGAGAGCGTAGTACATAGCAAGCCACTGCGCATGCGTCGATGTGAGCAAAACAAAAAATTTTGCAAAACAGAGAGTTCAGTTGAGAGCGTAGTTGAATGTGTCTCAAATGTAACCGCTTTATTAGCCTGCATCTTTAGAAATTTATAGCTGTTTAGTCCAGGCTAATATTATTTTTCAACACTACGATTAAGCTTCAATATTTAAATAGAGAGTTCATTTCTGAGGCCTGAGGATTCGAATCTCGAGTGCTTAATTTTGCGAAATTTATTAGAAGTATTTCATAGATATTTGTCTCAAATTTTATATTTTTAACAAAATTTGGTTTGCTGACTCAATTTATCAAGGACATAAACCTGCGAGGAGCACAAAGCCTTCAAAGACGGTCGATAGATTTTTGAAGACATAACGAAATCGACGACGAAATTCGACGAAAATATTCAAAAAGTGAACGATACAGTGCTTGAAAATCGTTAGGCAAGTGTTAGAGAGATAATATTTAATATAATTTTGGTGAATATTTTGGATTTGAAATGCGATCTTGCTTAACTCGTCCCGATAAAGCAAAATTTGCTTCAAAAGACTACCGTAAACAGGTCTCTTTGGACATGCTTGATCGTGTGAATTCTGATCTCACATTCAGGGAGGAGACTGCCGATATAACTACCGATGAGACATGGGTTTATGAGTTTGACAACGAGCAGAAGCCAAAAAAAACGCCAAAGCCGCTTAAAAATCGAGGTGATGCTCATTTTTTCGACATTCGTGGTTTGTTTCATCATGAATTTGTTTCGAAGGGACAGACAGTCATGGATTTTACACGATGATAATGCGCCACGCTAAAAACGCAATGAATACCATCAAACAACCACCGCATTCACCACATTTGGTCCCGAGTGATTTTTTCTTGTTCCCCAAAGAGAAATTGCCGCTCCGCGGAACTCGTTTTCAGTCGATAGGAGAGATAAAACAAAATTCGTTGGAGGAGCTGAAGACCATCCCAAAAAGTGTCTCGAGAACTAGAAAAATCGTTGGATTAAACGTATTATATCTAGTGGGGATTACTTTGAAGACGACAAAATAAACATTGATGAATAATTAATGGTACCAAGCTTCTTTATATTTTCATTGAGGCAGAGCAAGTTTTTATAATTTTTAAAACATTTTTGACAGATCTGTGGGTCGAAAAAGTCTTTTCGTATTTCTAATCAAATTTCAACTTATTTTTTATATTTATTCTAATAAATAAATAAGCAAATATGTACCATTTTGGTCGACCACTTTATACCATTTTCCGCTACAGAGTGTAAAACTTTCATCAGTGTAAATCGAAATTTCCGGAACGGAAGCGTAAACTTCACAAATTTCATTGGTAACTTGCGTGATATTCTTCCTTCTTTTTTATACAAAAATTTCAAAACATAGCGGATTTCTTCATTTTTTTCTCTTTTTCTCAACTTCCCCGAATTTAATTTTTTTGGGTTAAATGAAGCTTAAAATCTCACCTTTCCAACACTATATGGTATGACACAATGTGATTGGTAGCACTGGAAATATACGTCTGCAATAACATCTATTAACAAAATACGAAAAGACTTTTTCGACTACCCAATATTATACTCATGTTAACGCTCCACCTTAATGTGCCTAAATGTGTATGAATTTTTTTTTCACACCCCTTCGTTCGTATATTTTCACATACTCGCCATTTATGTTTTCTTGGAATTCTTCCCATGTATATATGTACATATGTATGTGTTTAACGGTTCATATGTGATGAACTAATGCCACAATAACGGTTTAAACGGCGAAATTGTAATCAGTATTGCCAAAATGACTTCTTGGAGAAATTTGAAAGCATAAGGTGAGCCATTGAAACCTTTTCATATCGTTTCCTTCATAAACCAATGTTCGACATACATATGTACGAGGTGTGTTCAAAAGAACTGACAGTTTTCTTCGATTGCAGGGGCGTGGTGCATCATGAGTTCTTGCCACAGAGAAGAACGGTCAATAAGAAATATTACCTGTAAGTTATGCGCAATTTGCGCGAAGCAATCCGCCAGAAACGCCCGGATTTGTGGAAGAACAAAAATTGGCTTTTGCACCACAATAACGGCCCTGCTCAAACACATCGTAGCTTGAGCGCGACTTTTTGGCCAAAAACAACACACTAATGATGCCGCAGCCACCGTATTCCCCAGATCTGGCCTCCTGTGACTTTTTCTTGTTCCCTAAACTAAAGAGGTCTATGAAAGGACGACGTTACGCTTCTCTTGACGAGATAAAGACGGCATCGAAGGAGGAGCTGAAAAAGATAAAAAAATGATTTTTTGAAGTGCTTCGAAGATTGGAAAAACCGTTGGCAAAAGTGTATAATATCTCATGGGGATTACTTTGAAGGAGACAAAATAGATATTCATGAATAAATAAATAATTTTTGAAAAAACACAAAATTCGCGATACTTTTTGAACACACCTCGTATAGCACGACTGGTAGAATGAGGGATTTGTAGAGTTTGATCTTTATTCCTCAAGAGATCTTTACCATCAATTGTCAATTTAGTCCATTGGCAAGAGTTATTCTGTGTTGGATTTCGAGGCTGTTGTTGTTTGTGTTAATACTGGTCCCAAGATAAACGAAATTATCTCGGTTGGAAGTTATGATTGTCAACAGAGACGTGTGATCCAAGTCGCGAGTGCGATGACTATTTATTTGCAGACAGGATATTTTTTTTTTCTTGTCCTTATTCACAACCAAATCCATACGCTTCGATACAGACTGGAGAATTCAGAGCTAATGGTGTGGTTGTTAAGGTTAAGAATATCAACATCATCGGCGTACGCCAAAAGCTGTACACTCTTATAGAATATTGTACCTTCTCTATTTAGCTCTGAATCTCGTATTATTTTCCCCAGCAATAGATTGAAGATGTTATACGATAGGGAGTCTCGTTGTCAGAAACCTCGTTTGGTATAACAGACAGACATGATATTCATTCTTATTTAATATTTTCCATACGGTAACCTCATGAATAGCCTTATGATGCGATTTTTTTTTCAATCTTAGCTTGTTTGCTAAACTCTTGCCTTAAGATTCTTGCCTTAAAGATTCTCTTTTACTGAATATTTCACGTTTCTTGCGTCAAGTCAACTTATCAGGCCGGCCAGGTCGAGATTTTGACGCAATGGAACTATAGTTTTTCGACAGTTTGCACAACGTTCATATAAAAGTGAGCTCTTCCTATAGCTGGCCTATTTAACGGAAATTGTTTCTGATTTCAGAATATTTTTTCTTTCATTATTAATAACGATTTGTAGAGCATCCAATTTGCAGACAGGATATTTTTTTTTTTCTTGTCCTTATTCACAACCAAATCCATACGCTTCGATACAGACTGGAGAATTCAGAGCTAATGGTGTGGTTGTTGAGGTTAAGGATATCAACATCATCGGCGTACGCCAAAAGCAGTACACCCTTATAGATTATTGTACCTTCTCTATTTAGCTCTGAATCTCGTATTATTTTCCCCAGCAATAGATTGAAAATGTTATACGATAGGGAGTCTCGTTGTCAGAAACCTCGTTTGGTATAACAGACAGACATGATATTCATTCTTATTTAATATTTTCCATACGGTAACCTCATGAATAGCCTTATGATGCGATTTTTTTTTCAATCTTAGCTTGTTTGCTAAACTCTTGCCTTAAGATTCTTGCCTTAAAGATTCTCTTTTACTGAATATTTCACGTTTCTTGCGTCAAGTCAACTTATCAGGCCGGCCAGGTCGAGATTTTGACGCAATGGAACTATAGTTTTTCGACAGTTTGCACAACGTTCATATAAAAGTGAGCTCTTCCTATAGCTGGCCTATTTAACGGAAATTGTTTCTGGTTTCAGAATATTTTTTCTTTCATTACTAATAACGTTTTGTAGAGCATCCAATTACCTACAAAATCTATGAAACGATATAATTTTCCAAATGGTTCGAAGCGAGAACTGGACTGTTCTATCTGATAATGAAAAATAGAAAACATTACAGCTGAGGACCTTCCCGTTACAATTAAGGGCTCATACTTGAAGATACTTTCTTTGAGCTGTCTAGAAACCTACTTTTTATGCTACTACTTACTGCAATACTGAACAAAAATTACATGACAGCTTGATACTGCTCACACGTGACCCATACTTGAAACTTTTTCTGGCATATTTATATTTCACGTAATAAAGCACATATGAGTTCTTTGACAGCAGTAATTTCTATATAAGTATGTAAGTACACTAAGGTGAGCAGAAAAATCCAATGTTTTATTTGATTCTTATATGCATATAAATATTTTAAACTAAAAATCGCCTATAAATAGTTTTTTAAAGAAATTTTGTGCTCTATACGAATCTGCTCTGTAGGAATATATTATTCCAAACGGTTCAAAATGTATGGTATTTTTAATGAAAACAGATTTTTTTCCTGTTTTTTATGTAGGAAACTTTAAGTGCTCACCAACTGCTTGCCGGCAAATTTGTTCCGCTGTATCTAGCTTCATTTTAACTCATAAATTCGTCATTAATTTTTTTTTTTGGTTCACCCTAATGCACACATGTATGTGTTTGCTTAATACAAAAACAACATAGCATTCACATAAAATAACAATGCAACGCTGTGTGAATGGTCACCACACTTGCATATGTCATTTTCATTTGAAGCCGGGAAAAACGTTATTTCGCCAACACAATTGCAAATGCCGAACTTATCCCACGATGCAATTTTGCGCACTTCCGCCTTATTAAGAAACTCCTTAAAGCCAAAAAGGCCACACAAAGCACCTGCAAAGTAAACAAAAAAATCAGAAAAATTATATTTATGCTACAATACTGTAAATGGCGCACTTTGTTCGATGTACAAATCCCGACGAGCTTGCGAATATGACATAGCTAATAGCCGATGTTCACGATAAACTTCCGAACAATGTTGCGTCGACAAAATTTCATAGACGATTTGTGGACCGAATTGCGGCGCGCAGGTGTGATGCATCAACACATATAGAATTAGAATTCTATAAAGTTTTGAGGTTATGTTTAACTTGAAATATATTCATATACAAATTAACGTACTGATGCATGCGACGATAGCCGAATGTGGGCGCATTGGAGCTTATGACCTGAAGACACTGTTTCTCAATTGCATCGCACTTATCCAAAGAGCTAATATGGAGCAGACAATAGTCTAGGAAAGGCTTTAGTTACTGCCTCATCGGAGCTGTCGAATCGAAATGAACTCACCTGACAACGTTGAGCTTGGAAATCCTGTATTTTGCAACTTCTCGTATGATCGCTTCAGCGTTCTATATTCCAACTCGGTATTAATTTGATCTTCAATCAGAGCAGGCTTAACCAACCTGACATTCTTTTGCAGCAGATTATCTAGTCGACCGATACCGTTCTTAACTATGAATTTAGCTCGAAAAGTTGCGATGCGTTTCAAAATGTCCTCATAAAGTTGATTTTCGAAGCGTGTGGGCTCATAAAAACGCACCTTTTCTGAAAACGCAAAACCGTTAAGTTTTATTTGCTAACTCTCACTGGCGGATTTTGAAAATAACATACGTTTAATTACAAACTCGGCAAAAATGAGTGAGAAATGCATATTTTCATCCCAAACTGTGCTCCGTTCCATGTTCGTGAGTAGGTTCTTGACAATATTGCCCAAATCTAAATTATTCGCTTCGGTCTCACTTACACAGAGTAGCACTCCCAAAGCAAATAAGGTGGACATTATTGCTTTTCTTTCCGAGCACAACATTTTCGAATGGCTTTTACAATTGTTTTGATTCGATGTAACTGTTTAGAAAGATTCCAAATGCCAGCCAAAGCCATTCAAAGCAAAGTGCATCAGCATGACCATTTAGATCTTACTACGCACATTCAGACAATAATTTGTCACTATTTGCCCGGTCCAAGTGCTATGCACTGAAAGAAAAATATTATGAACAAGTAAGGAAGGCAACTTGCAAGACTAAACGCCAGGGAAACACCTTAAGGTGCAAAACGTCAAGCAGAAGATCGGAATCTAAGCAATTGTATATCCGTACATATACTCTATAACTCATACACTGACCGACGATTCGGCATAAGATTGTTAAAAAAACGAAAATCATTATACCTGGTATGTGGGAGTTGGGGTAGTAACGACCCGATTTTATTTATTAACTATTATCATGCCACATACTATAAAAATGTCCACTGGGTTTCATCAAAGTATCTTACATACAATCACCAATGACATGAAGTACACAGCCGGAAGTTTGAAAATCCAGAAAATGGATATATGAGGGTTATATCAAATTTTCGTCCAATTTTATATATTTTAAGCACACAGTTATGAAAATTGAATTGAGATAACTCAAATATTAGCCGATTTATCCAACATAAAGTCACCTGGAAGTTCAAAAATCCTTATATTAGGTAAAAGGGGTCTCAGGGAAGTATTGACTCGACTCAATCCATTTTTGATACATAGAGTTAGTATTATCAGTAAATGATTCTGTCTGAATTTCAATTGTATATCTCACACAATGACCGATATTTTCGGTCAAAACTCAACTATTGTGTCGAAATCGGTCGATCGGATATGGGATTTCAACAAAAAGTGGTGGGAGCTACGCCCATGGTCCAATTTTCACACCGGTTCGCATAAAACCCTCTCATATCACCTCGCAGGTAAAATTTAATGTCTCTGGGTATTTAGTTATTGATTTATTGCGCGTTTAGTAGTTTTGTACAGTACCAGGAGTGAGCGGGGTTAGATCTTATAATATTTGTTTACTAGTTTAGGAGATATATATATATTAGACTTATTAGATAGCCGGGACGTGTATTTTATCCCAGAGTGAGTAAAATGAAGGAAAGTCCTCTCCGAGCCGTTCGATACCAAACGAGGTTTTAGACAAGGAACCTCCTTTCGAGCCACTTCTTTAATCTACTGTTTGAGCAAATAATTCGAGCTGCAGAGCTTAATCGAGCAGGTACGATGATGATATTGATATCATTGGTCTTAACATCCACGTTAGTTCTGCTTTCTCCGACTGGATAAGGAAGAGAAGCAGATGGGTTTGACAGTCTTATCTTGGAAATTGTATGGTACATAATTTCGGCTATCCTGGAACCAGCATTAACACCAACAACAACGTCAGCCTCGAAATCCAACTCAGAATAACACTTGCTAACTGGCGCTATTTCGTACTGAAAAGGCAATTGAGAAGTGAAGTCCTTTCTCGACGAACAAAGATAACATCTGATTAGTCAACGTTGCGAGTTTTTGATAGAAATGTTTTGCGGAAGAAATGCTTCACCTTTTTTTCTCTGTTTAAAAGTTGGCTAATACTTTTTATTTCATCAGAGAAAGTTTTTCCCAGTGTAGCCCATAAATCCAACCAAAGGTTCATCATTTTTCTTAATACAAATAAATTGATTGCAGATGCTTTCCAGCAAAACCAACAAACGGACATTTGTGTTTATTTCTAAAGGTCTTACCGCACATGCTGGTTTAAAAGCTCTGCATTAGATTACACATACATACATACATATAAATATATAGTACATACTATATACAAGCATACAGAACAATGAAAGATGGTTAAAATTGAAACTTAATGTACTCGTATTTAGCAACTGCATATATACATACATTTGTATGTATGTTTTTCGTACCTTAGTTTTTGTAACTATATACAGATATGGACTTAGTTTAATAAAAATATAAAATAATATTATTAGGAAAAAATGAACATTTCGATATCCATATGTTCATTCATACGAAATTTGTAGATAATTTTAATTACTTACTGTTAGGAATATATGTATATATGTATGTATGTATTATGGGGTTATAAGTAGTCAGAATTTTCAAAAAAAAAAACCGTGTTTCTTCATAACCTTAAAGTATCATGCCTTAGAAATATTTTCTGAATTTGAAGTAAATCCGACAAATACTTTTCAAGTACAGTAGAACTCCAATTATCCGAATTAATGGGGACCGGGACCCATTCGGATAATCAAATATTCGGATAATCGGATTTTTTTTTTAAATTGCCATTGGAGAGAATAAAAGCTACGTTTTGAAATTGGCCTAATTTTTTATTGAATTAAATAAAAGAAACATGAAATTTTCACATGTTTTAAATATAAATAAAATGTACTTATGTACAAGTTTAGAAATAAAAATCATTGTTTTTTTAACATCTCCGTCAATGTAAGCTGTTTTGCGGTCTTCAACCGTTTTCGGGCAGCCAGGTCACGCATTCGCTTGACGGTGAGCAGTTGCAAGTGGTCACACTCGGGCTGACGCTTTATCCACTTCAAAGCAGTCTCGAGGCCGGCAAATGCTTCACTAGCTGATGGTCCAGCGTCTACTTCAACATCAGCAGAAAGTTCTTCTTCCACTTCCACTTCAACATCCTCTCTCACACTTACAACAATTTCATCGTCATTGAGAATTTGAAAACCAGGGTAAGACGTGTCACAAGCCATCCACTCTACTACATCTTCAGCACTTCAGTTAATTTGCACAATTGTGCTAAGAAATGCCGACCACTGGCCTACACTGACTTCGCGGGGGGAAGTCAGTGTAGGCACAACGGCAAGTTAAGACAAGTCAAGTCAAGACTTGACGCGCAAACACTGGCTTCGCGGGGGGAAGAATAATAGCGCACTTAGACTTTTTTTGGACAATTTTTTGTGATTCGGATAATCGGCGATTCGGATAGTCGGAGTTCGGATAATTGGAGTTCTACTGTAATTGAATAATTGCTAATTTTTCCGAAAACCTAGAAAAAAATTGTATAAGACCATTTTGTTAATGAAAATAAAATTGAACAAATTTGTTTTCGTTCGATTAATTTTATATGAAGCAACAAGGATTAAAGACTGATCCGGATTAACCGGATAGGATGTTAGTTATTATACAAATTTAATGGAAAAGGTTTATTATCATTCGAAAGAACATTCTTTGGCATTTTTTGTTGGCCACGGCTACGTCTCAGATGGTCCATTCGTCTAATTTTCGATGACTCGTTCGACATTTCGACCGATAACTGGCGAATGACTCGCGTGATGTTTTGCTTTAAGGCATGAATCGAAGCGGGATTATCTGCATAGACTTTAAATTTTACATATCCCCACAGAAGAAGGTCTAACGATGTGATATCACACGATTTTGGTGGCCAATCAACCAAAGACATGATATTATCTGCTCACCGAAGTGATCTCTCAATGAATTCATTTACATATTCATGCGATGTGTGGGAAGTGGCATTATTTCAAAAGAAATATAAGCCACCGGCTCACAAACCACATAAAACTGATGTTTTTATTTCTGAATAAAATGACAGCCTTGGAATCTCTTCAGGTTGCTCTTCGCGCAAAATGCAGCAATTTTACTTGTTTCCATACCCACTAACCCAGAAATGGGACTCATCACTCAACAAAATTTGGCTCGAAAACGTTGGACCTTCTTGGAACTTTTCAAGAGCCCAGCCCATAGAGCGAAGCGATGCCGTTTGGGAAAGTCGAGCGGCTTCAGTTCTTACACAAGCTGTATTTTGTACGCTTTCAATTTGAGATTTCGCCGTAAAATGCGCCAAGTCGCATATGCACCACATATGACTACCTCTTATTTTTGTTGGATTTTAAAAGCATTATGTTGACCCACTTTACAGGATGCCCCAACTATTGAATTTCAACCATATTCATACTTGTATACATACATATGTATATCACCCAGGCAGCTATTCTTTTGCGCTTTCCGAAAACCAATGGTTTCGTTTGCAGCTTATAATCTCACTGCTCTGAGAATTGATAGAAAATAGAATGACAATAGGTATTGGTTGGGCTATATCTACATTTTCCAACGTTTAAAATTACCATACGTGGGGTTGAGCACAAACACCTTCAATGTAGAAAAGTTCAAGGAGATAGATTAAGCAATTAATAATTTGGTTGGCATAGAACTTCACAGTACTCGAAAATATTATAAAGTAAAGAGTTCATAAAAGCCTGGAGACTTTATTCGAGACGGTTTGAACGTCTTGCATGTCCTTCAAAAACAAAGGCCAAAGTTTTTATTAAAAATATATACATAATATTCATAGCTTTCAAACATAGATATAGAAACAAAAATAAACAATATTTTTTACTTTTTTTAATTATGTGCTATTTTTTCATAATTTTTTATTTTTTTTATTTATTTAATTTCACTTAAAAATATTCAAAATAAATTAAGACAGTTCAATTTCACCTTAAATCAAAAAAAGCATAGCATTGACGAACTGCACCAACAAAACGACGTGCTTGTGGTCCGTGCAACGGCAATTTCTCTGTATATCGCTGATTAAATGTGATTTTATGCAACCACAAGTGGCAGCACTTTCCCAATCTATAATTTTTGTCAATTCTTCGACATTAAGAAACTCCGCAAAACCAAAAAGTCCGCAAATGGCACCTGTGAAAAAATAAAAGATAATATTTATTACCTTTATAAGTAATACAGTGGCCCCCAATTAATATGACCTGCATTAGTTTTTTACAAACTCAATAACAAATTTTTTTTGAAATATTTGTAAATTTATACGCACAATTTGTGCACCATATGTCCTAAGTAAAAATATAATTTTATTATTTAAGTATAATGAGTTTAATTGATCTGGCAGCACTAGTTCAATGAAAATATTATATGTATAATAAATAAAGATATATTTATAATATTTTTATTGCACATATTTTGGATGAAAAAAAAACGTAACTGAAATAATTTAAAAAAATAAATAAATAAATAAACTGGCAACTTCGAAATTTATATAAATTTTATAAATTCATTTTTATAAATTTTTTTCTTATATCTTGCCAATTTTCGATGTAAAAACTTAAAGAAATAATTTCAAAAAATTAAAAATCTGGCAACTCCATAATTAAAAAACAATAAATATAATTTTTTTCTTATATTTCGTAAAATTTTATGTAAAAAAGCGTCAACGAAATAATTTCAGAAAATTACAAATCTGGCAATACCAAAATTAAAAAAACATATAAATATTATATTTTCTTATATTTTGTGAAATTTTATGTAAAAAAGCGTCAACGAAATAATTTCAGAAAATTACAAATCTGGCAATACCAAAATTTAAAAACATATATGTATGTATGTACATACATACTATGTATGTATGTATGTAAATATTATTTTTTCTTATATTTTGTAAATTTTTAATGTAAAAAAAACGTCAATGATATAATTTCAAAAAATTAAAAGTCTGGCAACACCAAAATTAAAAAACATATAAATATTATAATTTTTTTTGTTTTGTAAATTTTTAATGTAAAAAAGCTTCAGTGATATATTTTCTAAAAACCAAAAATCTGGCAACGCCAAAATTATTAAATAATAAATATTCGTTTTTTTATACTTTGAATTTTTTTTCTATGTAAAAAAATTTAATAAAATAACCTGTACGGTGGAATTGGTATTTTACTTTAATTTATGTAGCTTAAGTGGTTTAGGAAAAATCATGTTAGATGAGAACTGAGAAGTAAATTAACTACTTTATGAAATAATTTCAGAAAATTAAAAATTTGGCACAAGCAAAATTAAAAAATTGCAGAAAATTAAAAATTTGGTACAAGCAAAATTAAAAAGTATTAAATATTAATATTTTCTTGTATTTAGAATTTTTTCAAGAGTGTGAGCATTGTGCTCCAATTCCATTTTTTTTTTAATTTCGTTTTTAGAATATTTTTCTAACATTATTGCATATAAATATGCGCCGAAAGAAAAGAAATGTTTTGAGACCAGACTTACTCTGTTCTATATATAATTCCTGCCATTCTTTGCTGTCGAGCGTGGCTATTAACTGATGTTCACGATACACCTGCGAGCAATGCTCGGTGGCCAGAATTTCGAAGGAGAGTCGGGTGCCATAAAAACGTGCACAATTATGGTGCATAAGAAAGAATAACTGTAAAGCTCTATAATGGTATCAATGAAATATTTTTTATAAAAATAATAAAGTTCAATATATGTATGTTTGTACAAATTATTATTATTATAAATAGTAATTTACAGTTATTTTTGGTCAACTCACTGATGTGTACGCCGAAAACCATACGTTGGTGTGCTGATTTTAATTACGGGTAGACAAGTGCGCCGCAATCGTTCACATAGTTCCAGACCTTGTGAATGCATCAAGCACAGACCTTTTCGAAAAAAATAACGGAGTCAAGTTAAATATGTGTATATTAATTATTTCTTAACAAATTCTATTTTTTATGCCAAAAAAATCGCATTTCCTCAACTTAACCTCAATATATAAGCAACTTCACTTCTACTGGGTGCAGGCCACAAATGCATCGAGGGCAATGTAATAATGGACGAGATTACCAAGAAAGGTTTACGACTAACATTCGAAAACGTAATCAACATTATAAAACTCATGCATTGTGACAGATCGCGAAGACTGCAGGAAATATGTAGAGCAGGGAAACAATGTTGCATTTCTTGTGCACTTGTCCCGGCAAGACTATGCTGTAAGCATCTGGGGACTTCACGTTATGATACACTGAAGAAGGTATCGATAGTGAGGCCGCAAAATCTGTTAAAATTCACATCAAGCACAGGCATCCTAAAGGATGACTACTCTTCTTGGACCTAGCAACTGAACTCCATCTGATATCGCGAAGGACCAAAACTGGTCTATGCGCCATTATTGGCCTACCTAACCTAACCTCAATTTGGATAACTTACAAAAATGATTTCCAAATTCAAGAAATATTTACAAACCACAACTAGTTTCGTACACTTTAAGAAAATACCAATGAAACTTGGTTCTGCTTCGTATTACAGTGTCTGTCAAACATACCTGCGAATGTATCATTCGGAAATCCCGTTCCAAGCAGCGTTGAATAATTTTGCGCCAGTGTTTTGAATTCCAAGTTTTTATCGATTTGATGCCGTCTCAACGTGAAACCCGTTATCATTAGATTGTGTTGGAAGACAGCTTGTAAATTGTGCGCACCAAAGCTCTGAATCACTTTCATACGTATAGAGCTAATTTTTTCTAGGATTTCCAAATATAAACTGCCAATCGCCGTGTCCAAAACTGAAGATTTTTGTTGTTGCACTTTTTCTGTTCGAAAGCGGAAAGAAATTTTGCGGCAAGAAAATAGTTGTTATACATATAACAATATTACGGTTATTTTAAGTTAATTAATAAAGTATTATTATTAATATTTTTAATTATTTATTATTAATATTTTTCATTTTTTTTTTTTTTTTTTATTTTTTAGTTATTTTTTAATTTTTATTTAATTTAATTTTTATTATAATTTTTTGTAAAATTTTCGTCTATTTTGAGATGAATTACCACTTACGTTTTACCAAAAATTCAACAAACAACAAAGCCGAATCGACGTTCTCATTCCAATCGCCGTCTCTCTCAATATTATTTAGCAGATTTTTGACGATCTCCGATAGATGCAGAGGCATTGTTGTTGTAGGACTTCCTGGCCACATTTCCGAAATAGCGGCCGTGTTTACAAACAAGTACGTTAATATACTTGTAATTACCGTTAAACGTTTCACAGCGCACAACATTTCACTATGAATTTCAATAACGTTTGACGCTAATTACTTAATTGTGCTCGTTGTCGACGATGGCTTCTAACAGAGATTTCGAAATCAAAGTGCAGCATCAGCGTCCACGCTAAACACTTGTGGCCTCTGTATTCACTTCAGAATATATACGTATGTTTGTATGTATAACGGAAGGCGGCAGCTGCGCATCTGGGCTTTGGTTAAACATTTGTGTGGAAATATATTTATTTATACATATGTATATACTTACATCTCTATGTAATAAATATAAGTAAGTTCTGAAGAAGACTATTCTTGTGTAACGGTAGTTCACACGGCTCACATAGCCCTAACACATTATACATATATTCCAATATACTACTGAATGCCATTAATGCGATATGAGCCCTCTTCGGATACAAGGTCTTTAATCCTACGTCCGCAGATTGTTGTGCAGTCTATAAACAGATGCTCGGGAGTTTCCAGCTCCATGTCGCAGAACCGACAGTTTGCACAAGAGGCTAGAGCCATGTTGCTTGCTGAGCTCAGAATGTCCAACGTAGAATGTAATACATAACCGTAACTCGTTAGATTGATTACAAGCTCGTCAGCCAGTTCATACCCAAATAAGTTGCACTCGGTTATTCAGCCGCTTATGCATTCCTCCACCAGTAGCGATTTAATCTCATAAACAGATTGCTTTAAGTGCTGCTATCGCTGAGTATGGCGATGCTTCCGTTGCGATAATTGCGTTGGTGGTTTATTTTTTTATTTATTAATTTTTTTTTTTTTGGCCCTTGGTCGGATAAAATCCGAGTCAATTCCGGTACGTAGAACCGGCAGTCGTGGGAATTGTTGGTGGTTTATCTCTATACACAGTCTTATAGCAAAGATTTCTGCTTGGAATATTTCTGAAACTTTGCTGTTTTATAGACACTTTATTGTAAATAGTTAGATTGCATTTATACTCCTACCAGTTCCCGTACATTTGGCCTTGTTAAAAGGTTTGCGCACCGGTTAACAGAGTTCTGAGAGTGCTTCATCATAGTTGCGCCTTTTGCTGATCGCACTGGTAGACACATAATTTGTGACATGAAAATTCTTAGGTATTTCTAATGCAGTTTGATACCCTGAAGTCAAATCTGAAAATAGAATTTTTCTATCACCCAAAGATATTATGTAACCTGCGGTTTTAGATTTTACAATACATAAAATTTCATTATATTGCGTCATCTCATATTTTCATACGATCAGGGATTTATTCGGTTTTGATCTGGTCCGCCTGCTTGTTTAAAGTAAATAACAGTGTACTGTTCAGAAGTTAACATTTTGTTTAACGCTCTAGGACAGAAATATGATCCACGTGAATGGTCTCTATTCATTGCTTCCTCTAAACTTAGTTTAAAGGCGGAAATGTGAAAACAACAATTACAAAGATCTTGTGACTGAACTACTTACTACCTATACAAAAACATGTCCCTTAAAATTCACTTTCTGGACTGGAAAAATTTGAGGCCGTAAGTGACGAACATGGGGAAGGGTTCCACCAAGACATTTTTGATATGGATAAACGATACCAAAGCAAGTGGAGTGTCAGTTCTCTTGCCCATTACTGCTGAACATTTTTAAGGGATACTCCAAAAACAAAAGGTACTCTTTGGTTAATAAAATAATATATTTATCTCTGTTTTTTTTTAACAAAAATCCTTATAACAAAAAAATTATAGGTGATAAAAGAAATATGTAGCTATTTTTAGAATTTGTTGCATTTTTTTCGTAATAAACACTTTGTTCTGTTCAGGTCACAAAAAACAAGTGGATTTTTAGATGGATTCTGTAACCAGTCTCTAGTCTCTATTTTAGACATTTTGAGGTCAAATCTCTATTTTTGACTAGTTACTATTCACTAAACAGTCTCTAGCGTTAGTCTCAAAATATTGCCTCAAATTTGAGACCTGGTAGTTAGCAGGTCACAAATCTAAAAAGAGCTCTTGTCAGACATTTTGAATATACTGAATAGAGATCATCCTAGATATTAATCGATTGTCGTTTTTTTATATTTTGTAAGCAACTCAAACACGAAAAAGTTAAAAATAAATAAATTTTACTAAATTTCGTAAATATTATGAAACAATAACATTATTTTTTTTTGA
This sequence comes from Bactrocera correcta, assembly GCA_027475135.1. NCBI lineage: Eukaryota > Metazoa > Arthropoda > Insecta > Diptera > Tephritidae > Bactrocera > Bactrocera correcta. The sequence continues at coordinate 31,006,174 of CM050325.1, forward strand.
TAATTATGTTTTTTGAATATGTTTCTTTTCATTCAAGTGTAAAACCATCTCTGAATAATGAAATGTAATAGATTTTGTGACTGTCACTTACAGAATAGCAAAATCGTCTCAAGGCTCAAAAATTGTCTCTAACTTAAAATCTCAAATTTAGGGACTGGAGACTGTATCACAGTACAGAATCGCACTGTTTGTTTACCAGTGTCGTATTTAAAAGATAGCGGCAGGGATATGCGTCTACGATGAGCTGATTAAGCGCAGACAATCTTTCTAGTCCTGTAGCCTTAGCACTTCTGTCTATATGCCCATCCCTACTAACGTTAATCCTCTGGGTATCACGAAGGCCACCTAATCCGTGTTTTTAGGAAAAACTCTAAATGATAGAATTTTATTAATTTTAATGTGTATCCATTAAAATTACACTGACAACTGAGAATTGAAGACGACCGTTATTCATTTATGATTTGCTTAGAAACAAACTAAATAACTTAATTGTTTACAAAAATTCCGTTGCATCCTTTCCCTAAATTAAAAGTAATATTATTGAAATTTCCCAAAATTATGAATAAGAAATAAACAATTAACTCAGAAATAAAAACTCTTATGAGCTGTCAATTAAAAGCGATCGGTATATTAAAGTGAAAAGTTTTTCCCGCTTTAAGAATTATAATTTAAAATTACTTGCAAAAATTCAAAACTGCAGTAAATATAGAACATACAACCCTAACAGCTGATATAAGAAACTTGAAGTTGGTTGCTTAAAGCAACGAAACACATGGTAATTTCGGAAACAGACTTTTACAATACCTGATGAATTTTTAATGAACATGAATCGATTATATAAATTAAAAACTAAATTAAGCATATTTGACAACTAATTTACAATATTAAGGTTAATTTACCAACATATGTTATCAGCTAAGATCCATATAATAAAAGTTTTTTTTTTTTTTTGTTTTAAGAAATTAATAGAATTAGTAAAGGTACCCTGTGTGTGTTCAAGCAACGTTAGCTGTCATTATTGACATCAGGTTAATCAGTAAATCATACAAAGGGGGATTTTTACGCAACACAGTGCAGAAATCACACTGACAACACTTTTGTTGAGTCGAGCGAGTTTTCATCTGAATAATAGTTTTCAATGTGTTTTATTATTACACAAAAGAAAAATAAAATTTCTAACATAAACTAGTGATTAAAAGCGTTTGCTGTGTCTATAACGCATTTGTAAATAAGTTATTTGTTAGGCTTTTACGGAAAGAGCTGAAAACGAAAATATTAAAGGCATTCTATAAAAGCATCAAACATACAGGCTAAAGCAAAAAATACAAATGTCCGAGAACAAAGACGATATATTAGCGACTTTTCAGGTAGTTAATTTATCATATAATTGATGTTAAAAAATCTCGCAGCTAAAAAGTGGAACTAATCAATTAAAAACAGATAATGATTTCATGAGATCAATTCGTATATATACCTAGATATTAAAGTATCTATATAAGTAAACACATGTATATATAAAATGAAGGATTGCTCAATTGTATTAATTAATGTGGCTTTGATATCAAGACGGTTGATGGACAACAGGATGTTAGTACTATTAGTTTGAATGCCAACACGCTCACTTACTAATTTAAGCTGTGTCATGCATAAGTCTGACTGTGAAATGACAAAGAATATATACATATATTCAAGTGTCGCAGTACACGACTTGACAAGCATTCTCTTATCCAAATAAATAAAAGATATTATCATTGATTATATTCTAAACAATAACAAAAAAGAAATTACCTCCGAAATTTTTTAAAATTATTCTTTCGAAAAATGTGTATAATATACAATAACATTTACAATTTTATATTTAGAGTATCACTGGAATAGATGATATCGGTGAAGCTTTTTCGCATTTGGAGGAGACCAACTGGGATTTAATGGTTAGTTGTTGACTTTCTTAGACAACATCAAAATAATAATGAAATTTAATATTTTTAGACTGCTATTCAGCGCGTCATACCACAGGATGATGCGCCGTCACATGATAGAAATTCAGCATCAGTTTTTACGGAAAGCTCATCTGGTTTCTCGAACACAACAGCCCTTAATGATTTATCTACAAATGCGGGGTCATCCAACTGTCGCCAATGGAACTCGATTAGTGGACCTAATGTGGGTTTAACAGGTGAGTCAGCGCTTTATATGCAATTATGCTCATATGAAATAAGAATTGATCAAATTTGTTGTTGACCATTTCAAAAGTAAGATTAGTGTGTGGCTAGGATTGGAGTTCACAATTTAGTTATGGCTAAGGGATTATTTGTTTTGAGCAACATGATTACAAGGGTATTTAGGTAACACAAAGAACAAATAGCTATCCAAGTAAAATCAATCGATTTTTGAATCAACCCTATGACCTATCCGTAGAATAGTAAAAGTAAATATGAAATTTTAGACAGGTATTTTTTTTTTTTTCATTTTTCTCTAGTCATGTCAGGTAAAATATACATGAACAACAAAACTACACTAATTGAAATAATTTTACGTATATTTTTTTGTTGTTGGCAGCTCTGTATTTTTATTAACAGTTTCGAAACATTCTAATAAAGCATAAATGTTTTATTTTAGCATCAACTTCCGCAGATGCTGAAATAATTGATCTCACGTCCGACATGGACTTGGACCCGGCAAGGCACAACGATGTTAAGACTTTGATACTCAACATACACTACAATGAAGGTGTTTACACCATACGTCTGCCATCAATTGCTACAATTGGTAAGCATTTATAAACCATTAAAATGAATCAACCATATTTTTGAATATATGTATTTTTTTCAGAACAACTAAAATTAAGAATAGCAGAAGAGACAAGTGTGCCAGTTTGCCGACAAGCAATTCGTGGTTGGCCGCCAGCGAAACTGCAAGAGGCACGAAAAATAACCACGCAGTTGGGCAATTTAGACCTAGGACCCGAAAACGACTTGATCTTACACAACCTAACCGAAGAAGGTTACATCGATACAGAAAAGTAATGAAACTACTATTTACATTATCGAAAGAGTCTATAATTTATACTTTTTTTATGCTATGCACAGCGAGGAGATTGCACAGCGATTACGTGACACATTCAAATTGACTATTGTAGAGCAACCCAGCGGGAAAACCATAACATTACCATTTTTAGGTAGTAACACTATTTTGGAGGTTAAAACAAAAGTTTATTATGTCAGCAATATAAATGTGCGAAATCAGGAATGGGAAGGCTGGCCTTCTAACTGTGATGACAATTTAACTTTGGCCGTAAGTTGAGCGCTTTCGCAATAAAATATTATTATAAAATCATCAAATATCAAATATTATCAAATATCATCCATAAATACTTGTTAATACAATTATATTATTACTTTGCAGCAATCTGGCATTGGTTTGTCACATAATTTTACACTGCGCAACAAGTGTGAGAAGAATATGGACATCGCGGGAGTTTCTAATAATTTAAATATTAGCAAGTAAGCGCTTAGTCTAACAAAGCATGCATTTTAATTTAATTTAATTTACTTTTATTGCAGTAATACCATCGAGACTGATGACGATAACAGTTTAGACGATGAAGACGGTTATGATCCCTTACCAGATGAGGAGCCTGCACCACCACGCAGCCGGCACTTAAGTAAATATATTGAATATGCACAGTTCTCTTGAGCCTGAATTAAACTTGTTTAATTTTCACAGTTCCAAATAACATTGGCAATGAATGCACAGGTTCTATAGAGTTCTTCGACAACTACCGTGAACGTTTCGGTGAGCCACATCCCGTATTCTATGTCGGCAGTTTAGAAGACGCTATACGCGAAGCTTGTCACAAGCCGGCGCGTGAGGTAATTCAGTTGCATTAATGTGCAGAAAAAAATCTTCATTCAACCCTCTTTAATGTATATTTACAGCGAAAATTGCTTGCAATTTATTTGCATCATGGTGATAGCATTCTCACAAACGTATTCTGTGATCAAGTAATGAAAAATGAGCGGATCATTGAAGCATTTGCGCAGAATTTCATACTCTATGGATGGGACTTAACATTCGAAAGCAACAGAAATATGTTAGTTAAAGCTTATACTACAATTACAGTTATTTAATATAACGTTTAACTGATCCATTAGGTTTCTATCTTCGGTCACTGCCTGTGTGAGCAATACAGCATCCATAACAATTAGTACAAAACCAGTTGATAAGCTACCGTCGATACTAATTATAGGTAAAAGTCGGCTTTCCGGCAGATCTTCATGCGAGGTGCTCTCCGTTGTGGATGGTGAGCTATACGATCCACGCCATATTGATACATATTAACAATATACACCCTTTTATACATGTGTCGTTTGATAGGCAATTCAGATTTAAATAGCTTCTTGTCACGCCTTATGGATGCAGTGGAAATGTACAAATTACAGTTAAAAGACGAGATACGCGAAGAAGATGAGCGTGCCGAACGTGATCAAGTCAAGGCTGAGCAGGATTTGGCCTATCGTGAAACGTTAGAGGCCGACATGGCCAAAGAAGCCGCCAAGCGTCAGAAAGAAGCTGCAATTGCCGCCGAACGCAAGCGAATAGAATCGGAACAAGCAGAAGAGGAGGCGAAACGAGAATCGATACGTTTGGTGGTACGTATTTCGTACAAAACTACTATACTTTATATAAATGTTTATGCAATGCATATTTCTTACATAACCTCAACTTTCCATTCAGGCTCAACAATCACTACCGCAAGAACCCTCAGACTCTGATACTAATGTGTCCACGATACGCATACAGAAACCAAGCGGAGAATTTTTAGAACGAAGATTCTATAAATACAACACGCTGCAGGTAGTGAAGAATGATTTACAAAAATAAAAAAATATTAACCTCAAAAAAAAAAAAAAAAATTATTTTACTATTTATTTCCTACAGGACATCTTAAACTTTGTCGCTGCCAATAATTATCTAATCGAAGAAAACAAATTAATCCTAATATCTAGTTGGCCACGTAGCGACTTAACAGCCATCGATCCAAATAAGACGCTTGAGGAGCTGAAATTGTATCCACAAGCGAAAGCCGTGCTCGAGGAGCGATGATTTTTATTTGTAGCAGCAACAAACCAATTTATACATCATATAATGTAATAATAGATTTGTAATAAAAAAAATGCGGGTCCAATAGCAACGGACCGGCAATACAAAAATATTCATTTTAAAATTAATTTCAAATTAAATGTCCAAATTCAGCAACATTCAGCAACAACAAATGAATGGTGAATAGTTAAGCGATCGTATATCAAGTCCGTCTGATATACATACATATGTGCTTAACGGAAACGAAGCCTTATTTATAAAAAAAAAGCAAAAATTTACACAGTCCGTATGCGTTGCAACAACAACAATGGAAAATTCAGGCAGATCAAAGTTATGTAAAACAAAAATATTTTTGCTCTAAATTTAACTAAATTGATGGATATCGATGATATGGATAATACTTGTATGAGCACTTAGTACAAATACTAGAATTATTTTCAAGCTAAATTTGTTTATTTTTAACTTGGCTTCTTTGCTTCTCGTCTTCTTCTTTACTGGCATAGAAACCGCTTACGGATTATAGCCAAGTCAACAACAGCGCGCCAGTTGTTTCTTCTTTTCGCCGGTGGCGCCAATTGGAGATTCCAAGCGAAGCCAGGTCCTTCTCCGCCTGGTCTTTCCAACGGAGTGGAGGTCTTCCTCTTCCTCTGCTTCCCACGGCCTCAAAGTGCAAGTACTACGAGGTTTGACAATTAAGTAATGAGACTGATTTTATTACCGCGCTTGTGGTAAATCTGTGACCTTGAAATTCCCTTTTTCTTTTTCCGGCACCCCACCCCTCTCCATTGATATATGTACCATCGCTCTAGCTTGTTTAGTTCGCCTGCTGCGTCAAGTTGAGTAAACGTGTGTTTGTAGTGTGTTGTTTTTAGTGCTCATCACGAAAATGGAAAAAGGAGCAAAAGCAGCATCGAATGATCGTCGCAAAAGACTGTTTGGAACAAGTGGAAAACGATACCACGCTGCTTGATCGAGTTATTACAGGCGATGAGAGCTGGTTTTTCCAATACGACCCGGAAACCAAATGCCAAAGCTCACAATGGTTGTCTACACGCGCCCCCCGCCCAAAAAAGCTCGTTTGATCAAGGCGAAGGTGAAAACGATGATTATTGCCTTTTTTAATAACCGTGGAATCGTCTACAAAGAATTCGTTCCACCGGGGAAAACTGTGAATCAAGTCTACTATTGCTAAGTACTCGAAAGATTGTGAAAACGAGTCAACAGGGTGCGCCCAGACATCGCTCGTAACTGGATCCTTCATCACGACAACGCACCGTGCCACACCGCCCTCACCGTGTCCCAGTATTTGGCCTCTAAAGGAATCGCCGTGTTGCAACAGCCACCTTATTCGCCCGACATGTCACCCTGTGACTTTTTTGTTTCCTAAAACAAAATCGGTGGTCAAAGGAAGCCATTTTGAGTCGATTACGGACATCCAGGCGACCGTGACAAGGGTACTCGCGGACATTCCAGTCGAAGCGTTCCAGAAATGTTACGAAGCATGGAAAACGCGCTGAAATCGCTGCCCAAGGGGACTACTTTGAAGGGGATGGCAGAGTTGTAGAATAATTTTCAAATATACGGTTTCTATGGAATCAGTCTCATTACTTAGTTGTCGTATATGCATATGCGGTACATACGTAGAAAAAACAGACCTTACTTGGTTGCAAAAAACTTATGAGGAATATGTTAGTAGTTAAGAGGTCAATTGAAAAGTCCAAGGTCCTAATCTTCAAAAGGCGCGTGCATAAATTTGACATCTGTCGGATCATTAGTTTATGAGATATAGCATTTTGGGTGAAGCAAGAAATTTACAAGAAGCGGATCAAAAAGAATTTCGTGTGTTTTTTGGGAGCAAAAATACTGTTGAAGCCAAGATTTGGATTGATCACTATTATTTGGATTCTACATTAGAGAAATCAACCATAGGAAAGCTAAGTGGGAACGAGGTGAAATAAACACCGTTGACGATGAACGCGGGGGAAGTTCGAAAGAGGTTGTTACCGACAAAACATCAAAGAAGTTCCCAATATAATTTTGGATGAGCGTTAAGTGAGATTGCTGGCACTCTAAAAGTATCAACTGAGCATGTACAGAAGCTTGGACGATGACAACAACTGATGAGGCGACATTGCGAGTTTTCGATTGAAAAGTTCTGCGAAAGATTTATGGTCCTTTGGCCACGGCGAATATCGCATTCGATGGAACGATGAGCTGTACGAGATATACGACGACATGACAATTAGTTCAGCGAATTAAAAGACAGCGGCTACGCTGGCTAGGTCATGTTGTCCGGATGGATGAAAACACTCCAGCTCTGAAAGTATTCGACGCAGTACCCGGCGGGGAAGACCTCCACTCCGTTGGAAGGACCAAGTGGAGAAGGACCTGGCCTCGCTTGGAATATCCAATTGGCGCCATGTAGCGAAAAGAAGAAACGACTGGCGCACTGTTGTTAACTCGGCTATAATCGCGTAAGCGGTGTCTACGCCAGTAAAGAAGAAGAAGAAGACCAGGGTATATTAAGTTTGTCACGAAGTTTGTAACACCCAGAAGGAAGGGTCGGAGACCCTATAAAGTATATATATAAATGATCAGTATGTGAGCTGAGTCGATTTAGCCATGGTTTTCGTCTGTCGTATATATACGACTAGTCCCTCAGTTTTTAAGATATCGCTTTTTAAATTTTGCAAACGTCATTTTCTCTTCAAGAAGCTGCTCATTTGTTGGAAGAGCCGATATCGGACCACTATAACATATAGCTGCCATACAAACTGAACGATCGGAATCAAGTTCTGTATGGAAAACTGTCACATTTAATAATGTATCTTCACAAAAGTTGGCACAGGTTGTTTTCTAAGATAATAATGTAGTATACGAAGAAATTGTTTAAGTCGGCTTACTATAGCATATATCTGCTATACAAACTGGACGATCGGAATCTAGTGCTGGTATGGAAAACTTTTGCATTTGACAAGATATATTCACGAAATTTTGTATACATTGTTTTCTAAGGCAACAATGTAATCTCCCAAAAAATTGTTCCGATAGGTTAACTATAGCATATACATAGCTGTCAAATGCTTGCATGGGAAACTTCCTCATTTGACGATATATCTTCACGAAACTTATTTGGAAATAATGTATTCAGATCGGCTCACCGAACGATCGGATACAAGGGCTTGTATGGAAAACTTTCGCATTTGACGTGGTATCTTCACGAGATTTGACATGGAATACTGCTTTTGTAATTTCCGACAAAATTGTTCAAATCGGATTACTATAGCACATAGCTTCCATACAAACTGGACACACAGTTACTAAAAGAAATGCACCTGTGAAGGGTATATTAGCTTCGGTGCAGACGAAGTTAACGTTTTTTCTTGATTTTCTTATGCCATATTTACAACCCTGCGTATAAATTCCGCTCTAACAGTTTATCCCAAACTTCGGACAATGTTTGAATTTCTTATATATATTTATACCGTTACTTTTCAACTTTAAAGGTAAATAAATGCACACAGAAAGCTTCCAAGTTCACAGCCTGAAAATTAGTACCTTGAAATGAAAATCAAATAAACTTAAAAGTTTAAAAACATATACATACATACATGTATAGAATATATATTTGTATAAAATATCTTTTGGAATAAATTATTTCAACAATGTACAACAGAACAGTTCTTAAGACAAACAACTGAAATGTGACAACTTCAATATATGTATGTACATAAAAATCAATATGATAAGGACTTATGCTATAACAAATGCTTTGAGGTACAAGTACATTGAATTATAAACAAATTGCGCCATTGCAACACGGGATTTCGAACATACATACGAGTACATACATACATAGCACTTTAACATATACGAGTATATTGTAAACTTGAGCAAATTCCCTTGGTATTTATTATTTCAGGTTTTCCAGATTAGTTTTGAGCTAAGTACAACGGCCCCTACGCTACGACTTAATGCACCGTGACGGGTTTAGTTGCTCTTGAGTTTGTTGAACGTCTCCTCAATGGGTGCGAGCACCACAATCAACACCAGCGCAACAACAAAGAGTACAACACATATAATATAGGCGGCCAAGAGACCCTTGCGGAAGCCGGCATACTGCAAGCAAAGTGATTTAGAGGTTAGAAATTTCACAAAAACTAATGTATACAAGTATGTATGTGTGTGAGTGTGCATACCGGCGCATCCATTTTGCGCTCCATGCGGTGGCCATTGCGCATGCCATGATGACCCATGTCGCTCATCTGGAAAGCGTTCACATTTTGCGTCTGCTGGCGATCGGCGAAGCAACCGGCAATCTGCATGCACAAAAAAATCTTTAAAATGAAAACAATGTCGCGGAAAAGAAATGCACAGACAGTTGCTCAGGTGAATAGAAAAGAGGAAAGTAGAATTCATAAATATTTATGACACAAACGCGCTGTACTTACCGAGTAAATCAAATGCACAATCACATGCACCACCACGAATGCGACGAGTATCCAGTCCATCCACTCGGGCAGTTCGGCTTTGGTCAGTTTGACAGCGAAGAAAATCGTAACGACTGCAAACGGCATAAGCAATTAATGCACAAACAAGGAAAACACAAAAAAAGTGGGTAGTCTTACTCGATAGTATGTGCGCCAGATTTCCGCCCAACCAATGGGTCCAGTTGAAGAGCGGGCGATTTTTGGAATTCGGCGCTGGACGGAAGAGTGCACCGATCGGTTGAATAAAGCATATGATGGTCGTTATTGTGCCGAGTATCGCGTGGGGATTACGCTCACCGGACCATTCGCCGATTTCAACGAATATAATGATGAAGGCAACGACCGTCAGCGACCAGGTGGTGACCATGCAAGCACGATGCCACTAAAATTATTGCGAAAATTATTAAATTTAAATCTGCTTCTATAAAATTCGAGTATTTTATAATATATGTATGTATATGTAGCATAGTAGAGCGATTTGACTTTTTTCCTATAAAATTGCGTCCGTGGGAAATGTTCTATGGATCATTCGGAACAACTTTGCCTAGTAGACTATGGGTCTGCTTCCCCTGGCGGGTACTGCCAGAGCTTCATCCATTCAGACGGCATGACTATTTGCTGGGTAGTGTCTTAAATCGCTAAATTATGTCAATGTCGTCGTATATATCACACAGCTCATCATTTCATCAACTGCAGTATTCGCGGTTGCATATGCGCAAATCATAAATCTTCCGCAGAACCTTCTCTCGAAAACTCGTAACGCTGACTCCTCAGATGCATCTTATAGCAGGCCGGTATGATGTGTGACTTATAGAATTTGGTCTTTGTTCGCCGAGATCATCTGTTGGCAAGAGTTATTCTGCGTTGGCTTTCGAGTCTGACGTTGTTGTTGGTCTTAATACTGATTCCACGATAGATGAAACTATCTACGACTTCGAAATTACGACTGTCAACAGTGACGTGGGAGCCAAGCCGCGACAACTGTTTGTTTGATGACAAGAGATATTTTGTCTTACCCTCGTTCACTACCAAATCCATTTGCTTCGCTTCTTTGCCCAAACTGGAGAAAGCAGAACTAACGGCGCGGTTGTTATGGCCAATGATATCATCATGTCATGTCATCAATAATAGCCTACCTCTTACAAATAGGCTACCTTAGGTTAGTCTCGTAGGCACATAACCCACCCGTGGACCGCCGTTACGAAGGTCATGAGAAGTATTCATCCTTCAGGATGGTAGTGTTTGACGTGAATTTCAATAGGTTCCGCGGCCTCATTATCAACACCTCTTCCAGTGTTTCATATCGAAAAATCGAAATTAGGCCCGATCACGAAAATTTTAACAATTAATACGGTTCCAAAAATATCCTTTTTGAGAATTGCTTTATTGCGTTTGTGAATGATGTTTTTAGAATTTTCCAGAATACAGAATTGTAGATGAGAAGTATATTTGTATATAAACTTCAATGCATTTTCCGACAACGGACTAAGGACAAGAAAAGTTAGACAAAAACCCTTAAAAACGGAAGTTTAAAACTTCTTGTTTTTTGAATATCCCAAGGGTACAACAGAAATCCCCACCGAGTATCAGGAAAAAACCCCACATTTATCCACCCAACCATAACCTCGGTAGCATTCCTTAAAAACATTTTTTGCCGTTATTTTGTACTTTTAGTACGCTATGCTCAACCCTAGTGACAATATGTCAATGAAATGTTTAATTTTTTCTTACCACAAACCATTGATCCTTTCCGCACATCTGCTTACCGACCCAAGTTTGTTTGAAGTAACGCGCTAAAATAATACCCAAAGACGTTGTGCCAATCCAGGCTATCACCATGAAAGCACCATGTAAACGCAACAACAACGTCGAGGAACCAGAGAGATCCTGCACAACAGCCAAATTTATAGGACTGCCGGATGGCAAGCGACCAATGTCATGATAGCCGACGCTATTTTCTGTCAGTAGAATCCAAATTTCGGTTAATAAATAAATTTGTATATTTTTATTGTAAATTTCCAACCTTTAAGTCCGGTTCCACTCGCTACCAAGAGGTGATAATTGTTGTTCAGCAAATCAAAGGTTTTGCCTTGCACTTGAGTTACCACATCTCGTTGCACTTTGCAATAGATGATACCGTCCACAACCGACGATTCCAGTAAACGCGCATAATTCTGGGGCTGCGGGCATACATCAAATGATGTTGAGATTTAGAGATCATAATTAAGTATTTCATAAACTTACCACATTGGCTCTGTTGGAGGCATAATTTGGAGCACCTGAGGTGTATGACGAATATAGATTCACCTGGCCATTCTGTGGCACACACTCTGTCACCAAATCGTCACCCATTTTAGCATCCTCCGATAGGCCCAGTGCAACGTAGGCAGCACCATCTTAAAAAAACGAAAGTTTTTAATAGAAAATAAAAATGGAAAGAACCCCAAATCTGAGCAAATATAAATTCATAGTTTTGGTTATGTGACAACTTAAACCACCAAGTTTGCCAATTCGTTCGTATGGTTGGGGTTAACTAAGTCGAACGACAATGATATTCATGAGTTAACCTTTCAAAAGGTTAACTAAGCTGCGTGTTTTAACATCTCGGTCACAGTTCGAACTCATTTCTCTTCAAATGAATTGCTCTGTATTCCCTAAAAGGTTGGGATTCGTTAATGGATTTTTAAGACACCCAAGTGGCAGGTGTAGTGTCGTGGAATCATGGCTTCCAGATGGTCTAATCTCATAGTCAAGGAATCTAAATAGCTTGGTATGTAGTCCATATTAAACTGAAGATCGGCTAAGCTAAGACCTTCAATTTCCTATCAGGATACAAGTTTCGTCATGTTTCGGTCTTTCTCATTGTTGACCGAAACATTTACAACACCATTAAGAATTTACTAATAAAAAAAAATTTGAAAAGTGAGCACCGGGCTATTTACAAAAAAAGATTTTGAGCAAAATTTTGAAATTCCGAAAGCGGTGGTTCTATTGTGGTTAGCAAATTGAGGTTAGGATTACGTTTCGAAGAGATCTCAAGTTTTTTTTGTTTGAGGTTAGGATTACGTTTCGAAGAGATCTCAAGTTTTTTTTTTGTTTTTAAAAGGATTCAACAAGTCTAGTAAACAAAGTAACTAACTAACCGATATGCATAAAATCTACAGAACCCTACAAAAAGTCTACAAAAATATAAATTTTCGTAACTCACCACTTCCGGTTTTCAATTCAAATTCGTACACATCACCGCGCACCGTAATCGCTGACATAGCTTTACAGGACTTCGTTGCAATACAGCCATCCGGAAAGCCGAAGCAAGTTTTGCTAACCCCACAGTCAGCATAGAGTGGATCCTCTGCTGTTGCTCTCACCTGTGGTACTTCCGTTTGTGGTGTGTAAGGGCCACGTGGTGGCGGTGTTACATAAGGTTTGCGTGTAGTCTGTGGATATGTATCTGTAGTGTCGCGTCGTACAATCTGCACTGGGTCCGATGGTATACCGACCCAGAACGAATCGTAAGCTTGAGCCACAGTAGCGCTGAAATTGACGAGTTAAAAACGAAGCATACGTAATTTATTTATGTTCATTATTGCATATTTGACCTACTTGAAGACTACATCGCCCAAAAAGTCTACTGGCGAAAGCCATTCTAAGCTCACGGATTGCTTTGGTCCTGGATTTGTGTGCGTAACTGAGTTTCCAACTGAATTCTCACAGTTCATCAACTTAGCGCTGCCATCAGATGGTGGATTAAATTGACCGATCTGAAAGAAGTTTGAAAAACATAAATATGATAACACATATTATATATGGTATGTGACTATAGTTAATATATAGCTATAAGAAGGGAACTTTACATACGTTTTTTGGGTCATACCCCAAACGTAATAACGGGTATTTCAATAGGGACGCTTCAAAAGTAGACCAATAGGGGCAACAAACGACGCCATATTTTTCAGCCCTTTTGACATTTCTCTTCAGTAAGGTTTGCCATTTCATCACGGAAAGATATACGATCAAACAACGAGGCGAAATTATTCAAATTTATTACCGAAATTCGTAGTCAGCACTCAACTCCAAAAGTACTACGTCCAATTTATGAGCCGTACTTTTGCCGTGATGATCGAGACCGGCACAATACTGCGAATGGGAATCGCTACCGCTCAATGATAACCGAATACTTTTGGCCCGAATTGTATGATATGGACTTTGACAATATGTGGTGCCAACAGGACGGCGCCAAAAGCCACACAGCGAATGTCGCAATCGATTTATTGAAACCCAAGTTTGGTGAACGTGTTATCTCACGAAATGGCCGAGTCAATTGGCCGCCTCGGTCGTGCGATTTGACGCCGTTAGACTATGTCCTGTGCGGCTGCGTCAAGTCTATGGTCTATTGCAACAAGCCAGCCATTGATGAACTTCGTATGAATATCGAGTGCGAAGTTGCAGCAGTATCGGCCGATTTACGCTTGAAAACCGTCGAAAATTGGGTTCAGGATCTAGACTTATACTTCAATTTTCTAAAAAGTAATTTCGAATCTCCTAAAACTCTCTAAAAATTTAGTTCCGAGAAACATCAACTGACGAAATCACCATTCGATTATTCCTCGGAAACTCTCATTGAGTGTTGGCGAAAACGGTATGATAACAGATTCTTGTGCCAGTGTAAGGAAGATAGAAAACGACCGCGCCGTCGTTCACTACCTCGGAAAGACCAGGGGAGAAGGATTTGGTACACTTGGAATTTCCAATTAACAGCAAACATTGAAAAGAAGAAACGCTGTTTTGAACTTGGCTATAACCGCGTAAGCGCTGTCTACACCAATAAAGAAGAAGAAGAATAACTCATACCAAATTTCGTGAAGATATCTCGTTAGCCAAGTCAAGCATTTGATTTTTATGTGTCTGCTATATGCTATAGCGGTTCGATATACGCGGTTCCAATAAATGAGCAGACTCTTGGAGAGAAAAAAACGTCTGCAAAATTCTGGACAGACGGACAGACGGGCATGGCTAAATCAACTCAGCTCGTTATGCTGATCATTTATATATATATATATATTTTATAGGGTCTCCGATGCTTCGTGGCAAACTTAATATACCCTAATCAGGGCATAAAAAAGAAATAATTGGAAAAAGAGTAGCGACACTTGTAACTTGTAACGCACATTCAAATATGTACATACTACATACATAAATACATACATTGTATAGTACATTAATTTAAATCCAAGATTACAATCTCACAATTAATGAAATATGTCGTCAAAGACAAGCAAGCACTAATAATTATATACAAACACACACATATGTTTATAAAGTACTTGAACTTCTTCGTGCGGAAAGTATAGCATTAGGGTGGTTAAAAAACCGAATGTTTTTTCCCTTAGTAGTCTGAATAATCGGTTGATAGACAGCTCTAAGAAAAGCTCTCCAAGTATTAGCCCTTAATTATAACGGGAAATTAATCCGGCTAACGGGTTTATATTTATACCCTGAACAGGGTATATTAATTTTGTCACGAAGTTTGTAACACCAAACGGAAGCGTCGGAGACCCTATAAAGTATATATATAAATGATCAATATGTTGAGCTGAGTCGATTTAGCCATGTCCGTCTGTCTGTATATATACGAACTAGTCCCTCAAATTTTAAGATATCGTTTTGAAATTTTGCCAACGTCATTTTCTCTTCAAGAAGCTGCTCATTTGTTAGAACTGCCGATATCGGACCACTATAACATATAGCTGCCATACAAACTGAACGATTGGAATCAAGTTCTTATATGGAAAACTTTTGCATTTGACAAGATATTTCCACGAAATTTGAAATAGATTATTTTCTAAGGCAACAATGTAATCTCCGAAGAAATTGTTCAGATCGGCTTACTATAACATATAGCTGCCATACAAACCGAGCGATCGTGGTATCTTCACGAAATTTCACATGGAATACTGCTTAAGGTAATAACATAATCTCCGTAAAAATTGTTCAAATCGGATTACTAAAGCACATAGCTTCCATACAAACTGGACACATAATTACTAAAAGAAATGCACCTGTGAAGGGTATATTAGCTTCAGTGCAGCCGAAGTTAAAGTTTTTTCTCGCTTTTTCCTATCATCAGATAGAAAAATTCTTAACTCTTTTCTTAGTTGCTGAAAAATATCTCGTTTCATTAATTTTGTAGGAAATTGAGTTGAAATAGAATGCTCTACAAAACGATCTCTTACGATTTTTTCGTAAACCTAACCGAAAGGATAGGAAAGAAAAGATATTAACGGTTGAACTGTTTTTTCTTTTAAATTCTATAACTCAATGAAAAAAGATCGGTTTAAATGCAAAGCTCATAGTATTTTAAGAAATTTACTAAACTATTAATATGGTTTATATTTTTTTTGTTATTGGAATTTTTTTTTGATTTTTCTTTGAAAGCGTGGCGTTGAATACCTCCATTCCCACGAGAGTCGGGTCTACGTAACCGGAACGGACCCAGATTTTTAATGCGGTCAAGGACTGTCAACTCAGCAGTATTCTGACGTTATTGTTGTTGTACTCGTAATATTGTAATTGAATATCTCATAAACGCATAACTGAATCGAAAAATTATGCATACCATTTTTATAGAGCAGAAAATTTCGTACAAAAACTATGAGCTTTGCAATTTAAATGATTTTTTTTTGTTTATGGAATTATAATAAAATATTTTTTTTTACCCACCCTAATATACATAGCTATGTAAAAATGTATATGTACTTAATTGTTTGTGTGTTGCAAGCATAATTAATAACTCACAATTTGATGCGGCGAGTTGCGATTGCGTGCCTGCACCACGAATCCCGCAAAACTTAAGCCAGGCGGAACGCCGACAATGTCCACACGCATAGTTTGGCCTTGTCCAATTACCGATGACGACGTTTCTATTCGAAATGGTGGCAAAGAATCCCGCGGCGGTATGCCACCACCATGAAATGGCAACATTGTGTCGCACACCGTTTCCGGAGCACCTTGGCGCAAGCTCATTGTCGGTGTCCATGAAAGCATTTGCACTGCGATTAGCACCACACTCAGCGCCAGGCTGCTTCTTTTATGCGCAAACATCTTATAGACTATAATATTGAGGAGGGTATATGTTTATTTATTGTGCAATATATGTATGTGAGTAGGAGTGTCGCTCAATCTGGAAATAAAACAAAATATATTTTTAATATAGTACACATGTATTTAGGTGTAGGTGTTTGTAAACATTTGGCAATCGAGTGCGTTAATAAATTAATAATAAATAAATTACTGTATGTATTATATGTATGTAAATATACATATGTATAAATGGCTGCATACTTCTCCAACTGGTATTTTGGTGCTTTTCTTCAAGTACCTAATTAGATTTGTGCACTAATTACGTACTTAATGTGCTTGTAATATATATAGCAGTTATGACCCCTCTGAGAAATTTATTCAATATTCATTGTGGCAAAAAGGTGCCCGGAAATGAAAATTTGAATTCCCCGGGTAAATGGTATTTAAAAGAAATTTATAGCAAGTGACGACCTTCGACCCTTCAACTGATGAAAATTCAAAAAAATCGTTAAGCAGGTATTAGAGAGATGGCAATAGAGCTCGACATCTCTCGCTAGCTCATTCGAATGATTTTAGTGGATATTTTGGATGTAAAATGACGTTCTTGCTCGACTCATCTCAACAAAACTGAATTTGTTCAAAAGGAGTACCGTAAACAGATCTCTTTGGACATGCTTGATCGAGCGTATTCCGCTCTCACATTTATGGAGAGCATTATAACTGCCGGTGAGATATGGGTTTATGAGTTTGACATGCAAACAAGTCAACAATCATGGGAATTGAGGGAAAAAACTAGACGAAACCAAAAAATCACACCGAAGCCGCTCAAAAATCAATATTCGTGGTTTGGTGCATCATGAATTTGTACCAGAGGTACGACCAAAATGCAACATCGGATCGAGCCATTATTGTAACCACATTTAAAGCCAAAAATGCAATGAATATCATCGATCAATCACCGTTTTCACGAGATTTGGTTCCGTGTGATGTTTTCTTCTTCGCTAAATACCATCCCAAGAAATGTTTCAAGAATTGAAAAAAAATAATTTTTTTTTATTTCATTTTTTTATTCAAGTAGCTCACCAATTTCGGTCTTAGACAAGGCATAGCTAATAAAAATCCTTTTGAAGGCGAACTAAAATGAGAAGACGAGCCATCCTTTCCCAGGGTTGTGAGCTAGGATTGGAACCTACTACGTAAAAAATGTTCTCGATGAAAAAGAAGCAATAGCCTTTGCGCCCTTGTAAATTCGACTATAACCGAGTAAGCGGTGCCCACGGCAATAAAAAAGAAGAAGTCAGTTTTAAATTTTTACATGTTTTTTCCATAAAGACACTAAAAATATTTCAAAATCTCTTAAACGAGATATCGTTCAGCAAGTCAGAAGCGAGTTATGAAGTTTTCTAACTGAAAATTAAAAAAAAAAAATAGAAAACTGTAAGGCAGAGAACCTTCCCTTTACAATTAAGAGCTCATACTTAGAGAAATTTCCGCAGAGGTGTCTAAACACTTATTTTTTAGAACAGCAAGCGAAAAAATATATTCGTGTTTTTAGGCAACCTACTGAACCTCTGTACCCGTCTGCCTCTCAGCCCGTCTGTCTGTTTATAAGCGAACCAGTCCCTCAATATTTGAGATATCGATCTGAAATTTTACGTATTTTCTTTTCTGCTCAAGAAGTTGATCACTTGTCGGATCAACGATTCTATAGCTACCATATAAACTGATCGATCAAATTCAAGTCCTTGTGTGAAAAACTTTTTTTTAGAAGGTTTAGGGTAAATTTTTTCAAAAGTTCTTTTCGGATAGATCACGAGTGAGTTATGTCAGCTCGAACGGCGCATTTTATGTCGAGATCTCAAATTGAAAGCGTACAAAATGCAAAAACTGAATCCGCTTGACCTGCCCAAGCGACATCGCTTCGCACTATGGGCTCTTGAAAAGTTCCAAAAAAATCTGATGTTTTCGAGGCAAATTTTGATCAGCGGTGACGCTCATTTTTGGCTTAATGGGTAAGTAAACAAAGTTGACGCATTTGGGACGAAGAGCAACCTCAATAGATTTTGAAGAATTGCCAAAACATCGGTTTGGTGTGGTTTGTGGGCCGTTGGAAACATCGCTCCATATTTCTTCAAAAATGATGGCGGTGAGAACGTAACAGTCAATGGCGTCCGCTACCGCGCCATGATAACCGACTATTTGATACCTGAAATTGAAGCTCGAGATCTCAGCGACATTTGGTTTTAACAAGACAGCACCACTTCCCACGCAACGCATTAATAAATGGATTTATTAAGAGAAAACTTCGGTGAACAGATAACTTCACGTTTTGGGCCTGTCGATTGTCCACCAAGATCGTGTGATATCACACCGTTAGACAATTTCCTGTGGGGATATATAAAGTCTTAAGTCCACGCAGACAATATCGCTTCGATTCAGGCTGTTTTTTCGGAAGATAATAAACATTCCCCATTAAATTTGAAGTTTCTGCATTTTTTCTTTAAAAAAGTAAGGAACCTCGAATAGATCACCCTTTAGCTTTATTTTTCTTAGTAAAAATCTACAGAGCACAAGTTGCTGAAAACCTCTAACCATAGAACTTCTTCGTAAATCGGTTTTTCCGGTATTAAGTTGCCAAAATAAATCTTAAGAACTAGCAGCTGGAGAGCTAAAAATTTCAAGGCAATATTATTGACCTTCAATTTATTTACATTATCTTTAACCATACTCCAAGCGGATTTTTAACTCTTGAACTGTCGCCGCCATTGACCTTTAGATAATTTTGCAGAAAAAGTCCAAAATCAACCACAAGATTTTTCATTTTTCAGTCATTTGTGGTCGCTGTAAAATATACTATATTATATAACACTTGTCGTTGGTTTGGATTAAGCCCGGTACAATGCCCCTCAACTTGTTGAATAATGTTATTGAATAAATAGAAAACGTATGGCATATAATTAGCTTAATAAAAAATTACTATTCCATAAATAGGCGATACTCGTAGTGTGGTTTGTGGCTGCGGCTTGAGCATGCGTCACTGCCGTCATAAAGCTTCAAAAAAGTAGCCGCCGAACAATTACTTTTTTCTACTTTCTCGCGAGATGTATTAGTTTGCTGAGGTAATCGATCATAAATATTAAATAAAAATATATAATTATATAATAGTAATAACAATTGACAATATGCGGTACAGTAGGTTTAAAAATAATATTTTTAAACAAAAAAATTATAAATTATTATTTTTTTTTTTCATTTAAAATTCGTTATTACTAAGCCGTTCTGAAATGGGTACAAACAATGTTTTATGTTAATGACAGTGCATTTTTTGCAGCAAAAACACCACACCTACATACATACATATTGTATTGTTCATACACACACATGCAAGCAAAAACACCCATCTACTCGTACTCGTACGTGTGTAAAAGTCTAATTCATTCTACAGTAAGATTTCATAAATTCGTGATCTAATCAATCGTCAGTTTTTACCTTGAAACTTTATGTGTTGAGACAATGAAATATTTTCAAGATCAAATAATATTCAATTCAGCACATATCCATTCACATCAAACTACAATAAAATGGAATGTTAATCGAGTACAAAGCTTTTTGTCTTCGTACGCGCACGGGGCATGAAAATATGTAAGTTTGAAGGTACGTACATATGTACATATTTAAGTAAAGGCATTCTTGAAAATTCGAAAGTACGAAACTTTTTACGGATTTTTGAATGTCCCTGCAAGACATTTTATGTTTTTTCATTGCACTCTTTTACTGTTATTTTTGCAGTACCGCATTTGCGCTTTTACGAGTTTAGTGTGGCAAATCCGAATTTTCCTACTCAAAACAAGCTCTGTTTGAGAGAATCATTACTAGCATCATTCACGGTAATTGTTGGCGGTTAGTCACACCTTTTATGGTGAAGAGAAAAATCCACAAACTCAGCAGCTGCTTAGTCTGTTTATTGTTTTGGTGGATCCCTACGCAATCTTTCAAGGTTACGAATCAGCACGAAACCATATTCCGATTCTTTTGAAAAATATGACGAAACATATTTTAAATGGTGAGTCAGTTTGGAGCGTTTAAAAGAGACATGACACTAATCCACCAAACGAATAATGTTAAAGTGTATTTTATCTACAAAAAATTAAACATTTTGAGCAGTAAGCTTCTTCACGGATGCGTCAAAGCTTGTTGGGAAGGTTAGTGGTGGGGTTTATTGTCAGCAGCTCTCAATCAACTCCAGTTTCAGACTTCCTGAATATTGCAGTGTCTTCCAGGCCGAGATTGCAACCGTTAAAATAACAGCAGACTTACTGCTTCGAAGTGCAGTCTCCTTCAGAGAAGTGACCATCCACTCAGAGATCGAGCGCAAGAGATTTACTAATCTCTTTGCCCTTAGTTAGGACCGCGCATATCTTCAGACATACCACCGAGCTGGGAAATTAAACGCTTGTGAAAATTTCTATTGGCTGCTAAGCTTTTTACTAATTTATAGGTTCGAACAAAGGAGTTCTTCTTTTTTATGGCCTCACTTTCATCTTTGATCAAATAAATACTTCTTTATAATATTAGCATAGAATATAATTATATTGATATCGATAAATAATTAACAGTCTTTCTTCTTTCCTTTATAGTGTAAGCATTATTGCAAATCCAATAAATGTCTATTCATTTCTCAGGTTCAGGTTGGAAGCTCATTGCACCGAATCCGAATCATTTCACCTTTAAAAAATTATGTAAATATGCTCTAGAATCTCCTTTCAACGACTGAAGAAAGACGAAAAATAGAGAAAACAAAAAAAAAAAAAATTCGTGTTTGTCGGTACTGAAATCGACCCAAGTCTTATGTAGTGCTACATATAATATAAAATGCTGCAAAGATTACAAACTCAAGACTATAGTAAAAAGTTATTATCAGAAGTGATATTTTTATTCGAGTAAGCATCGGCCTATATTCAACGGCAAAATCGACTTTTTTCTGAGCATTGGACCAAGCCAAATTTTAGCAAAAGATTGTGTTCTAAGATAAGGTAAATAGATAAGGATTGCATTGCGACCTAAGTGCGCTCTCCTAAGTAACAACGACCCACCTAGTCACAGCTAATTGATAATTTTCAGTAAACTCCTAGGTGCTAGTGAAGCGATGATCCCTATTTGGAAACATGAATCCAAGGGCCTTTATCCTGCATCTGTAAACAGCTATCTGGTGTTTCTGTTTGGAGTTTCTGTCTCCCGTTCGCAGAACCGGCAATTTGCACAAGGAGCTAGGCTCAGTTTGCGTTCTAATTAAAAAAGTAGTTTCACCGTTTCTTGTAATTAACCTCCAAAATCGAAATATTTGACTTCGAAATTGAGCGAAATAATTGCGTTATATGCATAAGTTCATGAAAAAGTAAAAAATATGGGCACCATCATCGGCCAATCGTATACGACAGATATAATAAGTTTTTAAAGCCGGGTCACCGTACCTTAGTACCGTCAGAGTCCGTATCAAGTCCATATGGAGCATTAAAGGTTACAAGACGGCAAATGGAGTGATGAATAACTTCTAGTTTAGTCATTAATTCTAAGTAGTCTGTGAAAGCATGGCTGTTGTTAGCCATCATCTGATCTTCACATAAAAACTCTCTCCGTCTTGAAAATACTTTTTAACTATATTAAATGAAATAAGTATACATAATCCAAGTACAACGTTTATTAACTTCAAAATTGTTCTCGGATAAGCTCCAAACCGAGTTACTTATTTGGAGCTTTTCCAAACATAACCGAAGTAGCAAAGTACTTATGTATATAATTGTTGTGTTGTCTTTTCGCATTCTTCAGTTACAAGTAGTTTGTTTAAAATCACTTTAGAGATAATTTGGCGTGAACTTAGGTGAAAGTCACTTAGCGCCAGCACTTTCATTAAGTTTACCAAAACGGTAAGGCAAACACCCATTTTGGCTTTTACACCAATCGTTAACAGTTATATTTAATATTAACGGTTATGTTATGAAAGTTGGCAAATACGAAAGGTGAGATATTCATGCAAAGCGACTAGATCCAAATTATGTTTAAGAAATTCAGGTATTTTGGAAATAGATTTAAATATAAGTCTATTACTATGAGCAAAAATTAGTAAGATTTTGTTCATTATTTTTAAAAATCTTAATCTATTCGTTTAAATCTATGTGATCCCCCTTGGGTCCAATACACTGCTGCCAACGTTTTTTCGAATCCTCAAAACTGTTTTTAAAGTCAATTTGCGGAAAAGTCTTCAATGCGCGTTGGGATTCACTTGTAATGCCTTCAATTGACTCAAAACGGTTTGCCCGGGGCCGTCGTTTGAGTTTGTTAAATAGCCAAAAGTCACATGGATACGGAATCTGGCAAATATGTGGGTAGCGGCATGTTACTGGTTGAAATTTTGACGTAAAACTCACGAAGAAGTGCGACGGTGCATTACCTTAGAGTTGTGGACTCATAATTCCGGCCTCTGTTTACGAATAGCTTCACGCAAACGACAAATAACACTCAAATAGTATTCTCTGTTGACAGTTTGGCCGGTCGGAAGGAATTTGGAGTGCACCACACATCGGATATCGAAGAAAACTGTCAACTTTACCTTGATTTTGACCTGTTTTGACGCGGTTTTTCCGGCTTAACCTCCCCTTTACCCCAATATTTCTCCGATAGATTATCTGTTTCCGAGTCCTCAGCATAGATGCAAGACTCATCGCCAGTAATAATACGTTTTACGACATCCTGGTTGTCGGAAAGCGTTAAGGCCAAGCTGTTTTTCGAAAAAATTTTGTGATTTTGGAACCAAACTTGCTTTTACTTTTCTTAGGCCCAAATGATCGTTCAAAATGGTTTTAACTGATCCTTTTGATTTTCCAACGATGCCAGTAAGATCTCTTACTCTTAATCGTCGACCCTCTTTGCATTATTTATACCAATCAAAAGAACTTTTTCGCGACTAAAAAAATCACCGAAGTCCTTTTCTAACATTCTGAACGTTTCGTCACCAGAAATTTGATTCCGCACACAAAATTTAATGGAACTCCTTTGTTGAATTATTTCACTCATCGCAAAAGTCGAAAAAATTGTGTCTAATTTTGTAACATTTTTTTAAGTTTAAAATGGCTAATATTATGTCTGCCATAAGGAATTACGACGACCTCAACGTCACCTCCAAAGTCGCAAATATTAAAAGCAGCGGTTAAAATTTTACTTCATCGAATTGATGAATCAGCACTTATTTATTAAGTGGAACCATCTTAATTTGAATAGTTAACAAATGAAATTGTTCACCTTATTGACTTGATTCGAAATAAAATACTGAAATTATGATCGGCTGTCTGTTGTCATTAGCGCTTTCATTCGTCTCTCGTTGTTGATAATATAAGATAAAGTTTTAATAGCACAGTGTTTGTAACAAAATTGAGTGTCACTGTCTCGCAGATCAATAAGTGTATCTTAATTGAAGGCAATTAAACGACGCTAAAATGTCAAAATCCGCAAATTCACAGCTTTGCTAGTCGCTTGACCGAGGTTTTACTCCTATTAGCAGTGTGATTTTTTTACGAGTAAATGAATATTCCTGCCAGTTTTAAGCCGCCGACAAATTACCGTTAGATATTTCGAGAGGTATTTCAAGGTTTGCTATTTTACTTAAAACCTTTTTAATGCTGGTTTGAAAGCCGAGGTCGAAATTCATGAGAGCAAATTCATGATTTCGAACAAAAAGATGAAAACAGTTAAACCAAAACAGGAAATTTGACTTCAAAAAATTTATTTGTTTTCGTGAAAAATTTTTTACAATATTTTTGGATTTGTGGATTGAATTCCTCCATTTATATATTGCAAGAGGATTAATATGGAATGAAACGAAATCAGATTTGTGTAAACAGGAACTACTCAGCGAGGTACTGTCATCACTCCTGTTGTCACATGTTAGATTAGATTAGATTTAAAGATGAGGAATGCAACGCGACCTTAGGTCTATTGTGCCCTCTCCTAAATCACATAGACTCACTTAGCCCCAGCGCGGTGATGAAGTCACGTGTTGCTTAATAAGCTTCTGAAAACAATTTGAAAGCAGGCGACAATTAAGCTAATATTCTCTCATCACATTACGTCCAAAAATGTCCTCAGAAGCAAGTAGGGAGTAAATACAATAACGGCTGCCGGAAAGTGGCCGGATATATACTGGGTTCCAGGTCATAAAAGAATTCTGAGACACTAAATAATTGTTGATATTGCCAAAAATGCCATCCGTCTAGGTACCAAAGCAATACAGGAAATACATAAGTCGCTAAAAACAATACACAATAAAATTCCTGAAAAGGCTAAGAGACGAATCTGTGTCTGGAAAGGAGGACACAATGGTTTTTGGCCTCATGACGGGTCACTAACGAACATCACTTGCGAGCCGTATGAGAATTTGTGGCGACGATAGGGGTAGAAAATGCCTTCCACATTATCAGTGCTGCCGTCGCACTAAACTAAATACTAAAAATACAAAACTTTTCGGAATATGGAGTTATCGCTTTTATTGTTCTTTTTGCTTGTTTCATTCAAATATGTGTATTTTAGATCTTTTAAATGTATATTTGACACGTCCATGCTAGCAACAGAGCTTTCCAAAAAAGTTTCGGAGTCCAAAAAGAATATTGCCTTAAGAAAAAATTTAATGAAACTGTTTAACTAAAGTAACAATAAGCTCATAAGAAATTACCAACTGCAATTTTGAGAAATTTTCAAGTTTTGTGAACAATGGCCACTTAGACTGCCACTTATTTTTGCACAACTGTCTAATATATAAATATGTATGTATGTCAAAATGAGTATTTATATCTGTGCCATTATCATTTGTCACTTGACTCTGATCGGTAATATTGCCAACAACCAGATGTCTGGTACAAAAGTACATAGTACAGACATACACAAACATACACACGCATAAATTTAAGTAATTGCATTTATGAGCAAAGTTGCTTTTTCCCCACCGCTGTATCGATATGGTGATGCATACTCTTAAATATTCGATACAGCAGCACCGCGATAGACTCGATTTGCAAGCAGCGCAGAAATGCTCGGTTTGTGATCTTTTAATTGAAAAAGTATTTATGAAGAAAGGTTACAGTATAGTACACAGACTATACATATAGTGTGCTTTAACTGTTACTATTTCTTATTGCTTGGTTAGGACTTGGAACTCCATAAAAACATATTTTTTTTATGATATGGGTTGATTATGATAAATTTACCCTAATTTATGTGCATAAATACAGACATTCTTAAATACGTGCCAAGTGAATTATCACATCGTTATACCCTGAACAGCATTAAACATTAAGCTTAATAGAGCTTACCACAAAGTTTGTAACACCCATTTGGAAACCCCGGAGACCCTATAAACTATATATTGCATATAAATGATCAGCATGCGGAACTGCCATGTTCGTCTGTCCGTCTGACTGACTGTGTGTACGCGAACTAGCCCCTTATTTTTGAAGTATCGATTGTTTCGCGCGCTTCGCTCAACTTATGGTCAACAAATCGACCTACTAAGCGTACTATTCGCAACACCATCACCCATCTTGAGACCTAGCATTCATTATTGGCTAATATTCGAGCGAATAGACCAGCACGCAGTGAGAAAAATATACCAAACATAGCTGAGAGTGTACACGAAGATTGTAGAGAGTCGATTCGGCTCCGTACGCAGCATTTCGTACTGACTTAGAGATCGACTTGGCGTATTTTACGTCGATATCTTAAATTGAAAACGTACAAAATACAGCTTGTTCAAGACCTGGAGCCACTCGACCTTCCCAAGCGACATCGCTTCATTCTATGGGCTCTTGAGAAGTTCCGAGATTCAAAAGATCTAAGATCCGACATTTTATAGCCAAATTTTGTTTAGCGATGAGGCCCGTTTCTGCCTCCATTGGTATGTAAACAAGTAAAATTGTCGCATTTGGGACGAAAACTAATCTGAAGAGATTCGAGAGCTGCCCTATCATACAGAAAAAAACAATAGTTTGGTGTGATTTATGGGCCGGTGGAATCATCGGTCCATATCTCTTCAAAAATTCTGCCGGTGAAAAGGTAATCGTCAATAGCGACCGTTAACTCGGAATGATAACCGACAATTTGATGCCTGAAATTGAAGCTCGTGATCTCGGTGTCATTTGCTTTCAACAAGACGGCACCACTTCCCACACATCGCATCAATCAATAGATTTTTAGAGAAAACTTCCGTGAGCTGATAATTTCACGTTTTGGGCCGGTCGACTGGCCACCAGGATCGCGTGATATCACACCGTTAGACTTTTTCCTCTGGGGATACGTAAAGTTTAAAGTCCATGCTGGCAATCTCGCTTTAATTGAGGTCTTGGAGCAAAACATCACACATGTCATTTGCCAGTTACCAGTCGAAATGCTCAAACGAGTCTTCGAAAATTGGATTCAACGGATGGACCATCTGAGACGCCAACATTTGAAAACGATAATGTTCAAAAAATAAATGTCAAATAATGTTCTTTCGAATGGCAATAAACATTCCCCATGCAATTTGAAGTATCTGCATTTTTCCTTTAAAAAAAGTAGGGAACCTGGAAATGGATCACCTTTTAAAAGGAATGCACCTTTGAAGGGTATTATAGTCTTAGTTCCGCCGAAATGAACGACTTTTTCTTGTTTATGATTATAATTGGCAAATTGCAACCTCATTAGATTAGCGGTTAATGAATCAGTCTAAAAAGAACGCAAACAACACTAATTTATTGTAACTTTTCTTGCGTAATCTATTATCATTAGTCACGTATTAATAGAAGCACTTGAAAGCACTTCGCACGTTTCATGGCACTTTGATATTGTACATCAAATTTAGTTATGATTCTATTATCAAAATACAAATTGTGTATCTTAGAGCGAGCGATTTTTTTCTATAAAAGTGTAAACGGTATTAAAACAAAAGTATGAGTCTTAAACCAGTTTTGAGCCAACGATTTTTAATGTGTATGTATCTAAAATACTCATTACAACTGAACTGATTTTGCTCATAAATTCAAGACAGCTTACTGAAGATCAAAGAGTGGCAAAATATTCCTGAAAATCCAACAAATTGTTCTGATGCAGTTGGAAACTGTTAGATGCCGCTATGATCGCATAATTTCTTAAAATTCGATTAGGCTAAACACACAAAGTCTATATTGGCAAGGGTAAGGGCACATTGCCGAAATTTGTACCGCTGTTAGGGCAGAACCAAAAAAAAAAACTTATTTGTTATCCATTATTGTTCAAAATACGGCTGTACATCATTCAAAGCAAATATTGTTTTATTTATTTCTATAACATCTCTAAAATATTGTCCCAAGTGCTCAAGTTGATCCGTGTAATAGTTTTGGATATACAGCTTTTAAAGTCGATCGCACAAAGTCAGCTTTATTGTCTCTTGAACTTTAAAGACATTTTTCTCGAAACTGTGTTTTCAAAATCTGCTGTCAAGATTGCATCGAGAAATTTCCACCAAAGCTTCGTTCAATACTTGGTTTATGATCTTAATTAATGCATTTTTTTTTTCTTTTTATTCCATATTATACTTTAAGATATTTCGCTGTCAGTGCGGTGGTACATTTTTCACGAGGAATTGTCGGAAATGACGTCGTATTGGCCAAATTTTTAATATTTTCAAGTAATGACTTTTAAATTCATTTTTGATTTTGTCTCAACAAAGCACTCCATCCACTCAGCCATCACTTTGGTCATACTAACTAAACTTTATCTGCACTATCTCAATGGCATACCATTCACTTTATATGTTACAAAGTCCAATTGATGGTTTCCGTTAGAATTGATGGTTGATTTTGACATATGGTGCGCAGGCATGGACGATGACAATGTCTGATGAGTCGGCGCTACCAGTTTTCGAAAGAAAGGTTCTGCAGAAGGTTTATGGTCCTTTGTGCTATGGCAGCGACGAATACCGAAGTCAATGGAACGATGAGCTGTACGAGTAAACGACGATATTGACATATGTACATAGTTTAGCGAATTAAAAGTCATCAGCTACGCTGGCTAGGTCATTTCGTCCGAATGACTGAAAACACTCCAGCTCTGAGCGTATTCGACGCAGTACCCGCTGGGGGAAGCAGAGGAAGAGGAAGACGTCCACACTTACGGAAAGGCCAGGTGGAGAAGGACCTGGCTGCACTTGGAATCTCTAATTGGTGCCAAACTGCGAAAAGGAAGAAATACTAGCGCTGTTGTAAACTCGGTTATAACCGCAAAACCGTTGTCTACGCCAATAAAGAAGAAGAGTTTGGTCATATCGTGGAAAAAATTGTGTAAGTTTTTAGGTTCGGACAATAGGATTGAGTTTACAACACTTATGTTCGGGTTTGAGGCTGATCCTTGCTATGCAGATCTAGAGACCACACTTGGACAATTAAAATAACGTTTCTTTGTGATCCACCAACCGTTTTCAGCCTACGAAAATACGAAATTGACGTAAATTGATTCAAAAAAGCTAACCTCAAACTGTGAGCAGATAAGTAAAAATAGTGTACTTATTGAAATAGAACAAGATATTATTAAATTATTCAATTAACTAAAATAAATCAGGAAGTAGCTTTCAAACGTAGCCCACGCTTCTAATTCTGCTAAAATAAGTGTCAAATCACTGCTGACGTTATGTCCGTCCGCCTTTGCTTATGAAATATTTCACCTTTCACTTGAGTGGTTAATCGTTTTTTCATGACTCACTGCGCTAAGGCATGAGTTAAGCCTCATTATCGCTGAGGTCAGTCAACTATGTGTGTGATTGTATTGGCCTTAATGGCTCAAGTTCCGAATCCAGGACATTTTAGTGGCAAATGTGACTTGCATGCACATGAATGATGTGTGCGGGTGGCGTCATGCAAACATCATGCAAACATTCGTCCTAATACCTAACTGTGGTCAACAAGTAATTACAAATTTAAAAACGTAATTTGAGGTTATGTTCAAAAAAATTTAATCAACATCACCTAAGCACAAGCTTTTCCACTTTTACGACTTCTTCGACTGGCAGTTAACTTGGAACACGCAGTGTTGGTTGAAATGGTGGTCACGCATATGTAAATTAGGCCAACATAGACTTGGAATTATTGGTTTATGGAAAACCGCCCTCGAATTTATTCTGTTGCTGGTCAACGAAGGAAGTATTAGAAAAAGTACATTTGAGTTTTACATGAAATAAAAGGGGCATTTGTGGGGCAAATAGAACAATAGTACAATAAGCTCAAATTATCGTAAGTACAGTAGGCACTCGATATTGCATAATTTGTTTCATTATTTGCAAATAAAGTGATACAGAGTGGAAAATGTACATCTAATTATGAGTGTGTTGGCATTAAAAAAATTGGAAATTTTTAATATTGACTTTTAGTCATGCACTTATAATAAAATAAATATTTACCATTTTGCATAGACCAAATTGAGTGGCTTTAACAAACGTTTCCCTTAAAAACTATTTTCAAATACGTGAAATTGAGCATAATTCTAGTACTTGCTTAAAATATGTAAATATAACGGTATTTCGAATAAGTGTACTTCATATGACACTGAATTTCGAGAGAAGCTTTTAGTTTGTATTGAAAAATATTAAATTTTTTTAATTATAAGGATTTAAAAATTCAAATTTTTTATATTTTGAATAATTTCAATTAGTTTCTACTTTAAAATGCTCCACACACCAAAATTTATTTTTTATTTAAAAACATATTTTTTATAAAAAATTATGAAAACAAAAAATACATAAAATTTCAATTTTAAGAATTTCAAAATTTAAAATTAAGGATTTTTTTTATTTAAAATATTTAAATTTTATTTTTTAATTAATTTAAATAAATTTTTACTTTAAAATGCTTCACGCACCTAAATTTATTCTTTATTCAAAAAAATATTTTTTTTTACAAAATAATTATAAATACAAAAAAATTACATGTAATCTAAAATATCACGTTTGTAGACATAAAACCGAATGCAAATTATTTTAAAAAGATTTAACTATTAAGTCCTTATTCAAATTCTAAATCTAATCCTAATATTATTTTATTTAAAGTTTAAACATTTAAAAATTTTAAAAAAATACTAAATGACGAAAAATACATTTATTTTTATAAATAAATTAATTGTATATTTATTTTTAACTTAATAATTTTAATACTTTTTGTTTAAATTATTTTTTACTCTAAAACATCGCATAAATAAATTTTATAAAAATTTTTTTAAATAAAAAATAGTTTTTAATAAAATGCATTTTTTTCAACAAAACAATGACTAATAAAAAATATAATCCAAAACAAAAAATATTTTAATTTTTAAATTATTAAAATACGGTGTAAATAAATTTTATAAAAAAATTATATTTTTTTTTTAAATATATGGTAAAATATTTCTTTATAAATTGATTTATTTTTATATATATTATTATTTATTAATTATAATATTTGCTGTTTAGATTAGTTTTTTACTATAAAATTTTACGTAAATAAATTTTATATAAAAAAACATACATTTTTATTTAAAATAATTTTTTTTCTACAAAACAATTATCAAGAAATACACATAAACAAAAAATAGAATATAAAACTAAAAATATTTAAATTTTAAATTTGTGTAATATTATATGTACAATATTTTTTATAATTTTATGACTATTTTGTTTTTCTTTTTCAAATATTAATAATAATGTAATTTGTAATTTTTTTTTTTTAAATTTTTAAAGAAAATATATTTATGTACTTTCTTTTGAATAAGATTTATATAAAATTCATACATAGTGTATAAGACGTATAAAAAATGATTTTAAAAACAAAACAAACACACATACATTATGTATAAAATTGTTTTCATACATAATGTTGTTAAAATTAAAAAACTTAATTAAAAAAATGAAGAAAAACTTAAAATTTAAAAAAAGTTATTTTATAAATAATAAATGCTTAGTTAAAATTTATGTCTACGCTATATTTTATAGTAATAACTAAATTCTTAAATTAGTAACTTTATTTTTATATATAAACTATTTTTGATAATTTTAATTTTTTTGTTCATTTTATAAATTTTTTCTATAACAAAAACTAATGTTTTTTTTAGATTTTAACACTCAAAAATCACATAAAATTACTTTCAAATTAACACCTGCTGTCAATAATATATTTTTTTATTTGCAAAAAATGTCAATAGATAAAAATAAACTTTAAAATATAATATATGATTTTCCTTTTCTATAGAAAGCGACCATAAAATATAAAGAAATAGTTAAAAATATGTTTTATATTTATTTATTTATTTTTTTTTTTTTTTGTATACACTTGCATGAAGTTTATTCACCGTTACTTTAAGCAAGCACCCACTGTACTTTAATATATGCATTAATGGATTTATTTTGCGACAAGCGTGAGGTGTGTTGTGCGTGTGTATTATATATTAAAGTAGCAAGTTTATTTTCCCATATTTTTATTTAATTTCCAAGGAAAAGCATAATTGAAACTGAATCAGAGTTCTCACTGTTGGTTTTAATTCTCATGAGTTGTGGTTTTGCTTTACTCGTTCTAATTTAAACTTACACAGTCACATACATCTGTTTATATACATACATATACAAATATGTGTGGATTACAAAAAGCATCGAGAATTGATCTTCGCATTGAAACGAGTTTTTAAGCACAGCACGAATCTGCAGCAGAATTTGTTGTTTTCCAAGCGGTGTATGAGTCAATGAAAGTGTTGCTGGAAAAACCAGTATATTAAAATACATACAAACACTCAGATATGTAAAATGGAATGCGCCTACATGCAGACAGATAAAGATAACTGCCATATTTACAAACTTTGAAAGTGTTTGACTTTCGCTTTCGTTTTGAACTTCAACTACTTCGGACAATAAGCTGAGGCGAGTAAACGGTTAATTACATTTATCGATTATCATATTTTATTGAATGGGGTGAAGTAATTGCTACATTTGTAAACTGCTTTTAAGACACATTTAAGCAAAGTAAACTAATTGAGGCAAAATTGTTTATGTGAAGGGCGAAACTTATTTAAATTATGGCATGGACTTATATGTATGTATAATGCATATATGCAGTGATTGGAGTTTGCAAAATAGGTGAATAATAATAATAATAATAATAATAATAATAATGATATTAATCGAAATACTAACAACAACAAAAACTGTATTATTTCATATAGTACATTATAAAAAATAATAACAACAAACAAATTATATCAAAAATTAATGCTTTTGGTTGGTGTTGTTGTTAAAAACTAATCGAAACAATAAATATAATAGAAATTACAACAAAAATAGCAACAACCGACAGTCGGGTCTACGTAACTGGAATGGACCCGGCCAAGGCTTGGCAACTCACCAACATTCTTCGAATTTAAGTCATAAATGTTTTCTGTCGCTACAACAAAAAAAATATTTTTGGTTGCTGTTGTTGTAATATCATAAAACTAAAACATAATACATACTAAAACAAGCATTACAACATGACATGATTCAAAAAATATATGTTTTGGTTATTGTTGTTGTTGTATTATCATAAAAACTAATCAATACAGTTAGAGAACACACAACTTGTCATCACGCATCGTAAAATCATAAAATGTCATAAAATCATAAATTGTTACACTTGTTTAAACAAATTGTTGTTGTATTACAAGTAAAAATTAAATTACACAATTACACAATTCTCAACGCTATGTTTTACTTTAAGAGACTATATGAAACCCCCCAAGCAAATATATGCTTCTGGTTAGTGTTGTTTTGTAATATCATAGAAACTAAAAAAAAACAATAAAAATAAAATAAAATAACTGCAACAACAATAACAACAAAAACATTAATAACACCAAACTTGTTTGTTGTTGCTCTTATCATTGTTGTTTTAGCATCAAAAATATAATTTTTAAATAACATTTCATGAATAACAGTGCCTGTCTGCATATAAACCGTGTCTGTGTCACACGCATACGGCCCACCCACCGCTGTCCGATTTCCGATGTCAAACAAACACGTGTAAGAAATTGGTTCTTGTCGCATTATTGTCAAAAACACATTGCTTATAAAAAAAAAAAACAAGCAAAAAAAACAGCCAACTGAGATTCCCTCTGATAACCGGTAAAACAACAACAACACACTCAAGCACAGTTTACGAACGCCTCAAAGAAAATATGCGATCACATCTTTACACTCTCGTGATTTTCGAAAAAAGTGTGACTACCGCTTGCAGGGTTTTAAATACAACAAAACATGTGTACTTATGTAAGTATGTACATATATATGTATGTATGTGATTAACGTTATATTGGTTAAGGAAGCATTAACCGTCTAATGCATACAATGAAATGATGTTTAATGCAATTAAACGTATGTACATATGTTCATATGTACTTAAACTTATAAATACAAATGTTATGTGCGAATACAATATTGTACAAAATATTTGTGTGCTAAAAAATAGCAGTTTATTTGAATGTAAAACGAAATATTTAACAGGTGTTCCACATACTTGTTATTCAGGTGTATACATACACATATACATATGTACAATGTACATACATATGTATGTGTGTATGTTTTGTGCAATTTTTTCTTTGTCATTACCGCCAAATTGCGAATTACGTACAAGATGTTGATACACGCCTCGAAACTCAAGTATATGGTGCATGCCCTCAACTACAGTGGTTGCCCGATTAAACAAATAAATAATGAATGTAATTTTTACGAATGAATCATAAGTAAACAAGTAAACAAGAAATAAAATTTTTATTTTTATTTTAAAAAATTTTTATTTTTAAAATCAAGTTTTTGTATGAAAACCTCAGCATCAAACCTCCGACCACTTTTGATGCAAATTTGTTATTCATAAAAAAATTTTATAATAAAAATTCAGCGGCAGCATATAAATCTGTCGCATTTTCGTTCCTTTAAGGAGGTTTCGTTTGCAAATTTCTATAAAATTTCAAGACTTACAGTACATACTCGTTTCAATAAAAACTGACAAGATCGCACTTTTTCCCAAATTTACTATCCTAAATTGTTTTTCTTTAAACTATACTAAACTCATTCAAAATTATGCTCACACAAGTTAAGCTCAGTTTTCAAGAAAAGTACAAATAATACTTAAACAATGCTTGCAATGTGCGATCACTGTAACGGTCTGTCTATATGCTATAAAGGGAGTGAGAGTATTAAAAACTCTCCGACAAGTCGAGATCGCACGCTGTTGTCACAAAGTTTGTTGATGTTGCTGACTTCGAGAAGTGAGAAAGAGTTTTAAACCAGTTTTTTCAACAAACTTATGTACATACATACATGCATACTTCAAATGTGGATACATACATACATACACGTATATGTTTTTTGTATGAAATTCACACAACTGAGCTTGCTTTAACTTAAATGTAAAGTACATTGGATTAATCTTATGACTAACACATATAGGCTAGTTTAGATATTCTGGGATTACCACTGGAGCAGACAGCCAGTGTGACGTCACAGCTTACAAACTCATTCACTCAAATATGTACAGATGTATGTGTGTATGTCTGTCCAGATCAACTAATGTCTTTAAAATTCAATTATAATCGCAAATGACCCTAATACACACTTTGCATAACTAAACGCCGAGGGCGTGGTAAAGCTTTGCTACGTTCAAGAATTTTTATAAGAAAAAAATTTAAAACAAAAATACTTTTAACTACATATTTTTAGCACACAATAAGAGATATTTGTTTTTCTTTACTTTTTTTTTAATTAAGCACAAATTAGTTTGAAAAATTTGCTCACACTTGTATCACTTTTGCACTTTTAACATTTAATTTAGTTCATAGCTTCCATAAAAATAAAAAATAAATAAATACAAAACAACTTTATTAGGTTACGCACTTGCCAATGTTAAGTTTATATGTACACCAGGTATGTCACTACTTTTCAACTGGCTCAACCACTCGCGAAGCGCAACTACCACAAACTGAAGACAACTCCAAGTGGTTCGAGCCGCTCTAACTGACAATATGACCGCAAATCAAACTTGCTAGTGACGGTGAATGTGAGTGTCGTTGTCGTTTTAACATTGATGTGTACATTTGTATGGACTTGCTAACAACAATCACACGCGGATAATGGTATATACATACATATATAAATAGCTCTACAGGTATACAAGTATGTACAAGTGCGTGTAAGTATGTGCATACTCGTAAAAGTATATTCAAGAAAAGCTTATTTAGTCGTACTCTTAAGAACTTTTGAAACACAAATGTTTGCTTGAATGCATACGAACATTGAAGATAAGAAATTTGCAAGTATTTTATAAATAAATATTTATATCCATAGTTCTACTTACTTTTTTGTCATTATTATGCTGTTAAGGCAATAGTTAGGCTCGCAGCGTTTTCTGTAGTGATGATAATGAGGCCACCTCCTTATAACATAGACATTTTATTTTATTTTGATCGTCGATAATGAGTTCTAACAAACTGTTTAAATACACAACGATATGCCAAAGAAGATATGTCCTTTTCCTACCAAAGCTTGTGTTCTATGGTCACAATTCAAGCACCCACGTAATTGATCAGCCGGCATAACTCTAGGTGAAACATACTAGTCTTGAATAAATCAGCCAACTATTGGCTATAATTGTGAGCAAATACAGCTGATTTTAAACTTGAATTTTTTTGTTTTCAATTGTGTAGTTGCATAAAACTTTCCCATAATAGTTCTGAAAAATCTTGCTAGACCGACACTTCTTACACATCCGGATCCGTTCCGGTTATGTTGGGAAAACGGAAAAGAGAACACTTTTTTCATTACTACGTATGTATGTATGTCCACATATTTCTGCTTGAACATGCTAAAACGATGTAGGACATTTCCGTGTCGGTCGTAAAACAAAATAGTGATGGGTGCTTTAAATTAGCGCCAACTAGAGAAACATACAAATGCGTTTTTTCAATGATAACTAACACTTTTAAATTGAAAATTTAATAACACGTTAGTTGTTTAAAATATTTGATCATAAAACACGAATTTGTAGACCATTATTATTTCATTATTAAAACGTATAATATTTAATATTAAATTTTCATATAAACCTAGTGTTTTATTTATTATTATCGTTATTATTTTAAAGGCCTAAACGATCGACCACGTAATACTTCAAAACTTGGAAATCCACTTGGCTACTTCCTATGTTTCTTAAAACTGTGTTCATACAAGGACTTTGTTGTCGCCTAAACCGATTATTGTAGGAGAGGAACGACGAGGAAAGACGAAAAGACTTTATGTTATTGTTCGTAACAGTTCCTGTTAACAATTAGTCCTCTTGTGAATGTGATATAAAGTTCTGATCACAATCGTATATGTATGTAATCAGATACTGATTACCAACTCGGAACAACTCTTTGAATTAACTTCATAATTAAATTTATTGTTTTATTTTTTAAAAAGATTCAATTATTTTAGAATCGAAATAGTACCAATTAGCAATTTTATTTTATGTTTTTATTTATTTATTCAAAAATGGCAACGCTTGCATCATATGATTTACGATATTATAAATATATCGAGAAGCTAATATCGAAACTCATTCAATTGAAGTATCACCACAATTTTCTTGTGATTTTATGTGGTTAACAATTTATTTTTAATTCGACATAAAAGCAATTTGCAAATAAATATATAGTAAAATTCAAGAAGATGACTCGATATCGTACATTATGGCTGCTTCTGTCATTTCTATTTAGTATAAGCAATGCAGAATTGGTCATTGGCCAAGACGATTTGAGCGAGGAATTAGCTGGCCTTTTTACAATTGAAGGAAAAGTATTTGCTCCAGAGACACAAACTAAAGGACAATCTGAGACTTCAATATCTGTAAATGGTGGAGAATATAAAGGATTTTTACGTGATGATGGTACATTTATTATAAGCAGTGTACCATCTGGAAGTTATGTGTTAGAAGTACACAACCCCGACTTTTATTATGAGCCTGTACGTGTAGAGATTAATCCCAAGGGCAAATTCCGCGCTCGTAAAGTAAACTATGTACAGCCTTCGCAAATCATACAAGTGCCATACCCTTTGAAACTTAAAGCTTTTACTCGCTTCAAGTACTTCCAGACACGTGAGCAATGGAAGGTAGAGTGTGACAACTTACGAGACCTTATAAGCATTCATTGACAATATTTTCTCTTACCAACAGATCACAGATTTCTTGTTCAATCCAATGGTCTTGATGATGGTTCTACCACTTTTAGTTATGCTTGTTCTACCAAAAATGATCAATGATCCAGAGACCAAAAAGGAAATTGAAAGTATTCAGTTTCCAAAAGTAAGTACAAAATCCTTAAATCTGTTCATATATTAATATTTGTATACTCTTTCAATAGGTGAGTAACGAGATGCCAGAGATCAGCGAAATGATCACATCGTTTTTCTCGGGCGCTAAACCACCCGAGAAGGAAAAGAAACCAATTTCATCCAAACAAAACAAAAAGCGGAATTAAACGAAGTACGCTTTATTATATTAAACCTAATTACCCATTATAAAATTATTATGTAAAGTTAATAGAAGTATTAAAAAGCCTCAAATAAATTATCGGCGTACTTGGGTTTATATTTTTGAAATTTTATTTAAGAAAACCTATGGTATTTCGGTGTTTAGAGCCTACGCGGCTTTCTTCGAGTTTCAATGCTTTCACCAACTCGTTATTTAAGTTTTCAGCTGCTGACAGGCCCAGTAATATGCAATTATGCATTGTATCCTTGTGCAAAGATCCTTCTCCAATTGTATGCACGTTAGATATATAATCTAAAAATAATAAATTTTATAAAAAAAACAATTTAGAATTTAAAATCTTACTTTTTCCATTTCTTTTTGAAACACCGACTACAGCACTCGCAATGCTACACTCTTCCTCCTCTGCTGAAGGATCTACAACACATGAATCACCAATTTTGCACACTGTTACAAGAATAGGCAAGTTTTCAATCTGAATACGAGTACAATCATAGGGATCATCCGATATTAATAATTCGGCTTCTCCGGCATCCATAAGCGCCGCCGTCACACGTGGTATTTTTGTATTAAATAAAGCTGCCTTCGCTGCCAAAGAAACTGCATCGAACAAGTTTCCTCCACATTCTAAAATCTAAAAAAAAGAGAGGAATTTGAGACTAACATTTTTTAATTAATTTTATGTTAAACTTGAATTTACCAAAATGTCGACGAAAAGTTTCCAGCATTGTTGACCCGGTAGTATACAAAGGGTTTTCAAATCAAATGCTTTTGGAGATTCATATGCATTTGTTAAAGTATCGGCTAATTCTAAGGCCAATTCCTCACCACCACGTCCTTCAAATTCCGGTGCAGCGTTTGCAGAACTGTATAAAGAATATTTTAAATGTATGTTGACAAATTGGGAAACTGCGACAGTGTAAATTATTATACAGAAATTACCAATCAACGAAAAACTCTATTTTTCCTTGGTCTGGTGTTAAATAATTTGGTTTATCAATTTCGGTTTTAATTCCAACTAATACATCGGTGTTTGCCAAACGTAATCTGGCGGAACCGCTGGCATTACTAACCAAATCGGTTTCCAGTTCCATTGGACGATAGTCTCGTCGTGATCGCCCATCGCAACGAAAGTCTTCCTGCAAACTTCGAGATTGTAATAACATCAATTATTATTTACGAAAAATAACTACCTCAACGCCGTGTAGTATAAAAGTTTTCTCCGCTTCACTTAATGAAATATTTGCCATTTTCTTTTCAAAAAATTGGCAAAACGAAATTGATTTAAATAAAACTAATTTTATTTTGTGACAAAAAAAAAACAAGAATATTTTGTTTTCCAATATTGACCACAAATTGCTTGAGATCATAAAATGTGCGGTAAAATAAGGAACCTATTGTGTTTCACCATATGTTTACCATTTTATCGATATTTTATTATCGATAGACTACCGTACATTTGGCAGTATGAACTGAAAAATTTTATTCGTTAACTTATATATATATATCATCAAAGTTAATTTAAGATATATTGTAATTTTTATGAATATAAATATTTGAATTAAATGAATAAAATAATAATTTTGCTATTATGGTAATATCTTACATAAGGACAAAAGTGGCAAAGGCAAAATTATTACACAAACATATTGAAATAAATTTATAAAGCAAACATACTAATTATTATTTTTATTTTGTTTGCAATGTTTTATTACATAAAATAAGTATAATATACATGTCATCAATTGTATACTAGTATTATGTTACTATTTTCGATTCAATTTGATATATTGTATTGTGTAGGGTATAATATCGGCAGCCCTGGCAGCTTTTGACACAAACTCAAAAAAAGGAGAAAAGAAGTACAGCGTGATATGGCAACGATGAGGATGACGCACTCAATGTCAAAACGAAAAATATTTTTTATATAGAAAGGAAGCAGAAAAGTTGTAATTGGAGAAAAATTATCCAGATATTGATATTTTCTTATTTTTAAGTGTGTAAAAAGGATAAATTTGGAAAAAATGAGTTTCTTTGGGAAAATGTTCGGTGGGAAAAAGGAAGTGGCGCCCACTACGGGCGAAGCCATACAGAAACTGCGCGAGACGGAAAACATGCTTATAAAGAAACAGGAATTTCTAGAGTCAAAAATAGAAGAAGAACTGAACATTGCCAGGAAAAATGCATCGAAAAACAAAAGAGGTGAGTTTTTTTTGTATTTCAGTGATAAGAATTATTATTTTACAACTGCATTAGTACATTTATAGAATGTTCATGTGAATTGCGTATCTTTTACGTATTGTCAACAGAGAAGAAGAAATGACTCATTGTTGACTATTAAACATCTCTTTTTTGTCTTCTTCCTTCCATTTTCTTAAAATAATGCTACAACTGTGGGTACTATTCTTCCCATTCCGGAATTCATCTATTTCTACCAATGATTAGAACGTAATGTTAAAATATAAAACTATTTAATCAATACATATTATTTATGCACAATTATTATGTGTCCAACCAACAAACACCACGGCAATTTAAAATTATCGTCTGAAGTTTTATAATGAACATTGGCAAACTTGCTACATATGTATGTATTCGTACACTTATAGGGAAAAGAATTGTTTAAATAATGTCAGATTATACCATAAAAACTCCTATTATATTATTCAGTTTTTATACATTTTACAATACACCATACTTATTTCTTTATATTTTCAGTTGCATTGCAAGCGCTTAAGAAAAAGAAGCGCCTCGAAAAACAGCTACAACAAATTGATGGAACGCTTTCGACGATTGAAATGCAACGCGAAGCATTGGAGAGTGCTAATACAAATACAGCCGTCTTGACAACAATGAAAAATGCGGCTGATGCACTCAAAGCTGCACATAAAAATATGTTAGTACATAAATATTTAGTAATTTTTACCAAATTCGTCAATGATCCTTTCACTATATTCTAGGGATGTGGATAACGTTCATGATATGATGGATGATATTGCCGAACAACAAGATGTTGCCCGTGAAATCTCTGATGCTATATCAAATCCAGTTGCCTTTGGTTCGTATACTAACAAAAATATTAAAGTATCCTTTTTGGCTTACGCTTACTTCTATTTATAATATGCAGGTGCTGACCTGGATGATGAGGATCTGGAGCGTGAATTGGATGAACTAGAACAAGAAGAGTTTGATAAAAAAGTTATTGGTATACCGGAGCCAAATGTTACATTACCCGAAGTACCAGCCGACGAAATGCCGGAGAAAATTCCTGAGAAAAAGAAAGCCACTGCACCTGCTTCGACAGCACAGGAAAATGATGGTAAATATTTTCTTATGCTCGAAAAAATTACAAAAAAATTCAGTGATGTTTTTACTGTTTTACAGATAATGACCCAGACATGAAACAGTTGCTTGCTTGGGCCAATTGATGAGTTTATAAATCTCTTAAACCATTGTGTGACAATTGTGTATGGATTAGCAATTTGAATTTAAATAACAAATGCACAATGGTTGTTTCTAATATTGTACGAAACAAGATGGGAAAGTAAAATAATCGACACATACATACTTTACCAAATAATATTTCCAATTGCTTGCTAATGGAGAAAATATTAATTTTTAATTTTGAAACACATATCGCCTATTTGTATTTTACTTTGCGCTTGCAGGAATAGTGTTGTATTTAGTAAATATGTTTTACAGTCAAAATTGTGATAAATATGTCAGCACATTTATGCTTTAATAATGACGTGTGTACATTTTTTGACTAGGACACAGATAAAGCTAGATACGTTTTACTGCTAACCCTCCAGCAGAAAAAATTAGAAGTATATATTTTCTTTTTGATATATTGCATTCTTGAAATTAAAGTATATTAAAATAAAGCAATTTCCAGATAATCCCTTGAAAGCTTATAAAAAATATTTTAGATTGTTGGAATGTATTACCTGGATCTCGCACATTTAAAGAATTTTATCTAAATTACAGCTTAAAATGCTGCCTGTGAAATGCTTTATTATGCCCAATAATCTGAGTTA
Source organism: Bactrocera correcta (assembly GCA_027475135.1). Lineage (NCBI taxonomy): Eukaryota > Metazoa > Arthropoda > Insecta > Diptera > Tephritidae > Bactrocera > Bactrocera correcta. Next base: position 31,048,453 of record CM050325.1, read on the forward strand.
ATTTAAAAAATTTTATAAGGGCAACAATAACAATATGCTTGGAAAAGCGCAACAACGAGTTGGTATTTGTTTTAGTAGTTTTTTTAAGTTTAGCAACTAATATAATAAATTATAATTATTTTGGTTCATGATTTTCAATTTTTTATTTATCTCATGTTGATCTAAACATTAAATATCGGATAACGGTTTTTTTCACCAAGTGCTTCGTTCATTTTTTCAGTGCTGCCAAACCAACAAAAGAAATCTGGATAGAACTACAAAAAACCGTTCTAAACATATTAACTATTAAAATAATTGCTTCCACACGAAATTTAAGTAACTGAGATATTTAATCTTTTTGTGAGTTATTATTTAAATCAAAAATAAAGTAACGAACAAACATGCAACTTGTACACATGTGAATACATCTTAAGCTTTCGTTAGGTATTTGAGAAACGTCAATTTGAAGTTATCGATAACTTACTTGCAACACTTTACAACCAAAACAAAATAATCACATTAAAACAGTTTAGGATGCAAAAGTGAATGAGTTTTTAATAACATAATGGCGAATCGTACAGTTAAAGAAGCCAAAAATATCCATGGAACAAATCCACAATATCTTGTTGAAAAAATTATACGTTCTCGCATTTATGATTCGAAATATTGGAAGGAACAGTGCTTCGCGCTCACCGCCGAACTGTTGGTGGATAAAGCTATGGAGCTCCGATTCATCGGTGGTGTTTTCGGCGGAAATATAAAGCCAACACAATTTCTTTGCCTCACACTTAAAATGCTACAAATTCAACCAGAAAAGGATATTGTGGTTGAGTTCATAAAGAATGAAGAGTTTAAATATGTTCGTGCACTGGGAGCATTTTATTTGCGGTGAGTTCATGAAAAAAACAATGGAATTGTAATGAGCAATAATTATTTATCTTTTCATATTTATAGTCTCACTGGCAGTGCTTTGGATTGTTATAAGTACTTGGAACCTTTATATAACGACAATCGTAAACTCCGCCGTCAAAATAGGGCAGGTCAATATGAAATTGTTCACATGGATGATTTTATAGATGAGTTACTCCGCAGTGACCGTGTGTGTGATATAATATTACCGCGTATACAAAAACGTGCAGTGCTTGAAGAAAATAACGAACTGGAACCAAAAATATCCTCACTCGATGAGGATTTAGATGATGATGTGGTTAGCGATGAAGAGGGTGGTGCAGATCGGGATGATGACAAAATTAAATCATCGTTTTCTTCCAAGAAAAGATCACGCAAAGATCACTCACGTTCACGTTCGCGTAGTCCTATTGCTGCGCGTGAGCAAAGAACTGGTCGTACGCGTGATTATGATAATGAGTTGGAAGATTATAGTAGACAACGTGAACGCGATAGAGATAGAGATCGGTTTGGTGTCAGTTCGGCATCAAGCAGTAATCGTCATTGGGATGATCGTTCTGGTGGCACAAATAATTATCGTGGTGGACGTGATGATTATAGAGATGATTACAGGCGAGATGATTATAAAGATCGGCGTTATGACAACCGCGACTCTCGAAATGATCGAGATAGAAGGCGGCATTAATCATTTTGTATGTATTGTATGTAGTTAACTAAAAAAAAAAAATACAAAAAATAGCATAAAAACAACAATGAGTTATGTATATTTCTTTAAACACCCAACACAGTATAAAATTATTATGCATTTCCCCTACTTAACTGTTAGAACAACAACAACATTGAGCATTTGCAACGTTCCCACGACATTCGGGCCTAAGTAACGGGAACGAACCCGTATTGTCCCACCAAGGATTGTCAACTTGGCGGTTACAACAACAACATTAAGCATTGGAATAGTACTCCGCTATTAAGTTGTCTTTAACATAGTTTCTACCACTTGTTTTCTCGTTCAAAGTATTTGCGAATTTCTATACACGATACCTATACTAATATTATAAAGAGGAAAGATTTGTACCTATTTTTGTATGTTTGTAATGAATAGGCTCAAAAAGTACTGGGCCGATTTAAAAAATTCTTTCACCAATAGAATGCTACATTCTTCCAATTTGACATAGGCTACATTTCATTTTGAAAAAAAAAAATTAGGGATCCTTGGTAAAATTTGAACAATGTAACCGAAGGAGTAGAAAAATTAGTCTTAAAATGTCTTTCGTCGAATGCGCTGCCGAAACTATTAGCGATAGAACAAAATAATGTCCAACAATAGTGAAGAACATCATAATGTCTGCAGAAAACTGCGCGGTAGCATATGTCCAACTATTGTAGTTATGTCACTACAACAACTTTTTTCATTTTAAACATTAATGAAAATTCTAACCAAATTCAAACCATGCTATTTATGTGTTTATATTAATCCTTATCCAAATAAATTATTTTATGGTCAAGACCATTTAACTACCTATAAAATAGTTTTTTAATTGAACTTTCCATTCAAAAGATATTACGGATTAAAAAATTCAAAAAGTAAACAAAACCGCCATAGCGCCGTGGCCGTTGTTTGCGATGCATTCTGAAAAGCGCGCCGGGCCAGAGAATGTAAAGTATAGAGAAGGTGCAAATTGAATTCTGTATGATGTTCGATTTGGCGGCTAACAGAGCCGATAGAATCAAAGTAAGGAATTCGACTTTGTCGCTGCTATTTAGCAGAATTGAGCACGTGCAGTGGCAAAAATATATGTAAAACGACTGAATTCATTATTTATTACTGTTTTTTTTTTCGATTATTATTATTTTTATTTTTTAATTTTTCATAAATAGTATTTTTATTTTATTTTTTTTTTCGTAATTATTCTTTTACTTATAATATTTTTATACGATAATTTTCAAAGAATATTATTATTATTATTTATTTAATATATTTATTTAATAATTTTTTTTATTTATTATATTAGAAAATAATTATTATTTTTTTTTTTACTTTAATTTAATTATTATTATTATTATTATTTATTTTTAAATTATTCAAAAGTGCCCGCCACTTAAACCATCAAAGAAATTGAACATAAATAGACTTGTACATACAAATATAACTTGTAGGATTTTGTTTAATACAAATAAAAATATTTGAAAAAAGTGTTTTATATTCAAATTTCCAAAAATAAATAATTGTCTACCCCGTGCGATACCGGGACGGGCTGCTAGTATTTCATATCTGTATGTATTTTTGGACTCAGCAATTACAATTGAATAATAGAAATTTAATCAAACTCTATATATCAATTTTTTATTAAATTGTTTTTTGTTTTATTAAATTTCTTAAATAAATTTAAAAAATAACGTCTTAAAATTGCTAACTTTTTGAGAAAATCAATAATTTGACTTCATTGCTTTGACTTACGGTATATAAAAAATATAATTATGATACAAATCAACTATCATATTTTAACACTTAAAACTAATTTCTAAAAGTTCTAACAATAATTTCAGTATGCATGTATGTACGTATGTAGTTAAATTTATTTTACTAATTTCGCCATATTTGGCTTCGTTGAGGCAGTTCCGTTCTTGGCATTAGATTCTCCTTGCTTTTTAAAATGATCCTCGAACATTGCACGTATGTCGGCCAATGCTTTACAGATATTATCACCAAAGCGATGAACATCCTAAATTAAAACGGAAAATATAAAAATGTAAACTTTCATAAATATAAAATTTGCACTCTACACTACTCACCGTCTGTTTGCAGTTTAATTTAGCTGATATGTGGAAGAATATTAAGTTTTCGCCCGCTATAATATAAGATACTCCGTAGCCGTCGTCAGCGACCGGTCCGAAACCGCCACCTGAGCTTATACAGTTTGGATGTTTCTTCAAATCCATTTTCGGCGTTTGTCCGTGCGGTGTTTGACTGGTAGACAAGCGCCACGGCTCGCTCAATACCTCATTGAGGAATGGCGAGTCAACTTCTAAGTATTTAGAAACTACGTAAAGACAAAACAGATGCCGATCAATACCGCGTCCACACATGGCATCTTGATAGCCCAATTGATGACGATCACAAGCCTTCTGTAAAAGCTTTATGCGCTCTTCGCTCTAAACAAAATCAGAAAAACGTTAAATAATTTAAACAATGAAAGTATTATGAGAATATATTTAAAATAATAAAATTATACACTCACTGTTGTATTGCTGTCTTCCATTGCTTTCACCCAAGCCGCCGATTCGATTGTACATGGACGCACGGTTTCTGTACGACCCTCACGGAACAGACGTGTCATAGATGCTTCGTAGGTTAATGAGAATCGACCAGCGTCACGGTAGTAAGCTAACTGTAAGGCCATTTGTATATATGCATCGGGAGATAATCGACACTTTTTCATGAAACCTTTTCCATACTCGTTATGTACAAGAATGCGTAAATCCACATCCTAAACGTATAAAATTTCATTAATATACATACATATGTAGCGGTGTGTATGCTTATATGAAGTGACTTACATTTATAAGCTTGGTAGCGTCCAGTGTCGCTTCTTCAATTTGTGGTTGCAAAGCCGTGAGATCCCAACTCAAACGTGTGGGTGACGGTGGCTGAAATTCGGGTATTCCCTTTGTGTTGCCAGCCTCATCATATCTAGTATTTATACAGTAATAAGTGTTAATATGTATAATAAGCAAATGTATGTACAAAAATGCATGCTACATTAGACTACTGAACGAATGTGAAACATAAATTTTAGATGTGAAGAAGTCTGTAAGATACACATATGTATGTATGTATGTATGTATGTATGTAAGTATGACTACAACTACTTTTTTGTTAGTGACGTTTGTTGTTTTTCAAACTACTTTTTATCTATTGACTAATTACACATGCACACAAATTAGAAGGCATATGAAAGCGTTTAATTGTAAACAAATACTAACTAATTAACCTTAAGCATAAATGTTAACAACCAAAAAACTAAACACATTTACATGAGTGAAGAACATTTAGTAAACAAATATAAACATGTTATGGAATTTTTGTTGGTGCACAAATCCATTACCCATAAATATCATCACCGAAAATATATTCCCAAAGATGACCCATAACCGGAGCATCAGCCCTAAAATATTTGGAAAGAAATATTACTTCAAACAGCATTCAATAAGTATCTGCATACATATTTACAAAGGTATGTATGTAAGTGTGCAAATCTTAAAGTTGCATTATTGTTAATACTTTAATTATTTGCGAAAGATGTGCTTAACTTTTCTGAAAAAAATTATTTGTAAATATGTTATGCGCGGATAACTGGTCCGTACAGATGTTGGCCATTTTATGAGCGTTCGATTTAATTTTCTTACGAATGCCGCTATAATTTTGAAGATTTTTAACTATGAATAGGTGCTTGTATGTATGCAGGTTTGTGCAGAATAGAGAAATGGGTAATTTCGATGCTCAAATGAATATGTACGTAAGTATGCACGTAAATTGTAAATTGACATGATCAGCCATTTTTATCTTTCACTTCTTTTTGACAGATAGAAATGCTTGCTTACGCTTTATTTATAATATAAATAAAATAGTTCAAACAGTTGGTATTAATTTCAAGGTAAGAAATAAAGTTAAGTGCTCAATCAATCTAACGAGCTTTGTGGAGAATAGTTTAAATTTTGGACGTGTTTATGCAAAGGGACGTGTTATTTCAAAGCACAAATCTTATTCAGCACAAAGTTAGCGAACAGAGGAGTCAAGGTCAACAATTTTTAAAATTTGAGTAAATGTTAAGAATAGGAATAGAAGTCCATACAAACAAAAATTATTAGATTTTTGATTACAGCTATGCTAACATGGCAAAGAGATTAGTAGAAACAACCCTTTGGTTGGGAAGAAAGCCGTTTCCACATCTTTATCAGATTTAAATTTTTGTGCAGAACTCATACTGCATACACTGGAGGAAAAGGCACCGTGCAACTTACTTTAAGGTCAGTAAAGGTATAGTTTGCAATGTATGTATATAAATCAAATATTTACTAAATTGTTGTAACTGTAGAAAATATTATAGGCTACATATAATACTGTAAGTGTTTTCTTAAAGGTCTCATCCTTATTGTTTGAGTTTATACATATTTACATACATATATAAATATGTACCAACATACAAATATTACCATGAGGAAAAGGAGCTGAAATCATGCTGAAAAAGTTATACTTTTAGTTTTGAAATGCTATTTAAATACAAGTTGAAGCAGACACATTTAAAAAGTAGTAAGTGGGAATTTTCAAAGTAAACTGTCAACAAAGCTAACCAAATACCAAATAAGTGCACAGAAAGTAGAAAATAGAAAACCTTCACCATTTTACATTATAAAAATATTTTACAACAACTGTTCAAGTTTAAGACTTGCTCAAACAGCATGTCTTTTCTACTGTTAACATAAGTAATCTTGTTTACCCGTTGGTGGTCGCATCGTCCATAACAAGATTCTCCCATACGTGAGCCATTACAGCAGCATCGGCCCTTTTAAAAGGTTTAACATTTTTACAAGTTGCAAAAAAGTTGATTCATAGCAATAAGTGCGATGTTTTGAAATGTGTACAAAAACTACAAACTACAATAAAGCATACTTACCAAGTATGTTCGGCATTAAAGCCTACGCGTCCATTCGTACCAACGCACACCGTAAAGCTTTTGTCGAACCAACGATTGTAACCGTTGCCGTGTAATAATGTTTTGCCAAATTTATCCAATAATTCAGGACGAGCCAAATCAAATTCATAAGGTTCATCATCCAACGACAGTACAAAGGCGGCCGACTCCACGAGATTAAGTGAAACGCGATTTACGCCACGTGCAAAATGTGCATTACGTATCTCAGCCCATTTCGAACGATTCATTGTGGTCAATGCCGCCAAATGCTCCTCACTGGGCAACGGTGTGGCTTTGGAGTTCAAGATTTCTTCCATTTGTATTTGTATCTCACATGGGCGTAAAATACGACCTTTGTAATAGATGACCACCTTAAAGTAACGTCCTTTATGCAGCACAACAATGTGATTGGAATCGCGATAATGAACGATGCGGTCAGTTTCTAAACCAGGTACGCGCACCGTATTGAAAGTGCGTTCGTATTGCCACGAACAAAGCGGTATCATGTTTTGCACCATTATCTGTGTGAAATGTAAAGCATATAGTTATGTGAAATAGTATGTAATAGTTTTATGCATAACCTATATTACTTACCGGCTGTAATTCTTGGCGTTCGATCAAACGTCTGAATCCCAACAACAAATACACAACATTTGCCGCGCGCGCTGCTTGATTATTAGTCAAATTCATGAAGATCGCATCAGTGCCATAGAAGTTGCTGTTGATAATCAAAGGACTACGTCCGCGAAGATAAACATATTCCTCCCACCAATCGGAAACGTAATTGGTGGCCCACCAACTTTTCAAAGTGAGATACCATTGTAATTTCTTGCCAATTGTGCTTTCAAACTCCTTAGCCAAACCCTCCATACGTGAGTAATTTTCATCATCTAGTAAAGGACGTACAGAACGTAAATACCGTTGCATTGTGTCGTGCAACGCTGGCACCGGTAGTCTTGGCAATGAACCTTGAAAGCTGTAGAGACCAGGTGTATTCCAACTGGAGAGTACTTTAACGACTCCCGCCCACACTTTGGTTTTCAACGACACCTTACTCCCCGGCGCTCGTGACTCGTACATCCAACCTTTGTACATTAGCAGCAATTTGAGCGTGTAACGCATTGTGAAACATATGGAAAGCCATATAATTAGCGCTGCCCCAAAGCACGCCGTAACTTGCCAATTAACTGTATTGGCTGGTAGATGCACCAAAATGTGATGGACGAGATCGAATGGCACTGCAAAACCAGAGAAATGCAGACCCATGGCAATGGCCGTAATGAGCCATAAGCTTTGTATGTGTGCCGGATAGACACCGTTACGTATGCCGTTCTGTAATTAGAAATTTAGCGGATTTTGTAAAATTCGTATGAGTGAAGAAAGTGCATAGAAGACTTACCCGTGCGCGCGCTAAGCGTTTCTTCCACGAACGCACACCGGAATTCCAGACGAGATTGAGTACCTCCTGGTCATAGTTGATGTCGAAGCCTTCGTGGGTGATGGCAAAGGAAAATGCCACTGCTGAATGGGCTTCAGCCATTGTACAGGCAAATTAAAAAAAGGGCCGGGTTTCACAAAATTTTAAATTTCAATCTGTAGAATTTTAAAAAAAGCGGAATAAAAAAAACATAAGTGCTTTGCTGTAATAATTTTAAACTACTTTTATGACGTTTTAAACGTCATCAGGTCCATTAAAATTTTTTGCTTTTTGGAAAATAAGTTTTTTATTTTTTAAAATGTTGCTTTGTCTTTCAAACATCGTTTGAGTCATATAATTAATAAGTCTTCCTTTTAATAGAAAACTTTTCACAGACCTTTTGAATCAGGTCCATTAAAAATTTTTAAACAAAATTATTATAAAATTTTTTATTTCTTTAACATCGGTTATCAAAATTTTTAAATTTTAAATCATAGCAAATCCGCTCCTATTTTGCATAACTAATATTATTTAACTAAAATTCTTTCTTGCGCTTTTCTTAGGAAAAGTTTTAAAAGTTTTAAAATCATAAAATCCATATATTTTCATAACTATTATTTTTTTAACTTTAATTCTTTATTGCGCAATTTCTTTCGAGCAAATATATTTTGTTACTATTATGTGTTTTAAAGATTTTCGCCGATATTCAATACCGTTATTTCGAATTATACAATTTCGGTGCATTAAGTGAGGACAAAGCTAATCGTTGTTTATGTGCGCCGAAATATATGCTACTATTTGTTGTTTTATAAAAACGGAACTTGAAAACCGGATTTAATAGGATGTACGGTATCCAGGTGCGGAGTCTATTTATAGTTTTTCATTGCATCATGTTCATCAAACTTTAAAAAAAAATAAATAAATTTCAACGCCATAAGCTCGATTCCAGATTTTTTAACCTTAAAATTTTATTTTAATTAATTTATTTTTTTCTATACTTATTATATTTTTAACCTTAAAATTTATTTAATTTACTCATTTTTTGCTATACTTTATTAGGTGCAATTTTAATAAATATTTTATACGCGATATTTTTGAATGTATTCGCTATCAGCGCGTAAGACGTTAATAGTGCATAAACAGCTGATTTGAAATAGAATAGATACATCTTTAGAAATGTACATACATGCATAAGTATGTACAAATTTATGCTAGAGAACGTAGTTTTATGACAATGCATGAATTTCGGTACTAAATCAGCTTAACTTTTATTTGTGAAGCTTACTTTTTGACACTCCATTCTAATTTCTCAACGCCATTATCATTTTTGACCCATTTAGAGATCACATAAAAATGTTTAATCTAATTTTGCATTATACTTAGATACATACATATTTATACTATAAAAATAGAAGTACATATGTATATACATACATATGTACATTTCACAGCAAAACTTTTGCATAAAATATTTCAATATTTCCTACATTGATTATATTATTTCACTCACAACAAATCGTTAATTACACTGATAAATAGAATTGCGTTTGGAAAAAGCGTAGTTGTTATGAAAATATCGAATGCCTGCACATACATGCATACACTTGCTTTACTTTGCTTAATTGTTTGTTGTATCATAAAATTGAAAGATATTTATTTATTTTTTCCTCACTGAATCAATACACATACACATACACACATCGAACACACACATGTTGTTACAGTTACTGCGCTTAATTTGTTGTTCACAAAGGTGCAAAGTCCAAATACAAGTTTTTTGCCTCCATCACTCTTAATAGATGGCGTTTTTGGAGAATTTGTTTCTCTATTTGTTTTCACATATACATACATATGTATGTATACAGGTTTTAAACATACGAATGTAAGTATATAGGAATGTTGCAGAGCGCCAGCGAATGGCTGAGTATTCATTCATGCCCTGTTGTAAAAATGGCACGTTCTCAGAGGAAGATGCATAGGTACATGAATAAAAAACCGTGTTTGTAGGTTTGCATATTGCCATTTCGTATTTCTCTAGCGTGAGAAAAATTTCTGATTACATTTACTTTACAACAAAATAATAATGGGGTTCATGGGATGTACAATGGAGAGCAAAATGTGCAAACATTATAAATTTGATAAATGGTATAAAGTTTGAATTCAAAAAGTAAATTTTATAGAAAAGAAAAAGCCAAGAATTGCGTGAAAATTCTTAAATGAAACTTTAAATAAATTGTTATTATTTTTACAAAATTAAATTATATCTTTGAAAAGTTAAACTAAAATCCGCTAAATATTTTCAAAGCCGATATAAGCTTCGACTATTTGACTTTCAGTTCGTAAGTTTGTAATTTTTATGTTTTCTTCCTTTTACTGGCGTAGGCACCGCTTACGCGATTATAGCCGAGTCAACAACAGCGCGCCAATCGTTTCTTCGAGTTTGTTTGTTTTACTTCTAAACATTAGCATAAGTAAATTAGTTGTAGGCTGTTACATATTATGTCTAAACTAGTTGATTTTCAGTTTTTAGGAACAACTTTTTCCAGCGTAACCTCAAAATAAACGCCATGAGCAGCCAAAAAGTCTAAATATCAAACCATTGTTGATGTTTTATAAATTATCAATATTATGAAAACTAAAATTATTCGTTCTTTCAGTTAATTAACTACAAATATCAACCGAGATTTAAAAAAAAAAAAAAACGCAATTACTTTCCCACTGGGCACACCTGCAATCTCCCAAAGATAGACACACCAAAAAAACATTGTATTGAATGCAGTTATTTAACTCTCTCTCATTAAAATCTCATAAACAAAACCCAAAAAGCAAAAGGCACATCAAAACCTCACAACAACAACTATATACAGAGCAGACCGGTTTTTTAATAAACAACAAGCCCATCGCGGAGGCAATCGGATCAAAACATTCAACTGATAAATGTATTCTACACCTATGCATGTACATACATACATATGTAGACATATAGATAGACATTTGCATGTATTTGTATGTTTGCATTTACATTCGTATTTTGACTTGTCGTATATTTATTACGCAACTAAATCTATATTAAAATATGAATATAATTTTCAACGACTTGACCGTTCAAAAGTGCACCTTTACGCAGCAACAACCTATTATTAAGCCATGCAACAAACAAACTCGCACACATGCACACACAAATATACAATTATTTGTGTTTATCGCTGAATATGCATGCAAATGTGTATGTATATACACAAATACACACGCAAATTCAACATGTGTGACTTAGAAAACAAGTTAAAGCAATTTCAAGTGCTTTGTTGTTGGTTCAAAACTCGGTCAAGTATGTTTAATTGTTGTACATATGTATATGTTTGTTTGTCTAGTAGGAAACAGAAGAAAAACCACCGCTGCTTTTGGCACATTCACACTATATTTTTCATAAACTAGATTACATACATATTTAGAAGGTCGTGTTTGCTTTACTTGCTTAACGTCATTGTTTTATATCTTGTTTATTTGTAATTTACCGTTGTTTACACTTACGTCTTTTATGCGCCTCACTATTTTTTTTGTTTAATTTGTACACTGTTTTCTTCAACTTTAAATATGTGTATATAGTATGTAGGTTTGCACGTATGTATTTTCTTTTATTTCAATATACTTGATTTTCCTGTATTAATTAATCCGTCTGCACTCGAAATAACCAACTTGATCGTTTGGCTGCTAAAGGCTTACTAACCGCCAGCGAAAACGCTCGAGCCTCTAGATCTTTGACAGCATATACATATATATATAGATATAGATATATGTATTTAGTATTAACGTAGAAATATAAATATATACATATATACATTTATGTATATGATAAGCGTTATTTGAGTGTTTGCGAGCGGGCTCGGCACATCGCTCTCAGTCAGTTACCTGCTGTAGAAATTCGTCGAGTCCAAAGAAATGAGTAGTCAGTTCTATACTACCCTCGCTGCATTCCGTTGCAAACTGGTGCATATATGTATGCAACAGTGTGCATGAATGTGCTTGTGCGTACGTGCCAGCTGTGCGTAGGTAGCGGCTTCATAGACAAATTACATTAAAAATAGCAGATAATTAAAACAAAATGGCGCAAAGCAATAAACTTTAAAGTTATGTTAATAAAATGTGTATGAAAACGCACTTGATTACACATCCATACATACTTGTATAAATATGAATTTCCACCGATCTTAACACAGTCGGTTTTACTGCTTGGCATACAGCGATTTCGTTTTTCCTGTTTGCCACTAAAATAGGCAGATGTATTTGGAGTGAGAGTATGTTTGTGTGTACTCCATGCATCTTAAAATATATTTTATATGTATGTATCTAGTAGACCACTTGGAATGAGCTTAATGTGTTTGAAGCGCAAAAATAATACGTTATAATTTGTTGGCGGAGTTTGTTTGTGAGAATTTTATTTGAAGATAAGAACATTTTTACATACTGCCTATACTTACGAGTACATATGTATGTATGTAAATAAGTAGAGTTTTACATCTTTATAAACATATGTGCATACATACATACATATATGCAAACTACGTGTGCATTTACAACGCCACTGAGTTTTTCGTCTTTAATTTTTTTTCATCTATTTGGAAGCATGTGGAACTATACATACATACATACATATATTTACCTATAGGTACACAGAAGCAAGTCTCATATTGTTGTGTTGTATATACATATTGCATTCCTTTACAAGAGCACGACTTTTGGTAAATAATAGTTGGTAAAAGAAAACAAAAGTTAGGCCTTGTTTTTGTAAAACTAATTTAAAAGCTTTGGCAAATTGTTATACTTATGCATATATGAGAATGGAAAAGTTTATATTATAATATAAACATATGTATATGTATGTATATATGCATTAATATTTATATATGTACATACATGTATTAACTGTTTGACCAAACTTCTTCTTATTGGTAGCGTACCTCAGTTTAACCTACAAATGAAGGTTTTTACAATGTTTAAGTCAATTATGAGCACCTTGAAACGTTGTAATTATAACATAGTCTCAGCCGCAATGAGAACCGCTCAAGCCTGCTGCCTAAACAAGATCGCACATCTGCTAAAAGATTTCGACTCCCACTTCACATCATTTACCACAATGCACGTGCGGAAGTACATGTGCATGTACATACATAAGTATGTATGTATGTATGCAAGTTAAAAATACCCTAACGAGAACTATAATGTCGGCTATTATTGCTTTTGTTTTATTTTCGCAATTTATAGGCCGTTTTGTCATAAAATTGTTTAAAATTTCTTCCTTAACACCTGGTTAGCACAGCCGTCAAAAAGGTACGGTTATAATGATTGTCGGCAGACATGACCAGTTAGATGCAAATTGAAATAAAAAGTGCCAGCTGATTGAGTGAAAAATAATAATTTTTTTCTGTTTGCAAAGTGATAAATAAAAAGAAAAGCTTGGAAAAAATAATAAAAATGGGAAATTCAAGTATTGGAATATAAAATAATAGGATTACATAGTTACATTTATAATAATTAATTATATAAAATTCTTGGAGAAAACTATAATTTCCTTTTCTGCCATAGAACGAATTTTTAGCAATGGTATTAATAATATTAAAAATTTAATAACCTAAAAATCAACCGAAGTTAAATTTTAATTTATGAAGAATTACTAAAAATTGAAAATTTAGCTATTGGAATGTGAAATATAATACAAAGTTGATACAAAAACTATAATTTTTTTCTGAAACAAAACGAATTTTTCAATATGGATTAACTGAGATCAAAAATTTTGTAACCTGACATAAAAATAAAAATGGTGTAAATAATATAATAATTTTTAAAATTGTTCACAGCATTCAAAAAGTGCTACAAATCCAGGCTTAAACTCATGCCAACAGATACTTAACAACGCGCCAATCTAATTTACTGCAGGGTATACCAACAACAATAGCAATCTTTCGCATATTTTCAAAAGCAACCAACGCGTTTACTCTTTGAGAATCGCACTTTTGAGGTTTTCGCGCACTTGTTGCGAGAAGACTAAACAACTGAGATGTATGAGTGGCTAATAGATATACATATACAGATCTATGTATATACATAACTACATGCAAATATACATTTTATGCACATACATGCATAGAAGACAGTAGGACTTTGAACTCTGACAAGTATTGTTTTTTCTGACAAACAAGAAAATAAACAAATTTATATGTACATATGTATACACATATAATAAAGCTGAATAGACGTTAAAGATGTATTTGTATTCAAAGCATGAATATTGCGATGGACGCACACTCGTTTACACTTATGAACATACACACATACTTGGATATTATATTTACTATATTTGTTTGTTTGCCCTTACTTCGTTTTGGAGGTGTGTATTTTGAAAATTATGGCACATGATATGCTTATCTAAAATGAAAACTAAATTAAATATTATTATTATTTATTAATTAAGCTATGCTGAACTTTGAAACTAAATTGCAAATCTGCGTGTGGTGACAAATTTGCTAAAGGTCATAGAAGGATTAGCTTTTAGTATACTTACATATGTATGCATTTCAACTCCCAAGTTACAGTAAATTTAACTGAACCTGTTGAATCTTAAGAGTAATTGGTTTTTGATTAGAAAAACTGAAACGTACGTAAATATGTATGTATATTACTTCAAGTATTTTAAGTGTAACCGATTTTGTGTTGAGTTCCGTTTGGAGAAAAGAGGCGTGTTGTGATTATAAATTACATAAATATTTACATTCTAATATTAAATCTGTCAAATAGCTGATAAACTCCAGTGCACACTCTAGAGACCAAAGGGCTGACACGTTTTCGTATCTACGCATCAGTCTAACTGCGCTGGTCATTGTCACGCCGCTTACGCTAGCATCTACATACATACATACGTATCCGTAATCTTAAGTCTCTAAACTTCACCTAGAACATTGATTACGAACATCATTATTTTATTCTTATCGGTTAGAAAGTGCGCAACTGCTACAATAAAAATGTGACTAAAGCTGATTATTGTTAATAAATTCGAACACACATGGCGTTTTACAAAAACAAAGGAAAACATTAACATATTATTCATCGGTTATTGTATATAATCATATTACAACAAATAAATAGATTATAAAGAAGCTTAATTCGTAAAATTTTAGTTGTTTCTTTGAGATGCTAAAAGTTTCAATTTTCCAAAATTTTGTGCGGAATGTTATTAAAAATTTTTTTGAGTGTAGCGCCGTAATGTATGTTATAATAATTCGCGTGTTAGTTTCTTTTTCTAACTCAACATTTTTTAGATATACATATTTATTTATTTCGCATTGTTCATAACTCATAAAAATACTTTCTTTCTGTTAGCTGCTCTGACATCCCTTTAGGAACTTGAAAAAAACGTTTTTTAAATCTTAATGAAAGCTATAATCTTTTCATTAAATTTTCAAAAGGTTAAAATCGATTATCGCCTGGAGAAATGTTATGAAAACACTTTACAAAGGCGAACATGAAAATAAACACATATTTTGCGCTGCATATAGTTACATTTTTATTTATTTATTATTTTTTTTTTTAAAATTGTTTTTTTTTTTTGTTTAAATTATAAAAAGTAATATTTTTAATAAATGAAAACGTTAACTAAACCAGTTTATTACATATAAAAAAACACAAATCGTTGTCAAGTTATTCTTTTAACACCAAAACAAGTCTACTTTAATTCCTATGAGACGTGCGCGAAATTAATAAAATTTTGTATACCAATGACACATGAATCACTTTTCGCCTACGCACTGGTGGTTTCATTTGCGGCTGTATCTTCTGCAGTGGGTTGTGTCGTTTCGTTGCGCAAACCACGTATACTGATATCATAAACAACTTCTTCGATTTTCTTTACGTCGTATTTTAAGGCGTCGAAACGCTTGCGCAAACCATCATTTTTTAGATTGAGTAAACGAAAGCCAGAATTTAAATTTGCCATGAAATGTGAAATATTCAAGGGGCGATCGTAATCGCCCATGGTTACTGAATTGGTGGCAAAACGAGATAGTTCCGAAGCCATTTGTAGAATTCCCATTAAATAGTCCTCTATATCCAAGTGAAAGCCTTCTGTGTGACTAACTTGTACTGTGATAATTGAAAAATGTAATTAATATAAAATTGTCAATAGATAGCTCAGCATGTTTACTTACAACCCAGCATTTCTGCTACGGTCTCGCGTTTTACCAGAAAACCGGCTTCTAAATATACAACCATTGCAATTAAAAACACTAGACGCTGTGTTATGTATGTCCAGTGATCAGAGTACCTTTCATTTTTATACATATATATTTTTGTTATTAGAAAATATGATAAATATCTGTAAATTTGTTTTTGCCAATTTTCCTACCTGTAATACTGTCCATGGGGAATGATCTCTGACAATTGTTTGTAGACACCGGCACATGACGCTATTTGTTTGCGCGCTGCTTGGCATGCATCTTCAACTATAAAAAATATGTTCATGAAGATATTTCTCATATAAGCACTTGTGTACACATACTCTTTGATAAATCTGAATGAATGATTTGAAGTTGGATTGTAGCTTCTTTGGCCAATTGCTCGATTTCTCGCACTTTTATTCTGATATTCTGCAAAAAAGGAAAAAGTTAATAAATCAGGTTGCAAATATCAATGAAAAATTTTTTCCCCACCTCTCGAATTTCTTGTTCATTGTCGATATATTTTTGATAGTTGGAAAATACTTCTAAATTAACAAAATTTGCCATATTTACAAACAGTTTTTACGCACACAAACAAATTTAGCAATACACGATTTGATGTGGTTTATAAGTTTTGATTCAAATATAAGAAATAGTGATGAGTACCAAAAATCGTACAATCTGTCTCCAACTGCACGATAAGAACTAATCGATTTTCATGGATTCTATCTTGTAGACATCTATTAAATAATGCTACCTTTTACAACTGAAAACAAGGTTCATAAAAGTGAATTCCTATATATAAAAATACATATTTAAACAATATTATCATTGATAAATCTTTATAAAACAAAAACAAAGTTGAATGTTTAAACGAATTTTATCTTAATATATTTATCGATACTTCTGGGCGATATGCGACTCTTTGTTCGATTTATGTACGTGAAAAGAAATGGCAGCACTTATCATAGGATGATTCAGAAAATTTACTCAAAATGTTATCAAAGTCATAGTTTTCAACCAACATTTTATATTGTTCGCAAAAAATATATAATAATTTAAACATTGAATATTAAAAGTAATTTGAATTGTTTTAAATATTTATAATATTTTGAAATATATCATCAAATTAAAAAAGATATTGTAAATATAGAGAAGCCATACAATTGGACCAGCGATGTGAAGTGTTATAAAGTCTGATCAAAATCCTATTAGTGAGATTATCAAAATGTATTGTCTATAATGAAGAACATGATTTATATATGTCTGAGCGATACTATAAGAAAGCTGACATTTACAATGAAACAAGGTTAATAAGTAGAAATGATAAAAATGACATATTGCAACAATGTTGCTCTTTGATAATTTCTATACAAAAGTTTAATGTCGAATATTATCAATTGATATGAATATCGGATTTTGCGACTCTTTGTTCGATTATGACGTGAAAAGAAATGGCAGCACTTATTATCATAGGATGATTCAGAAAATTTACTAAAATGTTATCAAAGTCATAGTTTTCAACCAAATTTTATGTTACCAAAAAATATACTAATGAATTTCAACATGAAATAAAAGCAATTGAATTGTTTTAAGAATTTATAATTTTTCTATCATAAATTAAAGAATTGTGCTTGACCTATCAAATTTATCAGGAGTGCTGCCAATACGTTATAATAGGTTCCACATTTTTTTTAGTTTTAACTTTTAATCACCTGCACGCAACCCTACGTAGGAATTTTTCGGCATAAACAATTGATTCGGAAAGTTCATCTGACAATTTAAAGAAAGTTAATTGTTACTTATAATTAAACAATTATTAAACATTTAACATTATGTCTTACGGCGTAAGTAACATTTTTAAGAGTAGAATTATGCAGTTAATTACATTATTTTAGGGCGGTTATCCTGGTGGCTACAATCCTTACTCTGCACCTCCCGGTGCCTTTCCGCCACAAAACGCCCAAGTCTCGCCACAGGCACAGCAATGGTTCAATATGGTCGATCGCGATCGTTCCGGAAAAATAAATTCCAGTGAACTGAAAGCAGCATTGGTGAATGGACGTGGTGAAAACTTTTCAGATAATGCTTGCAAGTTAATGATTAGTAAGTAAATATTTGAATACGCATATCATACAATTAGAAAAATGAGTCAGGCAAAATCCTGTTAATTATCACTATCGATTATAATTTTTTGCAAATCTAACAACGGCTGATGCTAAATTTCCCATAACGAATTTGTTAATAAGTTTTATTATTAATAATTAATTCATGGTGTAATGTATTCAAGAATATTACATTCACATTGCATTCTGAAAAGATAAAAACAACCTTAAAGTTTAAAATACGTTCGCAATTATTAATTCGTTAAGGTTTAAGCGAAATCATGACTAATTATTTGAATAAGTATTTAGCTAACATCTGTAAATAATTTGAATTTCTTATCTTTAAAACAGGCATGTTCGATAAGGACGCTAGCGGTACAATTGATATTTATGAATTCGAAAAGCTTTATGAGTACATAAACCAGTGGTTAATGGTGTTTAAAACCTATGATCGAGATGGCAGCGGTCACATAGATGAAAATGAACTTACTCAAGGTAATCAAATTCATCTTAATAAAATCCAAAAATAACTTTTAATATTCCTATTTTCATTTTTATAAAAAAGCATTCTCGCAAATGGGCTTCAGATTCACGCCAGAATTCATCAATTTTCTGGTTAAAAAGAGCGATCCGAGAGATCATAAAGAAGTGTCTGTGGATCAGTTTATTGTTTTGTGTGTGCAAATTCAACGCTTTACCGAGTCATTTAGACAACGAGACACTCAACAAAACGGCACGATAACAATCGGATTTGAGGATTTCCTTAGTATTGCTATTGGATGTTCCTATTGAAAATAAGTGAAAAGAAATCAGTACAAATCTCAACACAGTCCGTTTCGTAAATTCCGGAAAGTAAATGTCATTCCGTAACTATTTGCGCCTTTCAACAAGCCAAAATACAACATTTTTATATTTCACCTTAAATGCACGTTGTTAAATCAATAATCTCAAATACATACTTTAAATGAATGTGTTATCTATATGTATTATTTTATGTTTACCTTTGCCTTTAACTTATAAACAGTGTGTTTGTAAATACAATTAAAACAGCTAAAAGCAAAATATTTTGCATTTTTATATATTATTTTCGAATACTAATATCGTTAGGCCAAAATTAATATGTCGCAATTTTTTTTAAACAGCCCTTGGTCGGATGAAATCCGAGTCAATTCCGATAAGTAGAAACGGCTGTCGTGGGAATTGTCGCATTGTATACATCGGTGTGGATGTATTCGCCATAACAATCACAATTCGCAAAGTCGTACCTAGCACGTAGTCTAAGAAGAAACTGATGTCCGTTCGCTTATATTTGCCTCTGTTTACCTTTGCAACTCTCAGTTTGTACGATGCAACGGGTTAAACTCTAAACTCTGATGATTTAACCTTGAAATTATAAATATATATATAGTCAGCGAAAACACAATTTGAGCTTTTTAAACATTGCGATATTTAGGTTTTAAGAAATAGTTAACTTGCTGCGTACAAAAAACAACAACAATGAGTGATTAAATGTTGCTTCAGGAAAAAAAAACTACTTCAACGGACCGATCGACTTTGAAAGCTGTAAGAACACCTATGAAGAACGAAGTATCCAACTTCCGTGAACATATTGGTTTATTTCTTTCTGAGTGCCCTGAAAGGATGGATAGTTGGATTTTCTTGTTTATATTGAGCTTTTGTGTACTGTTTTGGTGTATCTTCTTCTTTACTGGCGTAAATATCGCCTACGCGATTATAGCTGAGTTAACAACAGCGCGATAGTCCTCCTTCTCCTTTTTTGTTATGTAGCACCGATTGGAGGTTTCTAGCGAAGTCAGGTCCTTCCTCACCTGGTCTTTCCAACAGAGTGGAGATCTTCCTCTTCCTCTGCTTCCCCAGGCGGGTATTGCGTCGAAAACTTTCAGATGTGGAGTATTTTCATCCATTGGGACGACCTGACCTAGCCAGCGTAGCCGCTATCTTTTAATTTATTTCAATGTCGTCGTATATCTCATACAGCTCATTGTTCCATCGATTACGGTTTTCGCCGTGGCCAATGCGCAAAGGACTATAAATCTTGCGCAGAACCTTTAAGTCGAAAACTCGCAATGTCGACTCATCAGATGTTGTCATTGTCCATGATTCTGGACTCTTCTGGCGGAAATAATGAGTGACTTATAGAGTTTGGTTTTTGTTCGTCGAGAGAGGACTTCACTTCTCAATTGCCTACTTAGTCCGAAGTAGCATCTATTGGCAAGAGTTATTCTGCGTTGGATTTCGAAGCTGACATTGTTATTGCTATTAATACTGGTTCCAAAACTGACGACATTATCTACGACTTCGAAGTTATGACTGTCAACAGTGACTTGGGAATCTATACGAAAGTGCGACGACTGTTTGTTTGATGACAGCAGCTATTTCGTCTTGCTCTCGTTCACTACCAGACCCATTTTCTTCGCTTCCTTATCCATACTGAAGAAAGCAGAACTAACGGCGCGGTTGTTAAAGTCAATGATATCGATGCCATCGGCGTACGCCAGCAGTTGTACACTCTTATAGAAGATAGTACTTTCTCTATTTAATTCTACAGCTCGAATTTTTTTTTGTTGTGTTTCTTGTCTGTTGAATATCGGTTCATTCAAGAGTTATAAATTCGGCTTAAGGCGGGTATTATCTGTTCTCGAAGGTCGCTTCGGATATTCAGGGCTTGCCAGTTGCAGTACTAGCGTCAGAGAGTATGCGGTTAATGAACTTAAAAGGTTCTGACCGGATACATAGGAGTGTTTACTAATGTTTTCTTGTTGTAACGGTTATGTAGCCCCAGTGCCTAGCCGAGAGGCATCCCGTTATAGTCCTGAGTGCAGTGTTCTGATATACATATGTATCTGCCGTGCTGCCGGCTAGCGACTGAGGATTTTGTTGCGGTTCTTTGACAATAATCGAGGTTGTGTGAGGAGTGAAGGAGCACAGGTTGTCGGTGTCACACCTAAATTTAAATTGATCGCTATATAAGCTATGTTCCTGAGTGAAGATTGCAAGTGGTCGTGCATCTGTTGAAGCTAACGAGTATATTTTTTTTTTATTTTAGAATACCTAAGACTAAGTTGATTTTTATACATTATTAAATGATATTAATTTCAATAAAGTTATATTTATTTGCGGTAAACAAACTTAGCGACATTTACATATGTTTTTGGTTGAATTTTTTTAATCATAAGTGTGTTTTACATAAATTTTAGTACACACGTACTCAGAGTCATAGATGCATTCACCTAAGTGTCTAGTTATATAAAATCATATAATTTTTTTTTTTTTAATTTTTGTGCATACATTCAAATTGTATACCCATTTGTGCATATGTATGTATGTATGTATGTATAAATGGAAACTTTTTTTGCGCCATAAAGAGGCTATTCAGTCTTGCTTGTTAATAAATAATAAAATTCAGTCAACATTTTTACATAGAGATCACTTAAGTTTAAATGATAGTGGTTATACAATATATAGTGCTTTTCTTTTTTGCAATATCTACATATGTATATGTTTGTAGATATAATTTTGAATTTGTGCTTATAAATTTATAGTCGGTGAGAGCGTAATCGACAAGGTATTTATATATGTTGAAGCACTATTTCAATGTATATGTTTAAATGAGTATAATACTTGCACTTGCAACAGTGTACTTAACCTAAAAATGTTTTTTTTTTTTTTTAAGTTTTCATTTAAATTATATAATGTTATATGAAAAAAAAATCTCCCAATTAATGTAAGTGCTGGGCTTTGGTTTCGAATGCATTACTTTGCTACATGTATGTATTTTAGCTTATTTATGTGATAATTAGAAGATCTAAAAAATATAAAATATATTTAAGTTTGAATATGTTAAAAATCTTTAAACTCATTGAAAGCTTTTTAAATGCTTGTAATGAAGTCTATGAAATGTTCTCGTCATTTCCGAGGGAATAACTGTTATTTTATTTATTGTTTTTTATCATTGCGTGAAAAAAACTATCAATTTTCAATGACACTATTTTTTGTTATTATTGCTTTTATTATTATAACCTTTTTTTATTTATTATTGCCATTATCTTTTATATTGATTTTTTTCGTCTTGGAAAGAATTTTTTCAGGCGTTGTTGTTTTAACTATTAGTTATTTATTCATTTATTATGTTTTGCTTGTTGTTATTATGTTTCATAATTATTATTTTTTTTTAATTTTAAGTGGAAAATTTAAGCAGGGTTTTAAAGGCAACAATTTTTGTTGTTTTTTTTATTACTTTACTTTTAATCATTTTCGTTATTATTGTCATTTTCATAATAATTTTTAAATGTTAAGTGAAATAATTTTTCTTAATGTTATTATTTTGATTATTATTATTTTTTAATATTCTTTTTGTAATATTTTTTAATTTTAAGTTAAATAATTGTTATTAATATTATTACTTTCAGTTATTATTTTATGTTTTAAATTAACTTTTTTTAATATTATTTTTATTATTATTTTAAGTTTAAAATAATTTTGTTATTAATATTTATTACTTTCATTTTTGTTATTATGTTTTATAATTTTATTTTTTTAAAGGAAAAAATGAACGATTTTTTATTATTGACTTTTGTTTTTTAAGTTTTTCATTTTTAGTGTTTAAATTTTCAAGCGAAAAAGTTAATAAACCATAGAAGATGAATTTTTGTTATAGTTTTATTATAATTACTATTTTTTGTCAGTTTATTATATTATATTTATTTTTATAATTATTATAGTTTTAATTTTTAAATGAAATAAGTTATTTTTATATTCTTTTTGTTATTGTATGTATATTTTTTTATCATCGTTAATTTATTTATGTATATATTTATTATATTTTTTAAGCAAAAATGACCGATTTCTGTATTATTGATTTTTGTTTTTTAATTATTTATTTTTTATTGTTATTTTATTTTCGCATTTTTAAGTAGAAAAAATTAAAAAATGATCAAAAAACTAATAAACCGTTATAGTAATTTTTATAATTATTATTGTTTTCACTTTTAAGTATAACAATTGTTATATTTTTTTATTTTCATTTTTGATTATTTTTATCTTAATTTTGATTTTTGTTTTTTATGTCATTTTTATTGTTGTTTAATTTTTAAGTAAAAAAAAATATATAAACGAACAGTGATAAATTTTTATTGTTTTTTTATTATTATTAATATTTTTTGTCATTTTCATTATTAGAGTTATTTTTACATTCATGAGTTTTTTTTTATTTTATTTTTTATTTATTATTATGTTATTATTTTTTTTTAGTTTTAGCATTAATTCTTTTTTCTGATATTGTTGTTGTTGTTATGATTTTTATGGTGGTTATTATATGTATGTACATACATATATAAAAAATGTTAGAAGCGATTAATTATTATAAATTATAAATTATTTAATTTAAGTAAAAATAGTTAATTAATTGCTGATAATTTATTATTATTATTGCTTTATTTATTATTTTTATTTTATTGTTATTTTTATATTTGTTTTTACAAGAGAAATCGAGCATTAAGTGGTCAATTCCTTTTATGATTATTATTTTTTTTTTACTGCAAAAATTTAACGTTTATTAAAAAATTAAGTAGTGTTATAATAATTATTTATTTATTTTATTTTTTTTTGTAACTTTTTTTTTTATAATTTTGTTTTATTATTTTTTATTATTATCTTTTTTTACCGCAAAAATTTACCGATTTTCATGCAACATTTGTTCAGAAAAGGTAATTCAGCAAACATTTCTATTATAAAGCAGATTCCGATTCACTTTACGTTACAAATATACAACAACAACATAGACTTCATGTATGTATGCGTTCAGAATGCTACTAATTCGCGTTTAAAATAGACATAACAGTCAAATACGAATTTTCGAAATTCCAGAGCGAGCATTTTAAGATATTTATCGATTACTAAAATTAAAATCATGCTATTTATACTCTAAGCACCGTGCAAATAAACTAATTTAAGCTGTTTGTCTTGTTTTCTTTTTCTTCTCCTCATAATCTTCGTCTTTAGTAGCTAAATCATTGTTTTTAGGGGATTTTGGTGCGAGAAATATGTCTCAATTTCACTTTCCAAGTCAACTATTGCGTTCGAATTGCTTTTAAATGAAGTTACAGTTATAAAAAAAAGATTTGAAAATGCCTGGCATATTGGTAAGCGTAATAAAATCTTAAAAACTGTCGCGAAAGGTAAAGACTTCAACACTTACTTTAGTGATATGGACGTAAATACTTATACTAAAGGCACATAGTTGACGACACTAACATAAGATGCACGCATGTGAGTATGTGTTGCGTATGCATGCATGTAGTAGCAGTCAAATAAAGCAAAAAGTGATTTTATTGCAACTTTTCTGACTGACTTAAAGCATAAAATGTTAAGTAATGAGTATAAATTCAAGAAACACATACAATATTATGCTTGAATGTATGTATGTATGTAATAAACTTAGCATTGTATAACAAAAATATGTAAGTATGCACGTAAGTGAGTATATAATCTCGGTTCAGTTAATTGTTAAACTTATTGTAAACAGTCTTAAATTTTCGTTAAATTACATAACACAAATATGTATGTAGGCATATCTGCATGTAAGTCTATATGTATGTATGTAAATATGTATAACGACGAATAACATATAAATTTTTGATGAAAATGCAACAAGTATGCATTACTGCGCATACATGTGTGAGTATGTGTGTAACTATTTATGAGACCGCCGCTGTCGAATTGCAGCACACTCACGGTGTTATAAGTACCGTTGACGTTTAATTATTATTATTTTTTTTTAATATTTTGAAGTTTCACATTAAATGCGCGCAGTCTCTTCATTTTCGATTATCGTTAACCGTTATAATATTATTTCGAGCAATCGATGATCAATTTGCTCGACGAGTCATCAGATGCATTTGCGCTAATATTGCCACCGTCCAATTTATTTGAGTATTTCGAGCGCCGTTTACTCGCCAATTGCGGCAGATCCGAGTGGTGTTTGCGCACGTGCACACCGAGATTGCCACGCTGCTTCGACTTGTACGGGCAGTAGGGGCATTGATGCGACGGTTCTTTGCCACCGCACTCCACATTCTCGTGGCGGCGCAATGTCGACTTCCAACGGTACTTTTTGCCACAATGACGACACTCGTAAATGGGTTCGGGACCCTCATTGCTGTTTTCGTTATTGCCGCCCTCTTGGCTACTCGTCGCGCCGTACGAGTTGGCACCGTTTTCACCGCCGAGCGTGTACTCTAGATGGCGGAATGCCTGCGAATGTGCACCGAACATGAACTTTTGCGAATCGTCCGACATATAATCGGTATTTGAGGCTGTTAAATGTGGTGAGGACGAAGAAGCGCCGCTCGGTTGGTAGACACCGGGCATGGGAGAGCTGGTATAAGTGGGTTTGTTACCCTCGACCAAGTGTATGTCCTCGAAACCGTTATAGCGTGAGTCATCCTCGTCATCGCCATCGCCGGCGTCCATTTCGTTTGTCGTATTCTCGGCTGCGCTTTCCGATTTGAGACGTCGTTGACGTAAAAAATTCTCCAATATTTTCGATGAAAATGTATTTGCGGTGCTCGCATCACCAACATTACCATTATTCGCATCGACTGGTCCATTCATCTTCAGCAGTTCTTGTGTGCGCAATTGCTGTTGGAAATTATTGTAGCCATCACGTAGGAGTGCTGCGGCTAGCACGGCCGCCGGTGGCAAGACATCACAACCGGCGGGCATAACACCAGCTGGTGTGCCATTATTTTGACTGTTGAGTGCATTGGCGCGTTCCAAAGCACTACTCAAGGGCGCTAAAGAAGGGATTTGGGCATCGGTCAATGTGGGCACCGGCTTAATCACCGAGGAGCCGACACCGAGACCCGCATTAGGTAGCATGGGCATCACCTGTCCGGTTGTCGGATTTATAACGGGTTTTATATCGAGCGGTTCACCATTCGGTGTCACCACTACCGATGTTGGTATGGCATTTAACGGTGGTATTGTGCCGGCAGCAAATCCGTACAAATTATTTTCGGCGTTTGTGCTTGTAGCTTGCATTATATTTGCATTCACAGTGGCTTGATGAAATGCTGCATGCTCAACGGTACCGTTATTCTCTGACGTTACCGCCGTCTTTTGCTGTTGTTGTTGTTGCTCTTTCACAGCTAACAACTTTTCATCAGTTTGCAAGTTTTTTGGCTCGTTCACTGCAGCGGCAGCGCCTTTGGTGGCAATGGCCGCTATGCTCGATGGCTCGTGACCCTCAGCCGATGTCGGCGAAGTTTGTCTAAACTTGGACTCTGCAGTCTGTTGGTTCTTTGGTGCATTAGCTACGTTTGCTTTGTACAGATTGATGAGCATATCTGACACATCTGTCATGGACATATTTTTCCGACTCAAATTCGCTGGCATAGTAACACGCTCGGCTTGCATTTGCGGCGACAATCCGGGTACAAGCCCGGTCGCAGTTTCTGGTGGCATGGCGACGCTGGCGCTTGTGCTGGCGTTGCGCACGTTGAGTCGCTTGGCGCCGTGTGTGTTGAATATGGAACGTTGACATGATTTCTGTATCAAAACGCCTTGCGGCGAGGTGTTCTCCTTGTGCGGCTGCGCTGGTTTGCGGCTAAAATCTGAAATATGCAAATTTTGTGATTAAAAATTTATGAAAATTAAATTTCTGTTAAAGCAAACATATGTACATATAAGTATGTAAATGTGTATGAAATTGATGCTGCGTGAAGAAGTGAGGTTAAATGTCATGTGAAATGAAGGGGTTAGCATGCAATGTACAAAAAAATTATATTGGTTAATATTATTATTAAACTAAAATTAAATTAATACGAATGTATGTTAACAATAATAATAATAAAAGTTTAAAAAATTTTTAATTATTAAATTCAAATAATTAAACAAAAATTTACATGCACAATAAAAATATATAAAAAAAAAAATAAAAATACAAACAAACAAATAGAAACGCTTAAATATAATCGTAAAAAATATAAAATTATAAAATAGAATAACAAAAATATTTAATATAAAAAATGTTGGATGACTAAAATGAAAATAAAACAACAATGTCATGATTTTTTTTTATGTATTTAATATATTTCATTGCACAGTGCAGCGTGAATCGCATGAATGTTGATGTTTCTGTCAAAAAAAAAGATAAAAAATAACTATAAATAAACTTAAAAATTATTACAATGTTTAATATATTTTTTATGATTTTATAGAGTATAACAAAAAAAATATATAAATAAAATTATAGAAAATTGTTAATAATAAAATAATTATAAATTTAAAGAATATTGAAATTTAATAATTAATTAGAATTTAATAAACTTGCAATTATGTTATAAATGCTACAAAATCAATTTTAAGGTTTAAACAAATATTAAAAAAGAAATTGTAATAACTTAAATATTAACTTAATCTGCTTGCTACTCAAAACACAATAAGAAAATAATGTATAAAGCTGTATAAAACAATTAAAGCCCAAAATAATATAATTAAAAATAACAGTTGTAATAATAATAGTAGAAATAGTAATAATAAGAAAATAATAATTATACTTTATTATATATTTATACTATTATTATTTCATTATTATTATATTTTATATAATTAATAATAATAGTAATAAAATAATACTATTAATATAATAATAATAATAAAATAATAATAGTCAAAAATATAATAATGATAATTATAACGCGGAAATAACAATGACGTAAATAATTATACAAAAAAATTACATAATTATATTCAAAATATTAGGAAATATTTTTTACAAAGTCCGCCCTCTCAGATCACTTTTAGTAATTCAAAGATGCCTTAGAGTACACGGTCCCCACGACAGTCGGGTCTACGGAACCGGAATGAAACCGGATTCATTATCCGGTCAAGAACTGTCAACTTGCCAGAATTCTGCCGCTTCCACAACAACAATATTCCTTAGAGAACCTGATTTTGTTCGGTACGTTTGTATGGCAGCTATATATGGTCGGATCAAAACAATTTTTTCTGTGCAAAATTTTGTTAAGATATCTCATCAAACACAAAAGCTTTTCAGAAAATTTCGATCGTTCAGTTAGCTAGAAAGCTTTATGTTATAGTATTCCGATCACAGTAATTTCTTCGAATATTGCACAGATGCCTTGGGCAGTCATCCTTACCGAAAAACTTATGAAATACAAGCACTTGATTCCGATCGGAGATTATACCGTTGCTTCGGATTGTAACACATGCCAAATTTCTTGAAGAAGATCAAATAAAAACGCTTCTCAAGCAAGGTCTTGAATCCGATCGGTTGTTGTTGTTGTAGCGGTTAAAAATATGACCGAAGTAATTTAGAGAAATGGTGCCGAGTTGAAAGTCCTTGGTCGGAGCCGATCCGACTATAGGAACCGATCGGTCAATTTATTTGACAGTCATATCCCACAGTGATCCGATAACAGCAGTTCCGACAAATTAATAGCTTCTTGGGGAGATAAGCACTTGTGCGAAATTACAGATTAATATCTTAATTAAATTAAAACTGAGGGACTAGTTCGCGTGTATGCCCTCTTCAGGATATAATTAGAGAAATTAGAGAGAATAAAAGAAACTGTCAATTCAGCACAAATAATTTTTGTTCTTAAGTGAATCACGTATTAAAATTGTATTTTTATGCTTGTGATGACTAATACATTCTTCAAGAATTTTACAAAAATATATGTTGTGGAACATATACATATGTACATTTGTAGCAAGCTTCCGTAAAATCATATAAAACTAAGCTTCGCCACATATAGTATATTTGTAATTTCCATCTTTATATTCTAAGTCGTGCTTTGTTACGAAAATATTGCGCTTTTTCATTTAACACACTCTTGTGGAAAGTTGTGGAACATATGTAGCAAGCTTTAATGAAATTATATAGTATTAAGCGCTAGCAAGCATATTTTATCATTGACATAAATTCACTCCAAGTCCAGCTTTATAACAAAAATTTTGAGATTTTGGGTTTTTTCACCGTTTGTGGAAGTTGTGGAACATATGTACATATGTGACCAAATTCGTGATTTCCATTTGCTGTAACAGTGTTTGCTAACGAATAGATTGCAAAAATTTTACAACAGATTTTAGATTTTTATATAAGTATGTATATTATATACATAAATCTGAAAGTACAGGTGAAAAATACACTTGTGCAACACGTTGCGCTTGACTATGAAAAAACAGGCCCTTACGCTAGAAGTTCGATATTTTACGCTAAATGCAAAAAGATCGTTTAAGTCATATTTAGAATATTTAGAAAAATATTATACTTATTTGCAATATTCAAATATTTTTTTGCTGTTAACTTCGTTAAGTGCGAATTTTTGGCTTTAAATATAGTAATGTATGCAACAATTTGGATGATAATCGCTATGGAAGTTGTGCAAACTATATGATGAGATGATTTGCTGTTAATTTGCTATGCTTCGACGACATAAGGCTTATTCCCATACTAACTTACGAGTCAAATAACGCCTGCAGGTAGTTTGAACGCTGTTAGTTGCATATATGTATACATTTACATATACATATATAAGTATGTGATTTTTGTAGAGCTTGAGCTTGTTGCCTTATCCTGGTTTTCGAAATTTCCTGCGAAAAGAAAGACAAAAGAGAAAATAGATTAGTTTTGCTAAGGTACTGAAACCGGTTTCACAATGTTGTCACTTTCGCTGGCACATAACGCTAAATCTTGACCTAGAAAAATAGAAAGATAGAGAAGAGAATAGATTAGAACGGTGTTATAATATGTGTATGTGTGCGTGTGTGCATAGATATTTGTACAAATGTGTTTGTGTATCTATGCATATGGCACGGTGGCAGTGCTGAAACACAGGATTGCTGTTTGACGCTCGGTGTGTAGCTGTGCGTATTCAGTTTGGAAATGCATTTACTTTACAGATTCGGCTTAATTAAGCAATAAATGCATTTTAATTTAATTTAATTTAGTTGAAAATGTTGATGTGGGCAAAATTTTGTTGCTATGCATAATAATTTTATATAAAATTTTAATTTTTTTATATAAAATTTATTTAAATTTTAAAATGTAATATTTAATATTTAGTTTTGAAATTCATTTGTTGAATCAAATGTGTTTTTGTTTGAAAAAATGTGCTTTAAAATCACTTTATATATTTTTCTTAACTTAACATGCACAAAACTGTCTTGACAAATAGTTTATTTACTGTTTTTATTTATTTCTTATTTATTATTATTTTTTGTTATTATTATATTTACTAATTTTTTATATATCACTACACTTTGAAAATATTTTTTGCACTTGTAGCTCGCAAGTAGGCAATGCACACTCATTTTTTGTTTTTTTGTTTTTTTTTTTTATACATTTTCACTTCATTTTGCATTTTGCTAAACAAAAAAGTTTTATTTAAAAAATAATTAAACTTTATTCATACAATAATTATACGAAAGCACCGTAATTAATTAATTAAAAGTTGATTGTAATATTAAAACAAATTAAATAATTCTTTTAATGTAAAAAATGTTTATATAATTGTTTTAGACTTATTTTTAAAAGCACTTCACACCAATTTTTTTTTTTTTCAAAATTATGAAAATAGTTTTTGTAATATACTTTAAAAGCTCCAGAAGCTTTAGTTAATATCAATTATTTCCATACGACGCACAGCTACACACAAAACGTAAAGAAGCGTCGCTACAGTACCACTCGTGTTTCAGCACTGCGCTTACGAAAAAAATATTTAACTTAATTTTCTAAGCGTTACTTCGATTTTCGTAGAATCACAGGCATGCATCCGTAAGTATATCTCCATATATGTTTGTATGTATGCATGTGCGGCGCTGTGTGCATACAAAAGCCTGCATGTATGCATTTCAAACGCAAACCCACACGCACACACAAACATGCATATAGAAAAAGGTCGGCGGCAAAATAGTAATGCGTCGATCACAGAAGCTATTTTCAGTCCAGGATATACACAACACTGCAAAGATCACACAAATTCAAACACACACATACATATACATGTATGTAACTAGCTAGCTGCATAGTAAATCTGGCTGTATATGCGCAGGCGGTGTCCACACACTGTTGCACCGCTGCAAGCAGCTGCCGTTGTATTGTTGTTGTTGTTGCGCCTGACTTTATCGCAAATACCTGCATATACATGCATGTTGTATGCAAACATATATACATACAGATGTATGTATATAAACATTTCTCCATGTATACACAAACCGAAATCTAGGTCTGAAGTTATCCTTGACACCAGCATAAGAGAAAGAGAGAAAGTTTGAGCATGCGCCATATATATCCTGCAACTACTACATATACATACACACAAGCACACATACATACATATATGCTTAAATAAATGGAAATGCAAGCAGGAAAAACGCTTTGCAAGCCTGTTGCAAGTGTTCATGCGACAGGATCGCCAAAGTGAGGCATGTTTTCCAAACTGCAAGGCAACTATACACCTACATACATGCATACATATGTGTGTTCATTTTCCAAATGTACAAATAAGCCTTTGCAAGCAGCGTTTCGCCTTCAAATTTGTTGTTTTCAAGCACAGGCGACACACACACACAAACACACACATGCATGTGCAGTATCAAAAGTGCACATTTGTGTTTGAATGTAGGCAGCTACATAGTAGGTACTAGAATATTTGGAAAACAATTGCAGCTATTTCTGGGAATTGCTGCCTTCCTGCGACGGCTATATCTACGATTTTCGTTGTATTCGATACGATTTTCCAACATGAGCACAGTTGGCAAAAGTTAAGAAACCGACTGTTGATCCTTTTTGTATGCATCGCAGTACGTGCGTATGTATGTAGCGTATAAGTGTAGCAATATACATATGTGTGTATACAGTGAGGCAGCGCGTTTAATGTGCCCAAAGACAAACTTGGCAAACTGGAAAATAGTTTTCAAAGCCTTACGTAGGCAGTTGTGTGTGTACATAAGTTGTGTGTATGTATGTATTTATATTTAAAGTGTATGTATCTACAAAGAAATGTGTACAAATAGCATTGTGCATGCATTTAAGCATATGCTTACACAGAAATTTGCAGTTTTTCATTAAAATTTCGTTTTTAAATTTTTTATTTTTTCATTTTATTTTATATGTATTATTGGCCAAAATATTAAAAATAACTGTTTTTAGCGAAATTTAACTGTGCTTGTTTTTTAAACTTGCAGAATTTTCAATTTCCGTGCAAAGAATTTGTATGTTTGTTTATAGTTTTGAAAATTATGCGCACTTACATACATATATTAATTTTTTGCTACAAACTACTGGTTGTTGATATTTAATATATGCTATGCATATACATATGTATGTACGTACATATATATATAGTTTAGTATATAAAAACTTATTTTAGGTTGTTTTACTTTTAATTTGCTTCTATTTCGCATTTTTGTTCAAGATAAACATATTTATAAGCAGGGTTATGTTAAAAAATAATTGGATTAGCATTGGTATATACATATATTATGTTATTATGTAATTCAGGAAAACTTTATAAAAAATTATTTTGAAATTATTAAGCCAAAATACCGGATTCAAATATTAAAAATAAAATTTTAACCCAAATATATATTCAAATTTAAAATTATTTATATTTATAGTTATAAATTTTAATATTATTATTATTTTTTATTTATCATTATTATTTTTTAATTGAGGTTGAGAAATTAATGACTTTAACCCAAATAAATATTCCAGTTTATCATTTAAAATAATTTATAATTATAAAACTCTTTTTTTATTTAAATTTTGTCGCGCCGAAAATGGCATTAAAAATCTGAAATTTTTTAACACAAATTTTTTTATAAAAAAATTGCAACCCTGCTTACTTTAAGTATGTACAAATGTATATATATGCATTTATTAGAATGTACATATATATTTCTTTACTTTTGGCAGCAGTATTATTTCATTTTGAAATCAAATTATACATAAAACATATACATATGTATGTATATATGTATATAACTAAAGCTTGCGGAACAAATATTACTTAATTAGACGACTAAAACAACAAAAAACATGAAACACAAGCAAAAATGTACACATATAAGTATGTATGTATGTAACTTCAACAGATGCCAGCGCTTTCACGAGTACATACTAGAAAATTTTCCAAAACAACCGTTAAACAATCTACTGCCTCGTTAATAACATAAATCTCGCACAACAATTTTTTTAAAATTTACTTTTTCAAGTTTTATTATTAACATAAGAAACTTAAACAATCTGCCATTGTAACAAATTTGGCTTACACATAATAGTACAGTTATATATTTGATAGTTGAAACATTCTGTTTTGTTTACAGGGCACTGTTACGCAAATTTTATTACTTTCTGTGTGTGTATGTATGTAAAAATATATAAGTTGTTGTGGCGCTGCTAAAGTGTCAAATAAAACATGCCACTTGAAATAATTCTTAGCAGTTTTGTCTAAGACGTTCTACAATACAAAATATATGAGTATGCATGTTGGTCTATGCTTTTTGCTGTCTACGCACAGGCCCCAAAACAAAAATGCATTATAATTTTATTTAATTTTTAATTTTAAGTTACGCTCAGTGGCTTAATTAAAGCTGTTTTATTTAGTCAACACGCGGCAAGTATGTATGCACATATATTGCAAAGTACGTATGTATATATATATGTATGTAGTAGTATGCGCAAATAATCGGTGGCTTATATCAAAACCGAATGCTCCTTGCGCATGTGCTCATTGAGAAAAGCTTGCGAGCGATAGACACGCGAGCAGAGCGGACAACGATTGGTCTCGAATTGCGATAGCCGCTTCGAGCTTTGTCGCGGCAACTTGCCCGACCGATTTGCATATAAACTATCTGTATTGACGAGCAGATTTTTACGTAAAGTCGGCATGATGCGCTCCAACGATTGCACCGACGAAATGGAGGCCAATTGTTGTAGTGCAATGAGCGCGGTTGGATTGTTGGCGATACCTTGTTCGTCGGCCGCCGCGGTTAACGAAGTGGCCACATGCAAATCGGTTTTCAATGCATTCTGCTTTTGCCTCTATGAGCGAGCCGCCGCTGCTGCTGTTGCTGCTGTCGTAATTGGTGTGACATGACTGTTGTTGTAGCTCAGCTAATGCCGCCGTTGTCAATTTGCTTTTACTGGTCGCTGCGTTGCCGAGATTTGCCGAATCACGTCGTGTTTGGCGGCGCAAATTGTACTTACTCGTGGTGATCGTTATGCTGTCCAAGGAGATAGGTGTCTGGAAAATAGCAGAACGTTGTTGGATTTTTAGTGTTGGTAAAATTAAAGGGTGATTTTTTAAGATACTTGATAAAAAATTTTTAAAAAAAAAAAAAACATAAAAATTTGAAAATTATGGTTCTTAAAAAAATGAAACGTTTGATAAGGCATGAAAATTTAAAAATTTTTAGATAAATTCACATTTAAATGTTGACACCGATAATGTAATTAGGTTTTATATAATTCGGAAAGTCCAATTTTTTAGAAAACTTTTTCGAATTTTCCAGAAAAGCCAATTTTTGGAAAAATGTTGTCTTCCAAAGCCTTGGAACATTAACTGTGCTTAATTTTTTGTTTTAACTTTAACTTTTTTTAACCCTACAAAAAAAATAATCTTTAAAGAATTAAATCTTATGATCTTGGTGCCAAACTTAAAGGTTAACATTTCTTGAGATGAATCATAAATCCGAAGTTTTCCCCCAAAAGGGCCCTAGGAAAACGCAGCTTGTGGGTTAAAACGCCAACTTGTTGAAACCACATGTAAATTATAATATTCAAATTTCTTTTCCAATTTAATGGCAAAAAAAGTTTGTTAATCGAATAATAAAAATTTCAATTCACCGGTTAAAAAGTTTTTTGTCCAAATTTCATTTTGAAAAAATAAAAGTTCCAATGATTCCAAAATCAGCTTTACAAAACAAACACCAAAAAATGCATTTTTCTAGAAATATAGTTCAAAGTTATTAAAAGCTCTTCGGTTGCCTTTTTTAAAGTCAATAAATGCCAAAAATTTTGCTTATTTACCCTAAACCATTCAAACCAGAAATTTAGCCCCAAATTTTTAGCTCATCGGAAAAACGGGAAAGCGAAACACATTTAGTATCAAAAACGATTTTTGGTTTAAAAAAATCACAACGATTTGCAAGCGTTTGCTTCCGTTAAATAAAAAATTATTTGATGAAATGTAAACATTTTCTGAGCATCTGCACTTTGACAAAAACCAAAAGCCTTTAAAATTTCCCACGTTTTATCTGTAAATACTACTGCATGAAAATCCTAACCTCAAAAAAATCACCCGTTATAAGTACATACATATATATAATTTATATATACATATATAAAAGCATGTGCTTAAATAATTTAAGTATGAAAAAATATAAAGTAAAAAATTATATATTTAAATATGTAGTTGCATTGAAAAAATAATGAGCGACAGCGTAGAAAAATAAGAAAGCAAAAAATGAAGAGTTTGCACACAATATATTTTATATTACACATATTGAAATGACATACATAAAATGTAAATAAATATTTGTATATAATATATAACTGCCTATACACACCAATTTTTAAGAAATTACATTAAACTAATCGAATGTTCATAAAAGCTCACTATTTTTGGTAAATCATAGACTGTTTGTGTTTAAAAGCTCTTAGGTCAATATTAACATCCCAAATTCATTAATTATTTTATAACTATTGCAAATTTATTCAACCTAATTAAATACAAAAACAAAATTTTTAATTCAAAAATTATCAATTCTTAAATTTTTTGTGCTTAAAAGCATTTTCAATATTTATATTAAAAATTTTATTCTAGCTAATCATCAAATCAAAACGAGTTTTCATAAAAGCTCACTATTTTAGGTAAATCATAGACTTTTGTGCTTAAAAGCTCTTCGGTTAACATTAGCATCCAAATTCATTAATTATTTTATAATTATTGCAATTTTCATTTAATCTAATTAAATACAAAAACAAATTTTTTAATAATAATAATAAATTTTAATATCTACGTTTTTATGGTTAAAAGCTTTTCGATCGAAATTTAAATTAATAGGTATAATAAATTCAATAATTATTATACTAATATTGAGACTTTATTCAACTTAATCAAATACCAAAACAACTTTTTTCAAATAGAAATATTTAGTTCCAAAACTTTTTGTTATTAAAAGCTCTTCGGTTAGCACTTATATTAAAAGTCAATAACTATTCCATAAATATTACACTTTTATTTAGCCGTAAGCCTAGTTGCAACCTCAAAGTCAGCAATTACTTGATAATATACATACATATACAACAAAAAGGTGTAACTTTATTTATATATTTTTTTAGTATTAAAAAAGCGAATTTTATTTTACAAAAAACTACACAACGATTCTGAAACTATTTATGCTTTAAGTTCCTGTCACTTAAGTCGAAAAAGATTAGTTTTGGAAAGTGTAACTATTTGAGAGACAGGTACTGCACTGTAGAATAAAAGACAACAAACAAAATGCCTTGAACTTCAAAGCACGAAAGTCTTTTGTTTTGTTTGTATTTATATTACTGTACAATGTTAATGACCATAGACCTAAATAGTAAAATAAAATATAAATATTTTTCAAGCTAAAAAAGTTTAAAATTACCAAAATCCCTCATATAAAAATCCATTATGTGTTCACTAGGTAGCAGTAAATTCATATGTGTAAATATATTTGTATGTATAACTTGTAACTTGTTAGTAACTGTCTATTACAATACAAACAAAAATAAAAATACAACATTCTTCCATTTTCTTTAAATATCAAAATAATACTTAAAGTAAAGTGTTAATTTCAGTCAGCCCATAAATAAATATGCAGTCAAGTGTCTGTTTCATTTCCAAATGCAAAAACACAAAGTTCAGCTCACAACTCGTTTTGTGTTGATACCTAAAAAAAGAGAGACAAATATTAGTTTTGCGTTCATAAATTGTGTTTACACATTTCAACAAGTAATTCACATACATATTTACATTATTTACGTTCCACACCCTGTTTATTAAATAGAAAGCTCGCTTTTACATACATTAGTACATATGTGTTTAAATTTTATTTTTATTTTTGTAACCGTTTGAACATCACACTCCTCTAATAACACTAATGATTTTTTATCTATGTATTTCTAGAAGAAAATATGCCTCTTTACACTTCAATCAATAAATACATACATATAATTAAATAAATGCATAAAACGCTGCCTTTTGAAGTCTTACGACACAATGGCTGCCAATATTGACCAAGCTTAAAAACAAATAGTTGACAAATAAATAGCACAGAATTTGTTGATGAATTTCACTTACTTATAAATACACATACATACAAATATCGTATTTTATAATATATTGCTGTTTCTCTTTTTTTTATTTACATTGAAATTATGATGCCTTATTGTTGTTGTGGAATTGTAACTGCTTAGAGGCTTACGTTCAATACACACACATCAGTACATTTATTTATTATTATTATTAATGTTTAAAATATTTAATTTTAAGTTTTTTGGCTTGTTAAGTTGGTTTCGATTAATTCATATGTCTATTTTAAAACATATGTTTTACTTCAGTCTACATATTACACAGATTCTTAAATAGTATTCAATAATAAATAGTTTTTACATTAGTATTTACAATAGTTAGAATAGCCACTGGTGAATACAAACAAGGATTTCGAGCGACAAAGGCCAAATATGAGTAAAAAATGGGAGATAGTAAAAAAAATAATGAATAAAAATAAAACAATAATAAAAGGGAAAATTAGAAAATGAATTAAAATACTTTAAATTTTAATTGAATATATAATTTATAAATGAAAAACTTATAAAAAAAATATGAACTAAGATACTGTTGATTTAAAGTAAATAAATTTAAAACAAAATATAGTTAATCAAAACGTATAGCAAACAAAAAATAGTAACAATTTTAATAATACAGTATAAGAAATATATAATTTATACGACAAAATATATAACAGAAAATAGAAAAAAATACTGTTCGTTTATAATAATAACCATACTAGTAAGCTGAATGTTAAAATAGTAAAAAAAAAAAAATATTACCTCAAACGATTTTTTATGCCTGGAAAATTTTTTAATAAAAATATATTTGTCATAAAGCATCATAAATTTTTATGCCAGTTTAAAAAATAAAATAAGTTTACGCCAATACAACTCTGAACGCTATGTTTTCGGATCGTTATAACTTATAGCTTTATGAGACTATGTGAAACCCTTAATTAATATGAAAAAATATTCAATGCAAAAAATTAAAAAAAAAATGTATTAAAAACATAAATATTTTTATTTTTTTTTTTTTTTTGAAAATTATTAAATAAAAATTTAATTTTTAAATAAGAACTATAAGATGTTTGAAAAGCGTAAAAAATTAAAATAAACTGTTTTAAAGAAAATTAAATATTTTGAAGAATTGTTAATAAAACTTATACACTTATGGTAGTTAAAAAGCAAAAAATATAAAAAATAGTCATTACAAAAAAATAAAAAAAAAAATTGTATTCAAAATATATATATATTTTTTTTTAAGTTTTACTTTTAGTATTTTTTAAATTTTAAAATTTAGTGTTAATAAGAACTAGTAGTATGTGTAGCAAATTTGAGAAGTGTATAAATTTAAAAATAACTGTTTTAAAGGAATTGTAATAAAAATTATGCTCTTCGCCGTTAAAAAATTAATCATGTAATAATTCAGTAAAAGTATATAGTTCCTTTTAATATGTGTTATGAAAAGTTTCATACACTTACTATAAAAATTACAGTAAAAATAAAAAAATATTTTGTAAATAAAATTATGCGATATAAGATGTAATAATAATCTTAAAAAAGAAAAATAAATACATATAACAATTAACTAGTGGCATTATAGTACATTTTAATATACTATATAATTTAAATTTCTTAAATAAATAAACAATTATTGAAAAAAAAAATATAATAATAATCTTAAGAAAGAAAAATCAATATAATAATTAATTATAAAGCATTATAATTCAATTTAATATTTCTTATGAAAAGATTCATTCAATTACTATAAAAAATGACAGTAAAAATTAAAGAATATTAAAAATTAAGAGCTTAATTTTTAATACAAAATATTATTTATTTCTTTATTTTTAACATATATATTTATTTATTTGTTAATATTGTATTTTAAAATTTTTTAATATTAAGAAAAAAAAAATATATATATATTAAAAATAAAGAAATAAATAATATTTCGTAATAAAAATTAAGCTCTTAATTGTGCTTCTTTCTTATTAAAAAAGAAAACTCAATATAATAACTAATATATATATATATGTTAAAAAGTTACATTAGTTTACTATAAAATATTTAAGTTAAAAATTAAAAAAATATATGTATATAAATATTGTTTTTATATTTTGGAATACTGTTAATTAATAAAGACTAGCAAAATTAATACTAAGTTTTTAAAAGACTTTTCATAAAAATTACACTTAATAAAATATAATAAAAATCGTAAAAAAATTCAACCACAAAGTATTTTCCCATTACTTTCTGTATTCTTCATTTAATTTGTTCACAAATGGCATTATAGTTCATATTCATATATGAAAAAATTATAAAACTTAATTAAGTAGGAAATGTTAAAAAAATGTGTAATATTTTAACACGTTGGCTTCCCCTTTTCTCACTAGTAAACACGACACAAAACTGCTCCGGGCGGCATGATATCTCTGGCGATACATTAGGCCAAAGCGCAACATGTAGTTCACTGGTAATACACTGGGAGCCAACGTGTTAATGTTGAAAATTTAAACTCGAATTGGACAAAGAAGCTTCATGTAATCAAAAGGATTTTATTATACCAAAAATTGGTATAAATTGAAAATCTCGTGTTGAACAGTCATGTAGCATATGTTGAACAAGTGTCGCAGATTTTTGACAATATGACCAGCATTAATCCATTGTTTTGTTAATCAGTAATACATACAAACAAAAATAGTTTTAATGCATTATATGAGCCTCATAGTTTCAAGTTGGCAAGTTTCAAATATGCTAAGTAGCAATTGTAATAGCAAATATATTTAAATTAAATACCAAGCCTCATCAAAAACATTTATAAAAAAAAAATAAAAAATATATGTATAAATATTTAATTAAAAATAATCAACAAAAGACTTTGAAACTTTCATCAACAAAAAGAGAAAGAGTCCGATACTCCAAGGAGGAATTTAACACCAGTGTGTGTGCCTGGCAAGTGTCGCTTAAACGCAACAATAAATAAACCGTTAAACTACAGCTTTCAACTGGATACTAAATAAAAATTAATTTGCACTAATTCGTTAAGATTTTGCTACTTCAAAAGTGCTCATTTAATAGTAATTTAAATGCTACTAGAAACCGCCATTTTATTCGCTGCTTAAACGTTGGTCCAACAGCATATCTTCACCACTCTGCCCCGAATGCTTCTGCGAGACATGCTTACGCAAATCCGACTTGTATTTGCACTTATGCGGACAGAATTGACACGCGACTGTTGGCGCTACACCGCACTCGTAGCGCTTGTGACGTTTCAGGGAGCCCTTAATTTTGTACGACTTGCCGCACAAATTGCAAACATACTGCAGCTGAACTTCGTTGGCGTTGGGCATCAGTATCTTTGTGGGGCAATGCATAAGCGGCAACAGCTGCTTGTCCTGCGCCTCATGATTTTGCGATTTATGCTCCTCGATGTGTTCTGCCTCCTGCTGCTCGAAGGCGTTGAGCACCGTGTCGCTGACCGCCTCAATGGCGGCCTTGTCCAACAACTCCAGCTCACGCGTGTTGTGCAACACTTCCTGTTGCTGCTGTTGCTGTTGTTGTTGTTGTTGGCGCTGTTGCTGCTGCTGCTTCTCACTCTCCACCAATGCGCTGATGACTTGCGATGTGTCCGCCGGCAAGCCGTCCACCGCATCGTATTGTATAACGTTGCGCAACATCATCTTCTCTTGGATTGTGTCGATTTTTATGAATTCCGTCTGCTGCTGCTGCGTCGTCTGTTGCCGTTGTGGTTGGTGGTGGTGGTGATGTTGTTGAACCACCACACCCGTGCTGAGGCAATCATTCAGTGTGAAGTGTTGTTGTGTGCTCTGCTGACGATTCGAATGGTCCACGTGCGTGGCTGTGATATTGGTTTGTTGTGCCACTGTCACCGTGGGGTTTAAACGCATATCCTTTACAATGTGTATGCGCTGCTTGGTACCCGTGGTGGTTAGCGTGCTCTCAGCGGTGTGTAGCAGTTGATGTTCCGCTTCGGGTATAGTGTACTTAATGGCATTACGCATCGTTTCTGTGGGTATTTCGACCACTACTGTGGCACCGGCCAGTAGATTGGCCTCGCTGGAGTTACCCTCGTCCTGTTGGTGGTGTAGCGCTTGGTGCTGATGCACCGGCAACTGCGTATTCGCCACACTGGAAATGGTGCCGGTCGCATTGGTGGCGGTGTTCTGCAACGAATAGGGTACTGTCTCCAAGATTGTCCAATAACCATCGGAAGTGCCTGAAATTTACATAAAACAAAATAAATGTTCTCATTAAAATTTTGGAAATAATGAATTGGTGATACGTTTTCAGCTATGCGCAAATGTTGTGAAAAATATTTGAATGACTTGCAAAGATGGCAAATTAGTTGAGCTCGGTTTTCCAGTTTAACCTCACTTTTTATTAAACTCTTACTTATGCTTATTATTTCACATATTTTCATAATTGTTTTTCATATTGTATATAAGTACAAAAGTTTGCAACTGTAAGACAATTTTTTATATTTGATTTGTAGTTTATTTTATTTAGTTTTACCATTTACATACACAAAACCTTAAAAAAGTAACCACACATACTTATGTTGAGACAACATTTTGTGTTTCGCTGTATTTAAATTAAAAAACAAAAATATTTTTATTTATAAACTAACTAGTATAAATATTTTCTAAGTTAAACCCAGGCCTATACGAAAATTAAAACTAAAAAATTTGCAATTTTTTTAATAAAAATAATAATAATATAAATTATGGTTAACAACTGCATGTTAAGCCGCTGTGGCAATTCACAAATTGGCAAATGAAAAAAAAAAAAACTGGAGATGTTTATATTAAAAAAGTAATGTTTTTATAAAAAGATGAATATTGAAATCTTCAAAATTAAAATTAAAAATATTTTTTCCACATTTTATTAGAAACAAAATCGATATTTTTAAGCAATTTTTTATTGAAATTTAATCTAGTTAGATATTAGATAAAAAATAAGTAAAATAAATAAAAAAAATAAAAATTTCCAAATAAATAACAAAAAATAAATTTAGATTTAAATTTAAAAATTAATGTTTTTGGTGTTGTCATACATTTTTTAGTTTATAAAAAGGTAGATTTAGAAATATTTAAAATGAAATAAAAAATTTATTAGGAAAAAAATCGATATTTTAATAAAGTTTTTTAACTGAAATGGAATATACAAGAATATTTGTAGTCAGATATAAGATAAAAAAAAATAATTAAGAAAATTATAGTCAGTTTTTTTTGTTTATAAAAAGATAAATTTTGAAATATTTAAAATTTAAAGAAAAAACTGTGCCCTAGATGCATATACAA
Organism: Bactrocera correcta; assembly: GCA_027475135.1. NCBI lineage: Eukaryota > Metazoa > Arthropoda > Insecta > Diptera > Tephritidae > Bactrocera > Bactrocera correcta. The sequence goes on from CM050325.1 coordinate 31,091,438, forward strand.
TTTTCCAGCATTGACTACATTTAGATATCATATAAAAAAATAAAATTAAATAAGATGCAAAATTAAAACAATAAATATTACACAAAAAAAATAAATAAATAAAAACAATGAAAATATATTTTTGTATTTAAAAAAGTAATATTTTGTTGTGTCGTCAATTGTTTTTATAAAAAAATAAATATTAAAAATAAAAAAATTAAACAAAGACAAAAAAATTAAATAAAATAAAAATAAATAAATAACAAACAAAATTATAGTAAAAAACATTAATGTTTCGGTGGTGTTTTCATAAATTCTGAAATGTTTTAAATTAAGATCAAACTAATTATGTTCTGTACATTCTGAGATTATTTATAAGAAATTCGGTTAACTGAAACTAAATAAATATTGAGATACTATTTAAACAGAAAAAAAATAAATAAATAAAAAATTAAATAAATTGAAAAAATAAAACAAATTAAAAAATAATTATAAAATAAAGAAAATAGTTACTGTTACTTTCATTTTTATAAAATAAAATAAAAAATAAAACAAAATAAAAATTAGTAAAAAAAATTACAAAATAAAAAAATAATTACTCTCACTTTCATTATACCTTCAAGAAAAAATTGTTTTATTATATACAGCAAATAATTAAAAACAAAAGTTACTGTAACTTTCATTATTCATAGAACAAAAAAAAAAAAAAATATGTGGCAAACAGTCTAAAAATTGCACGCGAAAATTGTTAGGTTAGTTTTCACAGGGCTCATTTTGCGGCAAGTTGCCTGACATTACACTTCGAGTGTGGCCTTATCACATAAAAAAATAATTAAATATTTATTTATACATATGTACATACATACGTGTACCTATACATTTTGTAAGGCTATAAACAACAGTTAAATCATGTTTAGCAAAAAAATGGCAAGATTCATTGAGATTTGACAAAATAAGTGTAAATTTAAAATTCTGCAAAGCAAATACGTTGAATACACTTGCACTGTAGCGAAATGTCATTTAAAAGCAAATAACAAAAAAGAAGTGCAAATAATAGCAAATTACAAAAATATTTACATAGAATGCTTGCAAGCCTACATTTCATATTGATTAACAAATTATAAATTGAAGCCTTAAAATTCCTGAGCGATCAGCAGAACCAATAAAATATTTGTATATATGTTTTTTATGTATATGCTTATGTTCTAAAACTAATATTTTGTAAAATAAAATTATAAAATTGAATTAAAGTTAAATGATAGTTTACTGTCGGTAGCACTTATTCGAAATATGTACGAAGAGAGCAAAAGCTTAGCGTCGCTTCGTATTCGCTTCCATAAGCTTTGCCTCAATATTGTACAAATATGCGCAAATAAAAAGTTTTAAAAAATTTGCAGTTGTTCAATCTCAATTTTTGAGTTCTTAAAGTACAATAAAATGTTTAGTGGTTGTAAAAATTTGATATGAAATTTGAGGTTATACACGAACTTCAAAATATCAAATATACATACATATCAGCGGCGACAAAGCATTACTTATAATTAAGTATAAATTTGAAAATTTCTGTGAACAGTATTTGAAGTGCAGTTCGTGAAACTGTATACAGTGTTGTTTTTGGACTTTTCGAATAACTGTAAAATAATTACCAAATTAAATATATTTAAAAATTGGTGATCGCAGTCTTAACCCAAATTTAATTTTAACGCCTAGCCACTCTACAGTTGCAGCAAGTATTTACAGTGAAACCTCGATATGACGAACTTATTTTGAGAATGTTTTTAATTTTTTAAGATAATATATACCTTCTGCTTAATAAGATTTTTAGAAAAAAAACTTGTAAATGTTCAGACGTGTTTTCAAAGCACTACATTGTGTTTTTCTTTTTTTAATATTAAATTTTTAAAAGTTATTAAAAAGCGAATATAAAAAATAAAAATTAATTAAAAATAATATTGCAATAAAAACAAAAACTACAACCCTTTAAAGCCTTTTTCCTAATAACGTATTTTTCATCATCAGAAATTTAACATTAAAATTTAAAATATTAAGCTATTAAAAATAAATTTAAAAATAATCGAAAATTAGTTAAGAATAATTTTCAATTTAATTTTATATTTATCTATTAATTATTAAATATTATTCATATTCACATTTTTAATTTTAATTAATCTCTTGCAATATTATATATTATAAAATTTACGCTGTATTTTTTAGTTAAATCAAAAATTATTAAATATTTTCTATTAGATTTCAGAAAAATATTTCTAATTCATTTTATATTTATTAAATATAAAATTATTCAATTTTAAGAATGTTTTATATTCACATTTTAATCTAAATTAATCCAAATAAGTGGTAATTATTACATTATTATTTTTTTATTAAATTATTATTTTTTATTTCTTTTAAATTTTAATAATTTTTGAAAAGTATTGTAAAAAATTAATTTTAAAATTATTTTTGAATATTATTCATGTTCGTATTTTAAATTTAAATGAATCCAAATAATTGGTAATTATTAAATTATTATTATTTTTTATCAAATTATTACTTTTTATTTTAAATTTTAATAATTTTTGAAAATAATTAATATATAGTAAAAAGTTAATTTTAAAAATTTTAAATTATTTGTTTACTTTTATTAAATAAATAATTGTATTTTATATACAATCATTTTTATTAGCTCTATAAATAAAGAATTTACGAATTGATTAAAAATTTGTGTAATTTGGTTTTCTATTTATATTTATTGTTTATTTATTAATTATTAAATATTATTCATTGTCACATTTTTAATTTAAATTGGTAATTGTAAATTTATTATTATCTTTTGATAAATTGTTATTTTTAATTCTTTTATTTTTAATAATTTTTTAAAATAATTAAAATATAGTAAAAACTTAATTTCAAAAATTAAAAATTATTTATTTACTTTAAAATTACAAAAAAAAAACGAAAAATATATTTTTCCATAATTCGATAGCTTAGATATTAGAAAAAATTTCTCTAAAAGGACTTTTCAAAATTCAAATAATTTCCGAATTTATAGCCCTTTTTGTGTCGTAGCAACTAAACCGGTTAGAGCTGTAGACTAAACTTAAAATGCGTTTTACTCGAAACCACTTTTTTGTAGCAGGGTTTATTCGTGATTCTTTAAATATTTCATCATCGCATGAATCAATAAAAAATTAAATATGTAATATTTTAAAAAAATTCGTCAAAAAAACTAGTGAAAAAATCGACCTATATTTGAACCCGCCATTTTATGAATTTGTTTTTTAGTTTTGCAGCTTCTTGAGATAGCTTCGCAGTAAACAAAAATTAAGCATTTTTTCAGATGATCACAAGGGTAGAACCCATGGCGACGATGTATTATTGCATTTTTTGATAAATTGTTAGTTTTACTTCAAAGTATTCATTATATCGAGTTTTCACTGTACTTACTTGGTATGCGCGTAAATTACTTACGAACTTGTGGCACACTAATAAGATTAATAACAAGAGCTTGAAAGACTGCAAATCCACAATCACGTCAAAATAAGTATAAGCGCCTAAAACTGCACTACATATTTTCAAAACAAAAAATATGTATTTCACTAATATTCCCTGCTTCTTAACGACACTTATACGCTCAATCATCTTCATCATCATAGTTATCGTCGTCATCCTCATCACTATCCTGCAAAATGGGCACAGCGGTAATGGTCAGGTCTCTGCTGCCCAGGCCGAAGCCAAAATGTCCCACATCGAGTAAGGCGCTAACCGGCATGCCCTCAACCTCACCGTCGCCCTCACCATAGACACCATCATAGTCCAACGTATGCTCCTCATAGCGGGCTGGATCGTCACCCTCCTCTTCGGTGCGTATCTCATAGAGGCTCTCTTCGTTGTCACGTTGCGCCTCATACAGCTCACAATGCTTACGCTTCGCATGACGCAACACATGATCTTTGCGGCGAGACCGATACTCACACGAAATGCACTTGTACTTTTTCTTTTTCAGACAGTATTTGCGCACATGCTCCTGCAGCTTCTGATGCGACTTATAATAACGGTTACAATGCTTGCACTGCATGAAGTTCTCACGCTGCAGCTGCGACGCCACACCTCTGCTGTTATTATTCAAATAACCGTATAAATCAGTCGCTGGCGGCTCCTGCCGGCGTGTCGTGAGGGAGGCGGAGGTGCCGGGAAACGAGGCGCCAGACGCGCTCACGCTCGTATCAACGCCAAGAAGACTGCCGAGTATGGGATACATGTCTGGCGTGGTGTTGACGTATGTTTGTATGTGGCGGGCAACAGAAAAAATATAAGACAAAACAAATGAAAAAGAAATAAAAAAAAATATATATATTTTTAATAAACAACATAACTGTAATTTAAATAAAATGTAAATAAAATACTTCTAAATGGTACAACAACAAAAATATTAATTTCAACAAAAAACAAAAACACTTAAATGGTTAGGGGGAATCAAGGTGTGTGTGTGTGGTAACGCGGAGGTTTTGAGGTTATGTTTCATTAAATGTGTGTGTTTAAGTAAGGTTTTGCAAAACAATAAACATTTTTAATACAAAAATTAACTTAAACATTACAATGCAATTTAATTACCCATAACTGTATGTATGTGAGTCCCTTGCTTTGACGCTTAAAAATGTACCAATTATGTATGAACGTTTGTACTGATGATTATGTAACGGGCAAGTGATGAATGTGCTATATATATACACATGATTTATGTATCTATGTCACGCATGACCTTTATATGTCTGTATGTATGCATGATGAGGCATTAAAAAACCATTGTGCTGTTGAATATCTTCCAGTTTTTGTTGTATTTAATAGTTAAATGGCTAATGACGATGTTGATGAGTACTTTGTTTATATGTTTGATGCCTATATATGCTTAAGCGTGTAAAAATTGTGTCTGCAAATAATCACGTGCACTTAAATAAAAATAAATAAATTGAAATAAAAATTAAATAATAACTTTTTCGCTTTAATTATATTTTCTTTGCTACAGAAACACTTAAAAAAAAAGAAACACAATGTATTCAAGCGTGTTTTACATTCTTTTGGAATTTTAATAACTTTAAAAAACATTAAATTACGTATTAAATATTATTAATTATGTTTTTACTAATTTTTATTGTTTGAGTAGGGAATTAAATTAAAACTTTAACAAATGTAAAATTATATTTTTATATATAAAATTATCTTTTTAAATTAATTTTTAAATATTATTAAAATTTAAAATAATTAAATATTCAGCTAGTGTATATTTTGCAAAAAAAAGTGTTCAGTTATTTTTTTATTTAATGTTAAATTAATGCAAAATTAAATTGTTAAATATAAACTTACTGAAAGGCAGTGAATTTTTGGCATTTAGTGTTTAAAAGTTAATAAAAAAAATATTGATATACTTTTTGTTACTAAATTTAATTATTACTATTTTTAATGAAGGTTCAAAAACTTTTAATATACAAAAATTAAAACAATTTTTTATTCAGTATTTTATAGCTAGTTAAATTGTTTACCCATTAATTGAATTAATTTTTGAAAATAAAAATAAATAAAAATTATTTTATTAATTTATATCAATGGATGTATTAAATATTTAATATTTAAATATTATTAAAATTTTGAAATACCTTTCTTTAAGGTAGTGAATATTTTAAATTTATTTTAATAAAATTGGTAAAATAAAATAGTTTGAAAATTGATTTCATATTAACTTATTATATTTCATTAAAAATTTAAAATATTAATTGTAATAAAATAATTTTAAAATTAATATCCTATTTACTTATATATTTTATATTTTACTAAAAACTTAAAATATTTAAATAAAAAACAATCAGTTAGTCCAATAATTACTAAATTTTCTGAATTAATTTTTAGTTAAAAGTTTTTAAAATTAATTAATGAACATAAAAACTGATTTTAGAAAAATGTTTCCTTTTTTAGTTATAAAAATTTAAATTATTGAATTTTTCTTATGTAGTGCATATTTTGAATTAATTTTTAGTAGAAATTCTTTTAAATCAATTTTATATTTATTTTTTTACGAAAAATCAATTTAAAATATTTAGTAATTATTAAACTAATTAAATGTTTTTTTATTTATAAACTAAAAATTAATTAATAATAATCATTAATTTAATAATTAATAAATATTTTAAATTGATTTTTGGTAAAAAAATTTTAAATTAATTATTAATATTATATTGATATTATTAATATTAATTTTTCCTTAATTTAAATTATAGAATTTTTCTTATGTAGTGTTATAGTTTGAATTCATTTTTAGAAAAAAAAATGTTTTAAATTAATTTTATATTTACTTTTTAATTTTAAATTCATAAATAAAAAAATATTTATTTAGTTTAATAATTACAAAACTACAAATTTCAAACATTTTTTTTACTAAAAATGAATGCAAATAATTGCTGGTTTTAAGAATAATTAAAACTATAAAACAAATATTCATACCTACATACATATGTATGTATATACAGGTATACATAACTACACCAACACTTATGTGAAAGAAATGCACTCAAGCGTGTTTTATATTCTTGGTATTTTAATAACAGCCGACAACATTGCATTGCATATGTGTTAATAGCATTAATTAAATATGCAATAAATAATGCACTAATTGTATTTGTGGGTGTGTGTTTATTTTTATTAATATATTTCTAAGGTTTTTTTTGCATTTTGCCACGGTGTTCATTTGAATATAAATGGATATTTGGTTAATTTGTTCTTTCAAGTCAATAATTTATTAGCATTAATTATAACAATTCATAAGTAAAGTAAGTAAGTTTATGTATGTATATTTCATTAGTATGCTAAAGGCTTTCTCAGGCAACAAAACTAGTTAATAACAACAATTGCTTGCTTCGCTTGCCTTTTGTGTTTGCTTTTTGCTTTTTTCAAACGGCCAATACACACACATTTACTCATTTATGCACATACAAAGCTACATACACATGTACATATGTATGTAGATATATGCATATATAGTAAGGCAAGCTGTGTGCTCTACGCCACCGCCGTGCATGGAGAACGCTTCGTAGTTATGAGCCAAGCACCTAAAAGAAAAGAAACAACAATTAGTTAAAGTTTTAAAAATTTTCGAAAAATTGCAATTTGTGTTTGTATAGTGGCTGGCTGCAAAAGAGAGCAAAATTCATTAGTTGTTTTTGTAGATATATGCATATGTTTTTGTTTTATACAAAAATATATAAGTACTTTTATATGTATGTATATGCGTGCTTACTTTCCAACCATTTTTGCTGTTGTTGTTTGCCATTACAACTCTGTTAAAAATTAGTTCAAAATAAAACTCATTAAACATTTTTGCATTTTTTATATTTATTCGTTTTTTGTTGTTGTTGTTTTAAGTAGGCATACTCTTTAGATAGTTACTTTCGTTTCAGCGGCTACTAACAATAGAATATAAATTTTATTTTTATATATTTTGTATTACAGTGGTTTTGTGTTTTACACGCTGTCGTTTGTATTTTTCGAAATTTTCACATTTTCAATAATTTTTTATTCATATTTTTTGTAATTTTTATTTTATTTTATTTATTTTTTATTTAAATTACTTGCAATTTATCGGTACTGCTTTAGTGCAAGCAACTTTGGAACGGTTTATTTGTTGTTTTTGTGTTTACTGCTTTTCCATAGATTTATGTTTTATCTAAATAATTCATACAAGTGTAAAATTTGTTGTTGTTTGCTGTTTTTGCACCAAATAGACAGTTAATTATTGTAATTTTTCTTCATTTAGTTTGCATTTTCGGCTTTGCATAATGCATTTAATTAACAACAACAGCTACTTAAGACAGTTAACAATTCGTTTATGTGCAACATTTGTTGTTATTGGTTTTTTAATTAAATTATTTTGTTTTTGTTTTTTTTTTTTTGTGTGTAAATTCTTGCACATCGCAATTTCACAGTTTTCAAAAGGCATTTCTTCACAAGGGTGGGCCATTACAACTATGCAAAAAGTTTTGGTTTTTTTCAGTTTTATTTTATAATTTTTATTTCATTTTCTTTTTATTAAACTATGCGCCATACATACGTACATTATGCAATTAAAGACTTAACAAACTTAATAAATGTTGCCTGTGTGTCCAACTAACAATTACACAAATGCATACATAAATATAGTATATGTAAATAAGCGACTGTTACTTTAACTATTTATTACTGTTTAATTTTCTTTTCTTTTTTTAAATATGCATGTATGTATGTGTGTTTGCGTGTAGCTAAAAGTGTTGCTTGTTGGTAGCTGAATTGTGCGGCGCTTCAAAATATTGACAATTTTACTTAACGAAGACACACACACAAAGTTGTGGCAATTATTTTGCACACAAGTGTATTTAAGCATCACCAAAATTTACATAGTACTTGTAAAAAAAATACGCTATTCGATTGCATCAGCCGATATTTAGTATATAGTATATGTACATGTGTCGCTTCACACATACATATCTTTTTATATGTGTATGTATATGCTGCTGTATTTTTCGTACATCCCTAATTACAAATACATACATATTTTTTTATAATTATTTAAATTTAAATTTATGTGAAATTTCTAGTTTCCATTACAATCACATACGTGTAATCACATAAGTTATTTTTTTTTTCATTTAATGCTAGGATTTTTTTTGTTTTTGTTTAATTCGTTTGCTTATTTCACTATGTTATATTCACAGCTCATTTGGTTAAATATGTTATTGCAAAACAAAAAGTTGTAACTTTTAAAGTAAACGCAAGCGCACGCACACACATGCAAAATACATACATGCATGTAAATATATACATATGTATATCATCACCTAAAATGCAAAACAACGTAAAATAAAAATTGAAAATCGTTGTCAGATATTATATATACCAACAAATAGCCATTTTACAACCAAAACTCGAATTTTGTTTCAATATTAGTGGTTTCTATTATATCGTTTTTCGTTCGTTATTTTGCATTTTAGGTGACGATATATATGCACATATGTACATATGTATGTACGTTTATGCATGTGCGTCGCGCTGCTTACATATCGACATACAGTAAATGTGTTATGCATAAAATATAAAATACAACATTACTTTTTTCCTATAATATACTATATATTTACGGTTTATTTTATTTTTATTTTTTGTTTTTGACTTGCTTTTCACTCAAATTGTGTGTTGTTCATTTCATTTTTGCTAATCATCGAAATTTTGTCCGCCAACTAAATTTTCGCTATAATTATTTTATTTATTTTTATTTTTTCTATATATAATATTTTATGTGTGTGTGTATATTTGAAAATATATTTGCATTTATCTACTATTATGGTGAAATAAATCGGCAAAATTCAGTAGTTTTGCTTGAATGACTTTAGCTGGCGCGTGTTTGCATACGAAAGCATACACATATGCATAGATAACGGTGTACATATGCATTTTCTACTATTAGTTTGTTAAATTTGTGCTGTTAGAATTTTTTTTTTTGCTTTGCTATAATAAACTTTAACAACACTTGCTATAAAAAAAAGAAAATCATTTAAAAAGTTTCGACTAACTTACGTACATGTTTGTATGTATTTAGTATATATGCGCTTACATAGCAATAGTGGTTATGTTATATAACTTGGACTTTAGTATTTGTTGTTTTGCAAAAAATACAAATAGTTTTAGATTATCACATAGATATTCGCGTTATTGCACAGTTTGCACTTAATTAATATGCTGTTATAACGGTTTTGACTACAATTTCTGTTGTTTTTGTTTTACATAGGCTTATAGCTTATGTATATAAATAGTTTATTATTACATATTTTACATATATAAAAGAATTTTCAACAGCGCTATGTGATGCTCCTTATATGCTTGTATGTATGTACATATATTTATTAATTATTAAAAAAAAAAGATTGCACAAAGTTAATTAAAAAAATTCTTTACAACAAAACTATTAGTTATTTGACTGACAAAAGACCAGCAAAGTAAGAAACGCTGCAAAGGACACAACTTAAATATTTATTTACATTATATATATTGTATGTATATATTTTTTGTTATACAATAAGCAAGTAAAACACGCTTAAAATAATTACGTTAAATAGTAAAAATTAAGAAAATAAAATAAATCAAAAATTTAAATTAAAACAAACGAAAAGACCACAACCTTAAAGAGCAACATTTGCTTAAGAACTTAAGTTAATTATTTAGCATTAAATTAAATGTGTGAAAAATAAATTTTAATTTTAATTATAATTATAAAAAAAAATTAATAATTAATATACAATATGTTTTAGTATATAGTGAAGGGTAAGTGGAGGGCGGTGTGGAAAATGCAGCATGAGATGAGTTGTTACTAACAATGTATTATTTATTTATATATTTGACTAGTTATTTATCAAAACTATTTATTATAACAAAAGTTTATAATTGATCAAGCAAATTTTTTTTTAAATATATAATTTTTTATAATATATATTTTTTTAATATTACTTTTTTAAAGATATAATATTTTTTTTAACATATATAAATGTAGGTGCTACCTTCAATTGCCTTTAACAACAGTTCTCATACAATTACATAAAATAAACCAAAAAATAACACAAAAATTACAAAAAAAAAAATTACAAAATAACATCTTATCTGAAATACTGACCAAATTATAGTTTTTTTGTTTCTAATTTTTCACATTTTCACTTTTTCTCGATTATGCGTTAAGTAACCTTCGTAAAATTTTAGTAAATATGCACTTTTCTCTTATACAATTTTTTTTCTATTTAAATTTTTTATCTTTAATTAAATAGTTTTAAATTTATACTTTTTCTTGCACTTTTTTCCAAACAGGTAATTTTGTTACTACTTTAAAATTTCATTAGTCCCCACGGCCGAAGGAAAGCTACAAAATTTAGTTATTCGTTTATTATCACAATTGTTTTTGCATAAACTTAAGCATATACGCGTAGATTTATGTGTCTGTGTGTGTGTGTGTGTGTTCAAATTCGTATATACTGCTAAATTTCGCATGACTTTTTGTTGTTGCTGGTTTGCATTTTGCTTTGTGAGCTCATTAATGAAAATAAAGAGGACGAGTGGAAACAGGGGTACATCAGTCGCTAGTCAACACAATAAATGTTTCTCATTCAAATGGACTTTTATATATTTATGTTGAAGAGAAAAAAGTTTAACTAATATTTTATTTTTATATCACATACCAATACGATTGCATAACGCACAATTACATACATACATACATATACATATATTTTTTTTTTTATTAAACAAAAATATACAGACATGCAGACAGACATTGTCAACTCGTTCGTTGCGTTCGCCAATTTTTTTTTTTTTTTGACTATTTGTTTAATTTTATCGATATATCATACAGGCATATTTACATACATTTTTTACAAAAAAAAATATAACAAGAATAAAATTTTTTTTTTTTAAGACAAACTACATATGTTTTTTTTGTTTAATCTTTACTGTAAGCGATATATATTTTTTATCAAATAATAAACTACACATACATACATATGTATTTTTTTAATTTTAAAAATTTTTTGCGAAGTGAAAATGAAAAAAATATAAATATCGGTTGCTTTTAATTTTAAAAGTTTTTTTAATGTAAAAATTAGATTTTTTACTTTAAAAATAAAATTTTTCAAATTTAAAAGCAACCGATATTTATAATTTTTCAGCAAAAGAAAAATGTAAATTAGTTGAGCGGAAAAAGAATGCAAAGAATCGTTTGTTAAACTAAAAAAATATTAAATTCGGTTGCACCATAGCTATAACATCCTTCAAAAATATAACTTTCCATACAAAAACTTTAGTGATCTGATCTATACAATTTCTTGGTTCTTCGGAGACGGTACTATTGCCAATAAACAATAATTTGTGCCGATTTTCGGGTGGAAATAAAGATTTTCTCAAACAAGAATTTGATTCCGATCGGTCAGTTCATATATGAATATTAAGTGGTCCGATATCAGCGGTTACCACAAATAAGCAGCTTCTTGTACAAAAAGAACGTGTGCAAAATTTCAGCTTGTTATCTCAAAAACTGAGGGATTAGTACGCATATTTATAGACAGACGGACAGACGCATGGACCGACAGACAGACGGATATGGCTAAATCGACTCACATCAACATACTTATAATTTATATATATATTTTATATGGTTCTCCGTCATTTCCTACAGGATGTTACAAACTTCGAGGTAAAGATTTTTGAGACAAATTATAATTTTTAACAAGGAATTGATTTCTGAATCATAATTTATCAATAATTATGTAAAAAATATCTACTTTTGTATACTTTTTCCTTTATTATATTTTAAAAATATGCTTTTTTTTATTTCAAAAACCAATAAGCGAATAAGAAAATATTTTGAAACTCAAATTTTATGTTTTTTGAAAGCAACATAAATTTTAAAAATATAAGATAAGTTTAATAATAAAAAAAAAAATTAAAAAAAAAATAATTAAAAATAAAAAAAAAAATAATTAAAAAATAAAAAACTTTTAGTTTAAAAAACTGTATTCATCAAATTTTACTGCAAACTGTATGATTTTAAGTTATTTTTATTTAGAAAATATAAGATATGCATATTATACAAGATATCGATAAATATATTTAAAAAAAATTAAATATTAATTACTTTATAAATATTTTTATAACTTCAAAAGATTCAAAGAGTGATCAAAGAAATATTTTGAAACTCAAAATTAACATTTTGAGAATATTTTGTTAAATTTCAATAAAAATTATATTTTAGTGATGAAAAGAATATTTTTCCATATTTTGAAATTTGATTATCATTCTGAAATAATTTTATTAAATTTCGAACAAAATTTTGAAAGCACTCAGCTGCATTTTTTCAAAAATCTTAATAAACATTAATTTAATATGTTCCGCATATTTTTCAAAATTATAAAAGTTTTGTGCATTAACATATTTTTTAAATTATTTTACATTGAAAAAAAAATCGAAAACACTAAACTGAATGTTAACATATTTTTAGGGTTTATGCTGTATTTTTTTGAAGTCTGTAAACATTTACATGTTTATATGTATATATGTATGTGTGTATATACTCTACCGACAACTGCAAGATACAACAAACACTTCTTGTTCATTGCCAGCCAACTTGTAGTATGTGTTAAGTACGCAATTAAATTTGTTGCTCATTTTCTTCATTTCAAGCTCAATATATGTATGTATATACATATGCGGATTTTCGTAATATTTAACAAATAATTTACTAAGTTACTTTTCAATTTTCCATTTGCTACATTTTTAAGTTGCCTAATAATTTTTACAAACACAGTGTTTACTGCTATTTCCATTTCCGGTGCCTGTTGTGCCTTTAGTGAATCACAATATATGTATATGTATATAAACCGTATACTTTTAAGGAATGCTACCAAACGACGTGACAATAACTAGTTTTTTTTTAGATTTACATATTAGAGATCCAACTTGAATTTTTTTCTAAGGTGCACACAGTTACATTAAACATAAGCCACTTGCGCAAATTAAATTTTATCCTTAAAGCGCTGATGGGACCCGGCATGAGCATCTGTTTTCCACTTGGAAAAAGTTTAAAAGAATTTGCCAATGAATGACAGTGAATTTTATGCAGGCGCAACTAATGTACCGCTATACGTAACTAACGACTTACAATTAAGAAAAAAAAATTTATAAATTTTAAACAGAAAAATACCTATGCACAAGTCGCTACTTCTCATACGACACTAACTCCTCACTCAACGCTCAGCACTAATGACTAGTTTTTGCTTATCTTCATTTCATTTAATTCTACTTCTTCCTCATTGCATACATTTAGAAATTGAGACATAAATTTTGAAAGTCAATTGCAAATGATCGTCATTTTGGGGAGTTTCGAAAGACTCTCTAATGGTTATTTAATGCTTTTTCAAGCACTACCGTTATATGCCGTCAAACCATTGTACAATTGACGTGTTGATGTTGCCGGACAAGCTCATCTCAATTTTATTGAGTGTTTTACGTTAATAAATATCACATAAGATTTATCAATTTTTCGAATTCATTGTTAAACATTGTTAGCTAAGAACTGTATCTTCACATTTTTCTTTTTGTTTTTCATAAGTGTATCACTAAAGTTTAGAGCTCTTTGCTTTAGACATACTCATAACATAGATTTATATATATTTATATATATTTTGTTGTTTTAAATAATTATTTAGTCGTTTTTCAAACGCAGATCACAATTATTTTAACTCCTCAGTTAACTGTATTTTTAACTGTGCATTTTCGTGTACTCCATAATTCCAAAACTTTTTTACACAAATGACTAATAATTACAAACACATATCTGTATGTATACACCTATATAAATAAAATCGTTTAACTAACTTATTGCACATAGTTGACTACATATACGCGCATACATACTATATGTAGAAATGTATGTATTGAAACCTATGCTACAAAACCATACAAAGGGGGGCGGGGGTAAGAAGAACTGTTTTGCCGGCTTGCTGACACACTTGTCAATTTAACTTAAGCTTAAACAGAAATTTAAGTGTATACATGTATATATGTATGTATATAATAGTAACAACTTTATGAAATTTTGTTGCATTTTTCTCGGTTGTAGCAGGGTGCGCGGTTTTCAAACATGCATTTTGCGTGCCTGAAAAACATCAGAAGAGTGTTGTTGTATATGCGCACTGCATATTTTACACAAACAACAGCAAATTAACGAACTACAAAAACAAGCGTGGGCCATGGTATATAAAAAAGCTTATATATAAGCATGCATATGCATATTATATAGCAAAAATTATTACTTTAACAAATCGACCACTATATACATACATACATTTACCGTTACATGCCTGTTTATGCATTTCTAACCACAAAAAACCATTCCATTGTGTTGGACAACTCGAAAAATGTTAAAAGTTGCAGTCTCTCTCGTCGATATACGGCTATCACGTGTGTATGATTGTGCAAACAAACAAGTAAAAATTGTTAAAAAAAATACCGTTATATTGTAACTGCATAATTTACGACAGCAAATCACTCTAACTACGTTGGAAACGTAAAATTGTCAAATTTTTCTTGAAATCTTATTTGTTGTGTGTTCTTTTTCTGTTCTACATACATGTGTGTGTATGTATGTATGTACGCTCACTAATTTATCATAATGTGTTTTTTTTCACAAAATATTAGTACAAAATTTTTTTTGTTATATAAATATGCAACAATGTGAATGTCGTTATCGTCGTTTTTTTGTTTTGAAATGCGTCTTAGTTTTCTTAATTTTTTTTTTTACATTTTCTTTTTGTTTTTGTTTTCTTTTACTTTTTCGTAATTTTAAATAACTGAGATCATTATTAATTATTTACTATTACTTTTGTATGTTTACTGATTTTCGCTACACTTTCGCTCTTTTCACACTTTTGCGCGCGCTGCACTCTCTTTTCGCTTGCTTGCTTGCTTTCTTGATTGTTTTTTTTTTTCTAATTATTATTTTTAACTTTTCTTTTATTATTTTTTATGTTTACTTTCTTAATTATTATTTTTATTATTTCCGTTTATCTTTTCTTTTTACCTTATCGTTTCAATTTACTATCTTACTTTCCTCTCTCACTTTTTATTTTTGCTTCTCTCGTATCAACATACAAATGCTTCTCTCAGGTCTAAGCTTTTGTCGCTTTTATTTTTAGTTTTCATCTTTTCGTTTTAATTTTCTATCTTACTTTCCTCTTCCTCTTTCCTCTCTCTTGTTTAATTTTTGCTTTTCTCTCCTGTCAACATACAATTGCTCCTCTCAAGTCCAAGCTTTTCTCGCTTTTATTTTTATTTTCACTTTTATTTTTACATTTTTGTTTTTTTTTTACTCCATTTTAACAAAGTCCCCTAATACCATCGCAACTTATACGTTCTACATAACTACTTATGTACTCCATATACCACTGTCCATATCACTTTGTGCTTCAAATATCACTTCTTGTGTCTCCTCCTCCTCCAATTTTGGCTGCCACTTACATACATGATTAGTTGTGCTGTAATGTGGCGGCCATAACGGTAACAGCCAAAATATTTATATGTATATGCAACAAGTATTCAAATATGCTGACTGTTTGCATATTATTTTTTTGTTTTTGTTTTTGTAAAACTACATATACAATTACATTTACAATAATTGTTTAATATTCTCTCACTTCTAATCATACATACAGACATACAGGCTTTACTTAATATACATTTTTTTTACTTATATAAGTATGTATGTATGTATGTGTGCATGTCTACATACTGTTGTAGAGAATATTAGTTTTATAATATATATATTTATATGTTCGTATAAAAGTATACTTTTAAGCTATAGTTAAAATTGTAAAAATAAATGAATGTAAATAAAAAAACGACTAAGTTCTCAAGATCATTTGGAAAATTATAAGACTTCTTTATGTTTAAAAGAATTAAATCACATTCGTGCTAATTAGTTAATGTGTGTGTTGCTTGCTTGGAGAACTCCCTTCATCAAATTGCACTCCTACATATCTGCATACATGTCTCTCTGTGTGTGTGTGTGTGAGTGTAAAGGTTTTTCGTGTGTGTGTGTGTGTGTGTTTTGTGTTGTCATCAATATCTTTAACGCAACTTAACCCTCAATCTATCACACTTTTAACTTAATTGATCACTATTTATATATGTATGTATTTACCACTGTAACGGCGTGCGTGCTTCGCTAAAATAAAAACGATTTCAACAATTTCATACTTATGCGTTGGAATGTGCTCTGCGCTATATGCGTTTCATGTGTGTGTCTGTAGGCAGATTTATATGCGAATAGCAAAGGAAAGCGTCGAACTCAACGTGGCGAAGTGGGTGGTTGTGCGCATGCGCATGCGCCGGTGTATGTGTAAGTGCGCGCGCTGCTCATAGCAACATATAAAAAATATTCTTTACAATTGTGATGAATCCATACTGTCGATTGTTGTTGTTGCCGCTGCTGTTGCACCAATTGTCGTTGTTGTTGTTGTTGGTTTTGTTGCTGCTAATTTGGCTAAATTCCCCAGTATGTAGTCGTAGTATGCGTTGGCGGAGTATCGGTGGTCATTGCGTATATCGTGACGGCTGATTATATCATCGATGTTGATGTGTGCGCATGTGCAGAACGAGATTATGTTTATGCTTTGACTTCTTGTGACAAATCGGACATTCGAATTTCGGCTCGACGCCGCACTCGAAACGCATATGTCGATTTAGGCTGTGCGGTCGTGCATACGAATTCCCACAACGTTCGCAAGTGTAGGCGCCACCGAAAGTGCCGCCAGCACCACCACCACCACCGCCGGTACCGGATGCAATGGCCGTCATGTGACTACTAGAAGCAGCAGTGCCGCTATTGCTCAATACGCCACCGGCCTCATCACCACAACTGCTGCCTGCTATGAGTGCGGTGTTGCCAACCGCTGCCGCCGCTGCTGCTGCTGCTGCCGCCGCTGCCGAGGTAGATGGACCGCCTGAGGTGGCGCTAGGCGTACTCGTACCCGTAGTTAGCTGCACAGTGTTGATGTTACCGCCACCACCAACAACAACAACACCAACGCCACCACCCGTAAGCGGTGGCGTGTTGGCTCTATTTGAAGGCACTACACCCGCACCAATACCAGTTGCATTATTACCCGTAGCGGTACTAGTGCTGATGCTGTAACGGCGTGTTGGTGATAGTGCACGCGGTTGTACGGTTGCTTGCGTCGTCAATTGTGCATGTGCGCTGGCGTGCGGATGGGGAAGTTCATCAGCGACGAGAGGTGGGTGGCGGTGGATTGTAGTGCAGCCCGTTGTATCGCCATCGACACCAAATTCATCGGGAAAGCGCTCAAGCGTAGATCACATGGTTGCTCGTCGTCGGTACAGTCACCGGGCAATGCGGCGCTGCCATCACCAGTGATACCAACTGTAATCGCACCGCTTTGCGCGACCAAACCAAGGCTAGGCACACCGGCCAAATCACCTTCATGCTCATTGTCATCGGCTGTGGACGTCGGTTCGTACTTTATGACCGGCGTGCAGACACGACTGCTGGGCGGACTGGCTTTCACGCGCAAGTTGGACCGCAGATGTGTGCCGGCGGCAGCGAATACGCTCGCGACATTGAGTTTATCTGGTGGACCGCGCACGTAATTTATGGGTTGTTGTGGAGCGTACAGCGTGTGGCATGCAACGGAGTCACCATTGAAAAAGAGAGGTAATAAAAGAGAAAAATTAAATTAGTTTTTTTTTGCTATTTAGTGGGTAAAAGTAAAAAATTTCTAAAATACATTTGTAAATAGTTTAGTCTCGAAAGGAAATAGCAGTCACTTTGGTTAAAAAATAATTCATTTTATGCTTGAATTCAATTGGAAGGAGTCTTACAAATAATATACATACATATATATAATGTTATTTAAAACACCAATGTATTATATATGTAGAAATATATGTTAAATACTGCATTTCGCAACTGTCAAAACAGTTTAATAAAGAAAATGAAAAATTAAAATTATTATTTTTTTCATTCTCGATTTTTGCATACACTTCGCTTATTATGTTTTTTTCAATATTTTTGTTGTTTTTTTTTAAATCACTGACTGGCATAATATGAGTAAATACAAACATACATACATACATAGGTGACGAATGTGGTGGTGGTGGTGGTGGTGGTTTTGGTGGTAGTGGTGTTGACAAGGTGTTGATGATATGCATACACGCTTAGGCAAGATGATGATGGGCTGCTTTTGAATTTTGCTAATTGCTTTGTTACTTGAAAATGTTTCCAAATCGGTTGTTATGATTTTTTTTTATATATTTTTTATTTTTTCGTTTTATATGTGTGCGTCCGCATGTAGGTGTGTATTAGTGTGTTTGCTTATGTGAACTGTGCGAATTTAAGCCTGAATTTAGGAGAAAACTATGCGTTTTGTAATAAAAAAAATATAATTGTTGTCGAACGTTGCACAAATTTCCATACTGCAAATATATTTACATTTATACTCGTACTATGTAACTAAAGTTTACATTGATATTTTTCTTTTTACTTGTTTATGGAAACTTGCGCACGTGATATAGACGATAGGTTAATTATTTTTTTAGATTATTATTTATTTATTTTTTAGTAATTTATAATTATAAAAATAAATTTATATTTGTTAAAATATATATTTTTTAATTTTATAAAAATGATATTTTTTATATTGTTATATTTATTTTATTTTTTAATAATTTATGCTTTTTGTTAATTTCTTTTAATAACTACAATAATAAATTTATATATGTTGAAATACATTTTTTAGTTTTATGTAATTAATATTTTTATATTATTATGATTTATTCTATTTTTTAATAATTTATATTTTGTTATAATTTTTTAATAATCATAATAATAATTTATTTATTTAAATATATATTTTTAATTTTAAATAATTAAATTTTTTATATTGATACATGTATAATACTTAAATAATTTCAAAGTTTTTAATGTTTTTTTGAATTTTAAAATTTTTTTATAAACACATATTTTATCAAAAGAGCTGTGCATACTTGTAATTACATTTTATTTATAGAATAATGTTTAAAATTCTATTTTTTGGGCTTATTTAGTTTATTTTTGCAATCACAGCATCATAAGTTAAAATTACTTAATTTTGTTTTTTAATAATTTATATTTTTATTAAAATAATTTATGTTTTTTTAAATTTATATTTATCGTTTTAATTTAATATTTTGTATTTTTTTTATTGAAATTAATTTTAATAATTAATCATTTTTTTAATGAGTTTTTAAATTTTTTAATACTCTAGCAACATTTTGTAAAGAGTAAAATATATTTTGATTAAAATATATTTATATTTTATTAAAATATTTTTTAATTTTAAATTCAAATGTAAAAAAGTTGAAATAATTTAATTTTTTTTGAAATTTTATACTTTTTTCTTTAAATATTATTTACTAAGAGTATTTTTTGTTTTTAATATTTTTTCTATTTTTATATAATAATTTATATTTGAATTTTTTCTATTATTTTATAATTTTTTAATAATTTGTATTTTTTTATTTCAATACTTCATTTTTAATAATTTATACTTTTTGTTTAATAATTTATTTTTAATAATTGATACATTTTTATACTCTAGCAATAGAGTAAAATAGATTTTTATTCAAATATTTTGTTTAAAAGAGTGTAAAAATTTGTACGCACATATTGGTTAATAATAATATTCATTAAAACTATGTGTTGTACTTTTTATTATCATTATTATTTTTAATCATTATGTAATTATATTATATATGTAATTTGTTTGCATAAAAAAGGAGCTGTCACATAGCAGTAAAGCATTTGCTAACTCGCACGCTGCATGTTGCAAATTTAATGTAAGAAAGTTAGTTACAATTTGTTAATATTAAAATAACAGTTACTTGTATACGTTTTTATATGTATGCGTTGCATTGTTTATATGCTTGCTTATATAATGTGTATAGTTATTAGTTTAAAATATGTGTGTAGCACAAATTTTCCAAACAAATAGCTATGATTTAAATTCATAGTTTATGGAAATTTGCACAACTATTTTTGGTAACTAGAAATAATGTAAAATCACCTGCTCATACATACAAACATGTATGTGCAACAGCAAGTTGACCATTTGACTTATAACTTGCGATTTGACTAGGCTGTGCTTTAACTTATTTCTAAAAAATATTTTAAATCACACTTGGTAGTATAACACTACTTTTACACGCCAACACTGCACACATACATATACATTTCTAATATATTATACATATTTATACAGAAGAGTTGCGCATGTATGCGTACAGTGTTGCTTAAAAAGTGGTCAACACAAATTTTTTCACATAAAAAATTTTGTGTTTCATTCTTTATGTAAAAAATATTATTTATGTAAAAAATTATTTATATAAAAATTTTTTTTTTATAAAAAATTACTCTTTATATAAAAAACATCACTCTTCATATGAAAAACCTTATATAAAAAATTGTATAAGTTTACGCATGCATTTAAAAGTACTTTATAATTCGGGTATATTTAAACTAATTAAATTCAATTTATTATATATTACATTATATAAAACCATACAATTATATAGTAAACGTGTGTGAACGCAAAATCACAAGCAAAACTAGCTAAACTGGCAAATATAAAAGATATGAGTACTTAATATACACAGATATACATATGTATGTATAAATAACACTATGTAAAGTATATAAAAATATATAAAATATAAACAATTTACAACTTAATATTTTTTTCACTTATTAAATTAAAAGAATTACAAATATAAACTAAGCTATAAATCTCAATGCATACATATATTATATATGTATGTATATGTATATATATATAATATAAACATACATATATGTATGTCAAATAATTTTATACGAAATTCTGCGGCGCGCTGCTTGTTAGCTAGCTTTAGTTGTCATCTACGTTCTTTTTTAACATAGCGCCACCAAAATTATTGCTTTTATTGTTGTGTTCTTTGTTGCTATTCGTTAAATTATAAATAATTAATAAAATTCAAAGTTCTTTCAGGGTTTCTTAGCAAACGCTGCTTTGTTTGGGCACTGTATGGCACTCCACTAACCGCCGGCAGCCAGCAGAAACCTAGAAGAGAAAACTGGTTAGCGAGAGTTCTATATTTGCTAGAATATATGTTTATAGGTATAGGTTGTAGGTAAACAGTTATGCTTGTAAAAATGTTAGCAATGAGGGTGTGCGGTGAGCTGAAATGGAAGAGATTTTGTAAAAAAAATTCATTATTAAAATATTTTAAAGATTATATATAAAAAAACTTTGAAAAATAATTTATTTATTTGCTTATTGAAATATTTTAAAAATTATGTGTGGAGTAGGTAGGGTTGCTGTCTAACGAGGCAGCTAGGTCTTTATGAAAAAAATTATATGTAACACTTTAAATATTAAATTAATTTTAATATTTTTTATTTTTGTATTAAAAAAAAATCACTTTTTAATTTTTTTTTTTTTTTTTTTGTTTTTTTTTTTTTTTTAGAAGTGAGCAGAACATGCAGCAATTGTAATATTTATTCATTTTTGTATTAAGCACAAACTTTTTTATTGTTTATTTATTTATTTTTTTAAGGCCAATTTTATTAAAAAACCTTAAAGTATTTAAAGCTTTTTGAATATTATTAATTATGATATTTATTTATTTTTGTTCCATTTTTTATTTATTTTTTGACAAGGAGATAATTTTATTAAAATTATCTTAAAATATTTTAAAGATTAAACAAAATCAACCTTTTTTAGTATTTTAAGTTTGTTTAAAGCTTTTAAATATTATTAATTTTATTATTTATTTATTTTTGTTTAACTTTTTTTTATTATTATTACTATTTTTATTTTGAATTGAGCTAAAAAGGAGACAATTTTATTAAAAAAAATTCTTCAAATATTTAAAAATTATTTCAAATATTTTAAATATTAAACAAAATTATTATTTTTTTTAATAATTAACGATTATATAAAATATTTATTTATATTTGTAATAAAATATAATAATTATTATCATTTAATTTTATTTAAGTAACTTTCTTGAAATATTTAAAGTTACTTTAAATATTATTAATTTGTTATTTATTTATTTTTGTTTTTATTTATTATTAATATTATTTTTATTTTGAAGTGGGCTGAAAAGAAGGTAATTTTGTTAAAAAAAATCTTCAAATATTTAAAAGATTAAACAAAGTTTAAATATATATTTTTTTAATAGTTAACGATAATGTAAAATACTTAACTATTAAAAAAAATATTTAAATTTGTTATTTTCACATAAAAAATATAATAATTCTTATCAATTATTTATATTTTATTATAATTCCTTTTTTTATTCATATTTATTAATTTTTCATATTATTTTTTAATTTCATTTATTATTATAATTATTTTAATTTTTCTTTAATTTTCTGTCAATATTCAACACCAGTTACTGAACACGCGTAGTGCGCCACCGTTCCGTTATCCGCGCTGCAATGAGAACATTCAATAAAATTGCACATTTCGTTTACATTCCGCCTTAAATTGGTTTAAATGTGTTTTATTAGTAATTTTATGCTCGGGTGTACAGTTTTTCTTTAGTTCAAATTATTTATACTCTCATTCTTTGTGTAAGCATTTTAAAGTTAAAACTATAAATAAATATTTAAATGACTTTAATGGCTTTGAATTGGCAAAATACAAATTCTTTTCACATTAGTACTGCGCTTATAAGTGTGTATGTGTGAATGTGTGTGTTGTTGTGTTTTCCTTTGTTTTTCTAATTAATTGCATTTACAAAGTTTTCATTTTTTTTTTACAATATTATTGCAACTTGACCAGTTTTCAATTCGAAAAAGCTTATTTCAGCGTGTTTGCCGTAAGCATTATTACACAAAAGATTAGAATAAATACACATTAACGTTGAGTTATGTATGTATGTTGCATTAAAGTAATGTTATATTACATTTACATAAGCTTTACAATACGTAAAATAATATTAATACATAAGTTTTCGAAAATATTTTATTTTATATAATTTTTTATATCAATATTTATATTTTTTTTTTGCGTCAAAAAAACAATAAAATTTTTATTAAACTAAAATGACAGCAACATATGTATATGTATATAAATTGCAATGTTAAATACGTACGTACATATGCTAGAATAAATATCTATGTGTAATTAAATTTTCTATAAGACTTTTAATCATCATTTGACTAGAAAAGGTTTCATTAATGACTTTTGCGTTGCTCCTATATGCATACATATACACACGACTATATGTATGTAGGTATATGCACGTATAAGAGCGTGAGAAACTATTTCTCATGACTCTCGCACTATAAACTAAATACTAAATTAACAAATTAACAAAAAATAACGACAAAAATATTAAATAAAAATGTTTTAAATAAAAAAAAAATTTTTTGAATGCAAATTTACGCACTAAAAGTTATAAATATATAAGAACGACAATAAATATATATACATATATGTATATGTATATGCATGAACGTTTATGCAAACATATTTTATATGTGCCGTTCAATTTGACTAGCGTCGTTTTGGATTTCGAACTAAATCCGAACTTAAATTAGAAATTAAGGAATGTTCCATTTTTACAAATAAAAATAAATTAAAAAACGCCTAATAAATACGTAAATAAATACGTTAAATATACAAACGTTGACAAGTTGCTAATAAAAACGAGCGTGTGCGAACTGTTGCCGAACGCCTACACTATACATAACTGCAACGACGGTTCGTGTGCGCGTGCGTCTGGTCGGCTGTTTATTCGTTTTGCTGGAATACGAGCGTGTATGTGCTGGTGTTGTTCTTTTGATCCTCCTCCATGCGATCGCGACACTTCGTGTTCAAGTGACGCTTTAAATTGCTGTGCACATTCGTGGCATAGCCGCAGAGTTTGCTGCAAAAGTAGCGTGGCGGTTGACCGCACTCGTTCTTCAAATGACACTTAAGACTATTCTTCCACTTGTAGTTGCGATTGCAATTGCGGCACACCCATGGCTTCTCGATGTCCGCATTATAGATCATATCCTCCGAGTGTTCGAGCGACTCCTTGCGCATGCGCTGATTTTGCACCAGAATGCGATAGCGTTTATCATCGGAAACGGACGATTTGAAATCGCCGGCATTGGCGCTACTTTTACCGCTATTGCTTGCGGTAAGCAGTTTCGCATGCGGTTCGCTGTTGCCAGCGGTACCAACAATAATGCCACCAACAGCATCACCAGCAGCAGTACCACCACCACCAACGCCAACGCTTGCGGTGTCCTTAACACCATTGCTGTTGTGTTTTTGGATCGTTGCCGCTGTCGTTGTTGTTGTTGTTATTGAGGTGATGGTTGCTGGTATGGAGGCAAGCTTGAATTGTAGCATCTGTTGCGTCGGTCGTAATTGCAGATGTTGTAAGTGTTGTTGTTGTTCCAGAAGCAATTGTTGCTGTTGCTTGCTCAGCAATGTCGTCGTCTCTTTACGTTCCAACAGTGTACGTCGTTTGCTAGCGGCACGCTGCTGGCCGCCCTTATGCGACGCACTTTCGGCACGATTCGTTGCTGCCTCACATGTGCTTGCCGACAGCTCGGCGCACTCGGTAACATTTGCGTTTACACGTGTATTGTTTTCGGTTGAGCTGGCAGCAGCTTGTTTGGTTGTGGCCGCTGCTGTGGTCAACAGATCATCCTCATCCTCGGTATTGGTGGTGTCCTGCCCACCGGAGAGTATGTCTTCGAATTCCTCCTCATTCTCGATTTTCACTGTGTCAAAAGCCCACGACATGGGGCTGGACAGCTTTAGTTCGTAATTGAAATCGGACTCTTTGCCATTATCACCCCTTTGTTGTTCATCATCATCATCATCATCGTCTTCGGCGAGTTCGCCTTCGCCCTCATTTTCGCCTTCCGCCTCCATCTCTTCGTCTTCCTCCTGTGTTGAGGATGAGGAATTCTCGATTTTCACCAGCACCTCGGTCATGCTTTCGTCCACCGATTCGAGTTCTACACCCGCAGCGGCCAAAGCTGCCGCCGATATTACGCCCATATTACCGTTATTTAACAAATTCATTTCACCATCCTCACCACTAGCCGCCGGTGCGACGCAGGTTATTGTGGTGCGCCCAATGCTGCCGATTCGCATTAACGTCGGCTGCTTATTGGGCGTTACGTTGGTCGCAGTTGCTGTTGTTGTCGCCATTGAGGACGATAAAATCGCCGGCGTTGCGTTTGCTAGGTTATGTGCGTTCATATCGACATTGCTTAGTGCCGTAGCCGCGGTAACGGTGTTAGTGGCCGCATTAGTGGTTGTGGTTAGTGTTTGGTCTGACGGTTAGTTTGGGTGAGTTATAAGTTTTTTTTTAGTTTTTTTTTTTTTTTGCAAATTGAAAATGCAGCGTGAAAAGAAGGGAAGAGATAAGTAAGGTTAGTATTTATGCAATATTAATTTGTTTATGTTTTGTTTTTGTCTGGTTAAATGTTTGAAGTGTTGATAGCGATCGTTGCGACCAACAGAAAGGTCAGTGGAAGAGGAAAAAAATAAATAATAAAGTAGTATGTGGTAACAAAACGAAATAAAGACTGCAAAGAGAGTAAAAAAATTAATGATAAAAACAACAACAAAGATTTAAAATAATTATAATTTAAAAATATAAAAAAAGTATATGTAAATGTGAGTACATAAGTACATTTGCTTACAGTAACACATTTTATTACATAAAAAACTTAAATATGCATATATAAATAAAATTATAAATTTTATAAAATTATATTTGTTTAAAAAGTCTTCAAAATTATATAAATCACAAAAAAGTTATTAAAAATGTATAAAAAATTGATAATAATTAATAAAAAATTAAAAAAAAAAATTAAAATTAAATATATAATTACTTGTTGAGTATAATTTTCTTGTTTATATGTATGTGTGTAGTGAAAATACCTGGTTGCTGTTCTATCGTCTTCTGCAATATAGACTGATCGGCCAGCATCAGCCAGTCGCGCACGCGTATACGTGATTCACTTTGTGACTGAGTTTGTGCTTCGGCGCTGTAGACGTTGGTGCCCGCTGCTGAGGTAAGTGCCACACCGGTTGAAACTGCCACATCATCTGTAAGTATAAAAAAACGTTTGCTATTAGAAAAATATATATATTAAATGCATAACTTCTTAAGAAATTTGAAATTTTACAAAAAAAAAAAAAACAAAAACAAATGATTAACATACAATATGTAGTACAGCTGTAAATATTTGTGTGTTTTATGGGTTTTTGCATAAGAAATTTTTAATTTCTTTGCAAAAAAAACAAATAAATAAAAATGTGTATTAAAAAATACAAAATAAATTCCGAAAAATAAAAAAAAATAAAAAAATACACATTTTAAAAATTTTTAAAATTAATTCTGAAAAAATTTTCAAAAATAAAAAATTTAAAAAAAAAATAAAATAGATTAGACAAAATAAAATTTACAGAATTTCGAGATTAAATTAAAAACAAATCAAGACAAAACAAAAATTTACTACAAAAAAATAATAAAAAAAAAATATTTAAAAAAAGTTAAGGGAAATATTTTAAAAAGTTACAAAAAAGAAAAGTTTACAAACAAAACTTATAAATAAATTAAAATATTTCAGTAAAAAATAGTAATAAAATATAAAACTGCTTGTATGTACTTACTTTTTTAATAAACAAGCTACAACAAAATACGTATATGGCAACAAAGCTATGCTAAAAAAGTGCTGAAAAATGAACATCAGTAAACATACATAAAACAAAAATTGCAATAAACACGAAAAACATTGTATAAAAAAATAAAAAAAATTAAAACAAGTGGCCGATTTTTGCGCAGTGCAGAGGAATACTCAAACTCATTCAGGCTTGGTTTTTACAAAATACAATATTTATTTTCATTCTGATTGGTTGTTTCAACGACCTTATTTCTACAATAAACTTTATTCTATTTATAAGATAGACTATAGGCAAATTCAAATGCAGCGTTAACGGTTGACTGCATTTTTTCTTGTTTTTGTGCATTTACGCTGACACGCTTGACACTGCACTTCAATTTGCTTAGCACATTATTAAATTGTATAATATTTATGAGTATTTTTCACATTTTCAAAAATAAATTTTCTGCCTAAAAACTAGTTTTTCATTTTGACTAAGCACATACACATGTATTGCTTTGCCATTTTATATTTAAAAAATATTTTTTTGCAATTATTTTTTTTTTCGATTAATTTTTTTAAATTAATTAAATTATTTTTAATTAATTAATCTTTTTTAAATTAATAATTTTTGTTTTTATATTTTAAAATTTGTTTGTAACTGTATATCAACTTGTAAATTTTGCTTTGCAAAAATTGTATATAAAATTATAAAAAAAAAAGTTGTAAACTATTAGAATGTTTTAAGGAAATGTTTCGTTTGTGTGTTTTTTTTTTAATTTGTTGTACAAAAAAAAATTATAATAATTTTTTAACATTTTTGCATAAATTTCGTATATTTTTTGTCTTATTATTGTTTCTTTCAGAACTAACCCGTCACCAATTTATCTTAAAGAGCCAATCACTAATTAATTCAAATTCAATATCCACAATATGCATATATATGTATGTAAATATGTTTTTATATACATATATATAATATAAATATATCTATTTTTTAATTTCAAAAAATTTTGAAAATTTAGATGTGCATTTGTAACAAATTTATTTGGCCACTGTTTGATAACCTCACTTTTTGTTGCTCGGTTTGAAACAGTTGGTTGTTTTAATTTTGTTTTTAATTATTAATTTTGTTTAGAGCGATCCTTAGTCTCGCTGAATGAAAATTCTAAATTTTATGCTTAAATAATATCGTGCGTTAGCTTAAAACAATTTATTATATGCACAATGCATACAAACATATGTATATCAAATACATATGCATATACATAGCAATATATGTATATGTATGTTATATGCTGTATATACATATATTAAAGTATATACTGAAGAAGTGTTTGTTACTTTTAGCACATACCGTTATACTTTCTACTAAAAATTCATTTTTTGCTGTAAATTTTAAAGTCAAAAAAATTAAAAAAAAAAAGAATTTAAATTATTTTATTTCAGGCCTATAAAAATATAATTGAAAATAAATATGTATGAGTGTGGTAAAAAGCAAAATGTCACATTTTGTGCCCAAATATAATTTATAATTTACTGTTATGTCCTTAAAAAGTTTTTTTTTTTGTATTTACTAAAAGTTCCGTTTGTTTTTAGCGAATTTCGTCAAAAGCTTAATGGCAGTGTCAAGCTCTGCTTGAAAGCACTATCATTTTTCGTACAAGAAAAATATGCAAAAATAAAAAATATTTTAATTTTAATAAAAAACTTAGTCAGTGTCGGAAGCACCACACCTAAAATAAATTGTCTCACTGGCACAAAGTTTATATTTATATATATATGTATGTTTGTATGTATAAAAATGCTTAAACTGTCTACTTGTTGCAACAATAATCTTTTCTTAATTTTAATATTTATTTATTTTCATATATATTTTTTGTTTTTGTTTTAGCGTAATTAATTTCAAAATTGCTTCAACTAAGTACCTGAGTTTTATATTCGTTGTCTTAGGCAACTAACTATAACTTTGCTTTCTTCGCCTGCAAACATTAACGCTATACTACATTAAATCATATATATAAAATAACGGTATTTTTCTATTGTATGCATTTTGGAGGAATGTCTGTGGTCAAATATGCATATAAATACCGTTATTATTTATGACGTACTAGTTTAATAATATATGTATATATAGTATTTTTATTTTCATATGTTTCTCTGACTATACAGTTACGTGCACATCTACACATAAATACTAAAAGTTGCGTACAACTGTTGTCTTGTTAGTCTGTATCTGCGTTATATATCCAAAATTCGGTTTTGCTATGATAAAAAAACGAGTATAACCTCAAATTTTTCTCTTTTTTCACAACTTTCAATTTCTTGGATAATACACTTGCGGATATAACTGAGGTAAAATGTTATAACATTAAAACTACATATAAATATATATATATATATGTATATGTGTATATATGTCTATAAAGTATTTATATGCGTAGTAACCTTATATCAAAGGTCAAAGGTCACGCGCTGCATGTTGGCTTTTGTCTTTTATATTAAATTATTTGTTTTCATTGTTATTATTATTTTTTTTTTTTTTTTAATTTAAATTTTAGTTTTTTTCCTCATTATTATATATTATTATATTGTGTATCAAGTACTATTATTTTAATTTTTTTTTTATTATTTATTATTTTTTATTTGTCTTTTGTCTAACCACCTGTCTTTTCACATTTTCTCTACTATGCCTGCGTAGTATGTTCGTCGGCTATATCACAAACAAATTGACTTGCCATGTGAAAACTGTTGTGGCGTACTACTCGCTACTTGCTACTCGCTGTATGTACATACATATATGCGTGTAACTATGTATATAAATATGATTTCTTAATAATCAAGGACTAAATTTGAAGCTTTTTTCACTGAGTTTGTTGCTGTATGCTGTATATGCTATTTCTTACATATACATATATGTATATGTATGTCTATAGGCAACTATATTTACATATGTGCCACATATTTTCATTTATTATATTTAGTTTATATATTGATGTATATAATTGTATAAGTAGGCATGTATTAGTGGGTATGTCTTTTAAAAATCGCTTCGACGCTTTGTGGGATGTTTCAACACTGTAAATATGTATGTATAAAACTCACTTACAACTATTTGGCGTATTAATGCCATTTTTAACGAGTTTTTATAACTTTAAAATTGTGCAATTGTATTTGTTTAACGCGACTTAAAAAAAAATTACAAAAAATATTGTTGCGTATAAAAAATAATACCAAAATACTAGATATATTTACGTTTGTGTGCCACATGTGAAGCAACAAGTATTAAATCTGTTATTCAATATTCAATTTGTACTATTACAGGGACTATTATAGCACCTGAGTACACCTGAGCATTTTTTTGTTGCAAACTAATTTATGTGGGGCGGGGGGTATATCAAGTTACTGGTTACTTTAAATTGTTATATATGTGCTTACATACATACAGTGTGTTAACAGCGCACAAAACAGCTTAAAATGATATTGTAACATTTTGAGTTATGCGCTTTTACGCTTATTATTTTTGTTGTCTTTATTGTTTGTTCACTTTGTTATTGTACTTTTTAAGCCTAAAAGTTGAGTTATTTGGAATTATTGTTGCTTTGGTGCAATTTTATGTCTCATATAGCATAACTGTAAATTGGAAAATTTTGAGAAAAGCGCTTTTACGATTATTATTCGTAATTATTGCGTTTTAATTATGTGCTCGAATGCGAAAAACCCCTTTTGTGTGATTTTTGTGCATTTGTGTACTTTTCAACTAAAAGCTGTGTTGTTGTAAAATATTGTGGCTTTGGCGCCTGGAATGTTTGTGTAATAACGCGTTCTGCGCTGTTGTCACACATGTATTTTGTATGTATGGATGTTGCCAATAATAACAACAAAAAAATATGTAAAATTCGCATTTAAACTAATAAATATGGTACAGTTAGCTTTAACTTTGTTTTATACACACAAATGAGCGCTTGTCATTTTAGCATAATAAAAAAATTGAATTTAATAACATTTTATTGCCAACGATAATTCGAAATTATTTGTGGTTAGCAGAAGTTTAACTCC
This sequence comes from Bactrocera correcta, assembly GCA_027475135.1. Classification (NCBI taxonomy): domain Eukaryota; kingdom Metazoa; phylum Arthropoda; class Insecta; order Diptera; family Tephritidae; genus Bactrocera; species Bactrocera correcta. The sequence goes on from CM050325.1 coordinate 31,122,750, forward strand.
TATATACATACATATGTATATATGTACGAGCATGTATAATTTTATAATTAAAAAAAAAGTTTAATGGCAAATTTTAAATTCCAAAGGATTTAAGTTTTTCTAATTTTTTTGTGCTTAGTTCGAAATCTAATTCACGGTCACAGCTGTCAGGTTTAACGACATCGTTGTATAAACATTAAAAGGCATTCTTTAAAACTATGAAAAAAAACAAAAAAAAAATATTAAATCAATAAAAATAAAATTTAAAAATTTGGCACTCTGATTCCATTTTTACATTCACTCATTTTGTTTCTTTTTTTTTTTTGTATGTATGTATATATGCATGTTTGCGTGCATACATGCACAACCCGAATACTCCATGCCGACATATTCGAGTTGCACACACCGGTCTATTTGTAAGGCCCTGCTTATTGTAACGAACGTTTTTGTATCTTATGGCTCTGACGCAGTGTCGCGCTCACGCCTTGCAACACCACTAACAACAACTATGCATGCGAGCTTGCAAGCTAAGAGAAATTCTGACGCAGTTCACTGGCCGTATTGGCCGCCAGCGCCGCAGCAGTCGGTGCGCTGCCACTGTCATCGCCACTGTTGCCGGTGAAACTTTTCAAATCTTCCAATTTGATGAACTTCTCTTTGTGCATGCGCTCCATATGGCGACCGATATGCATTTTCTGTTTGGCACGATAGACACAGAAGGGACACTGGAATTGCGGCTCCTTGCCGCACTCCCACTTTTGGTGGTTGCGCAATGAAGATTTCAGCTTATACACACGTCCGCATTCCGGACACGGATGACCGCTGCCGCTGACACTGAGACCACCACCGCCGCCGCCGGCACCAGCCGCCGCACTGCCACCTATACCATTGCCACCAGCACCGATCAAGCTATTCAATGCGCTAATATTACTCAATATATTGATGTCGGCGAAGGCGGCGGCACCGCTGAGCGCTGTATGATATTCGCCGCTATTGCTGATCGCGCTGCTGCCCGCATTAGCGACATCCTCACCGTAGCTGGCATCACTCAGATTGCCGCTATTATTGGCGGCGGCGGCGGCGGCGGTGGACTTCTCCACCGTTGCCTTTAACATCAATATGGCGGCCTCCTCTTCGGTTAGGTGTTTCATTTTGCCACCTACACTGCCCGTAGCAATAGTAGCGGTGCCCAGCTTGTCTATGCCACTCGCGCTGGAGCTGCTACGATTCAGCGTTGCATTTGCTAGGGGCGCATCAGTGGCGGCGCTAAGGCTAGTCATGTCATTCGATGTCTCCGGTGCCGGTGACTTGCAATCCAAAGTGGGTGTCACACCACCGCCAAGCGCACTGCCGCCCGCCTTGTCCATCGTGTTTATGGAGAGATCGGTGGGAAAAACTAACGGATTGACGCCTTCGCGCAATTGTGTAACCAACGGCATGGCCAAACGCGCATTCCACTCGTTCCAAGTGAGTCCCGCTATGCGCGTAATACTTAAATCTGCATTGATATTGGACATATTTTACGTGTGTAAATTGATTAACGTCGTGTTTTACCGTTGCATATTATTATAATTTTTTTTTATTTTAATGGTGAGTATGTTACATTTGCGTTGTGGTGGTGTTGGTGGTCAAGTTGGTAAAAATTAACGTGTGTGTTTTTGTTGTCAAATTATATGAAAATAAAAAAGTAGAAAAATAAAAAAGAAAAAAAGGAGAGAAAAAAATAATATTAAGTTTGGACTGGCACAAATCAAGAAATACAAAACAGTATTTATAAAAAAATAATAATAATTAAAATACATACTAAAAACAATATGAACCTGACAGCAACAATACCTAGTCCAAGTGAAGCATCTATATGTGTATTTATGTACATAGCAACTAATAATCGCTTAAGAAGAGGAGAAATAGTTCTTTAAATAATAATTAGCGCTTAAGCTATGTATATACATATATAATAACAAATAACGAGCCAATGCCAATGAAGCGATACGAGTATGAATGAATACCACATCCAAATGATAAAGTTACAATTATAGATACATACATATGCATATGAAATGTAAACGTATGAGGTAGCAGATGGTGAAGTACAAAATGCAAAGGCTATATGAATCAATACATAGTTGCAATGAGTTTAATTTCTAAAATTTTTTATGTATATATTTATGAATGCCCTTTTTGAGTTGTGTTCCTAAGAAAAGCTGGTATTTACAGTTAAACGTAAGCGTTTAAGCGAAAATACTATATAATGTTGCTATAAAATATATATTATAGCGAAAATACTATAATAAATTGCTATAAGATTTACATTTAACCGTTATAAACTAGTAGGCACGCGCGTAAGTGGCAAAATATGTTGAAAAATAAACAAGAGTATTAAAAATATGTATAAAATTACTTGAAAAATACAAACTAACAAAGCGTTGAGTAAACTAAGTAATGAAAAATGCATAGATTTGCACAAAAGATTGAACTGCATAAAAAAAATCAATGCTGAAATAATTTTTCGTAAATTTCAAAGACATATAAACTCCTAGATGCGCGGCGCAAGGCATGTATAAAGACGCGCGCTTAAATCTATGCACAAAAAGTTATTTTTTTATGCGCATGCGCACCTGATAAATATATATACATATGTGACTTCTTTAATATTACTTCAATATGTATATAATAAATTATATTTATAACACTAGATAAATCATCATAGATATACATATGTATATAGACTACAAAACATAAACACAACCTGCGCACACCTAACCTAAAAGTGATTTTGCTCAATTGGCATTTTGTTTCGAAAAAACAGACCACACTTGGTACTTTCCTTATGTAACTATTTCATATACAATAGTGTTTTTAAAATGAACAATTTTTTAAGAGCTAAGCACAATTAATAATATGTTAAGTGTACACTGTTATCCAATGCAAACCCAATATGCAGCCCCTTGCAGTGTTTTGGCGCTTCTTTGTTAGCTCCAATGCACGCACAACTCCCTCACAGTTGGCAACGTCACGGCAGTACCTTAAGAAAAGAGAAATATATTAATCGAAAATCGCACAAAAACAACAGCAAAATGCATAAAAGCACTAATATTGCGCAGAGCCAGCATGGGACTTAAGCAACGGCGCACTTCATGGCTTACAAGCCACACGAGACAAACCATATATGGCACTTTTACCACTTGCACCCGCACTTAGGCTTCTTTAGACCTGTAAATACAGAAAAATAGGTTAGTAAAAGTTTAAATGAGACGCTTATGGACTGGCGCGCTATAAAGGGGGAGGGTGTAGAAATTATATGATGCATGATTTCGTATGTGTGAAGAAAATGTGAGAAACTTAATATGTGTGTGTGAATGAGAGACCCATAGAAAGCAAACACGTTGTCGCCCACATTTCCAATTTTATTATTACTTAATAAAACTTTATTTCTCAATATTGAATTAATACTAATACAATATTTAAAAGTACACATATAATTTATGTACACGAATGAAACAGCAAAGTAAGTCTTAATTTACTTCATTTGCTTAATTTTTTGTTTTTTTTTTTTTTTGTTTTCTGTGCACAAGCTTAAGAGTGAACTAATTAGAAACTAGTTATTTAACTATTGCGTAATTCACATACAAATAAAAATGTGTATGTATGTATGTGTGTGTTATGTTTTTTTGTACAGTTAATCATTTTTTTGTTGAAAATTAAAACATTCGTTTAATGCATGTGATTTGTTGTTGTTATTATTATTATTTTTTTCGTTTTTATTGTTTTTTTTTTTTTACTTTTTCTTTGCTCCTACTTTCTTTTCTCTTGCTTCCACTTGCATTCCTTTACACACAACACATTTCTTTTTTATGTTTTTTTTTATAAGAATATATTCATACATAAATTTTTGTAATTATTTATTTGTTCCATTTTTACGTTCACACAAGATTTTTCATAAATCTAAAGCGAGCGAAATCTGTTGGTTGTGCATTTTTTTTTTTAATTTTTATATTCGCAAAATCATATATCTGTTTATACATACATATGTGCTATTATACTCAATCTTTGCTAATATGTGTCAATATTCACTAAACATTTTTTACAAGTATTATAATCAAGCAAAAAAATAACGTTTTCAAAAAATGCTAAGTTTATACAACTTCATAAAACTGCATTTAAGTATGTCTAATAACTGTACAGCTAAGATTTGCTTAGTTAGTACTTTAAAAAGCTTTTCTACGTCATAGTAAGTAGTTTTGTTGTTTTTATTAAAGAAATATTTTTATAATGCCCTCACACTATTACACTTTCACCCCCAACGACAGCTATGCGCGCCTTAAATTAGACTTAGCGCAACTTTTAAGCCTTTTTCTAACGGCATTTTGGTTTTCTAACGGCCGTTGGCTTTTTATGTGCAATTTTTTGATGTTAAAAATATATATAAACGCGATGCTGGCAGAGGCAGAAAATTTTTAAAAATTTAAGTTTTTGTAAAGAAATTTTCGAAATCAAATATTTTTCGGAAATTTAATTTAAATTTTTTTTTGCACATTCAAAATTTTAAATTATATTCTGTTTTTGCAAAAGAAAATCTTATTCAATTTTTTTGCAAAGCAAAATTTTATTTAATTTTCCTTTTTTGCAAATCAAAATTTTAATTTAACTTTTTTAAGTAAAACTTTAATTTAACTTTCTATTATTAAAATTTAAAAAACGTTTTAAACTAAAAACAATTAAAAAAAAAGCAAAAATATTATAAATTAAAAAAGTAAAATATTGATTTAATTTGTTTCAGGCAAATTTTAAATAAAAATTTGTTGTTGCAAACATAATTTAAATATTTAAAATTGTGAAATGATTTTTTTCAGCTTAATATTGAGTTAAAAACTTTTTTCTAAGCAAAACATTGTTTCTTATTTTTTTGTTTAAAGAGGAAGGCAATGAATTTAAAATTTAACTTTCCAAAAACTTAACTTAAATTAAACATACATTTTCTTGCAAATAAGGATTTGTATTCAACCAAAAAGATAATTAAGTTTTTTTTGCGACACAAAGAATATGTTTAAAGCTTTTACAAAGCAAACTTTTAAAGTAATTTTTTGTAAAATAAAGTAAATTATATTATAATTACACTTTTCCATACAAATTAAATTTTTTATTATGTAATTTTTATATTGAAAGTTTTTTTAATTAAAAAAATAATGTTTTCAAATTTTTTATATAAAAAATTGAATTTTATTCTAACATGAAGATTTTAGTTTTCTTGCAAAAATCTCTGAAAATTTTTTTTTTCAAAAAAAGCTTTGATTTAAATTTTTTGTAAATAAAAACTGTAAATTAAATTTTTTGAAAAGTCTCTAATGTGGCATTTACATTTCGAATTTGAACTTTTTCAAAGAGGAACAATGAATTATTTTTATTGGCAAGGCAAATTTGGAATTTGAATTATTTTCAGAAAACTGTAAATCCAAAGAATTTATTAAGAAAACTGAAATTCAACATTTGTTTTCCAAAAAAAACTAATTTCAATTTTTTTCTTCTTGCCCAAAATTTAACTTACGGTTTCACTATGCAAAAAAATTAAAATCAAAATGTGTTTGAAAAAAAAAATTAGTTTTAAAACTTTTTGCAAGAAACCTAATATATCATTTTAGAAAAAAATTAATTTTTTATATAAGAAAAAAATGTTATCTGGTATTTGCATTTTGAAATTGAACTTTTTCAAAGAGCAACAATGAATTTATTTTTCTGGGGCAAAGCAAATTTTGAATTTGAAATTTTTTCAGAAAACCATTGAATTTAACTTTGTGACAAAGTACATATTGAATTCAAACTTTTTTCTAAGAAAAACTTTTACTTTTTTTGTAAATTTTAATTACAAGTTGCAAAGTTCAATTGATTTTTCAGTTTTTCTCCTCGAAATTTTCTTTTTTGGTAAAAAAAATTTTGAACCATCACCTCCCAGAAAAGTTTGCGTTAAATTATTTTTTTGCAAAGTGGGTTTTGTATTTATAATATTTTAAGCGAAATTTTGAATGTAAAATTTTTGAAAACAATATTTAGAATTTTTGTTTGTAAATAAAAATAATTACTAAGTAAATTTTGTTTGCAAAAAAAAGTATATAATATTTTGCTAAGTTAACTTTTGAATATAAATTTTTTGAATTTATGTTCTAAAAAAAATTTGCATTCAAAATTTTGAAAATAAAATTTTTGAAATTTAAAATTTTTATTCTACGAATCGCCTTTTAATCGCAAAAAACAGCAATAATAAAGCTTGCGCTGTTTCTCTGTTCTCTCCACTAACAGAGTGGAGAGTGCTTCACTTTTACAGTGCTATAATTATTTAATACAAATTATTACTAAAGCATAGAGTTAAAAATAAATTGGACACTCCAAATTAAAGCTGTCCTATTGCCACAAGAAAACATTCATTGATTTCGAATCAATAATTGTAAACAAAACTCAATAATAAATTTAGATATGCAAACAATAATGAGAAAACTAATTGAAGACTCTTTACTGGGGTCAATAATTGCAAAAAAAAAAAAAAATTTAATACCAAACAGTTTTGGTAAGTAAATAAAAATAGTTACTACAATACATACGCAGTTAGCACATTGTACATATATATTAACCAGCACACAGGGTGTCGGTTGACATTGCATACATAGAATTATGTACAGAAAATAGTGGAAAACTAAAGATTTCTCTCCCAACCAACAATTGTACTAGCAACAGTTCCGTTTCTCCGTAAAAAAATACGAAGCACCTTATTTGCGGCCGCGTTTGCTCTCCAATGCCGGCTTGTCGGGGTGGTGCTTACGCACGTGCACGCCGAGATTGCCGCGCTGTTTGGCCTTGTAGGAGCAGTGCGGGCACGGGTGGCACGGCTCTTTGCCGCCACACTCGACATTTTCATGGCGGCGCAAGGTGGACTTCCAACGGTACTTCTTGCCGCAATGCCGGCACACATACTTCGAGTCAGCATCATCCTGATGCATTGACGAATCGCTTAGCGAGAGTTCATATGTTGTTGTTGTGGTGCCGTCAATGCTGGTGGCGCCCTCCTGTTTGATGGGTCGCGTTGTCAGTATGGTGTAACTCTTGGTGATGGTCGGTTGTTCGTGCAGTGTAATGCCGTCGGGCAGGAGCGTCGCCTCAACGCTCGTTGTGGCATCGTCCTGTTCCTGCAGCTGCAATTGCGCATGATGACTCTGCTGCGGATGCATGTGATGCACTTGCGATTGCTGCATATGCTGCACATGATGGTGATGGTGATGATGATGATGGTGCAGTGCCTGCTCAGAGTCCTCATCGACCGTCGTCACTTGTGTTGTTGTCGGTACGCCGGTTTGTATGTGCTCGGTGATTTCAGTTGGTGCAAAACCGATGCCGATTTTCGTACCATCCGGCAGTTCGATGTCATCGATTTCTGCATATTTCACCAAATCGCTGATGATCGCCGCCGAGGCCGATGGATTATTTAAATCGATTTCGCTTATCTCATATTTCGTGCCTTCGGTGAGTTGGTGGTGGTGGTGGTGTTGCGTCTCGGCATCGTGTGCTTCTACGATTTGTACACTGGTGGCGGTGGTGCTCTGCGGTGTTATTATTTTGCCACGTGAATATTTGATACGCGATGCAACCGGTTTTTGTTCGGCGATTTGTACATTTCGCAAGCTCATCAAATTGATTGTCTGTGTGTGGTGTGGTGGATGTGTGGTAACGATGCTTTGTACTTGCGGATGTGCTTGCAATTGTTGGATTTGCTGATGTTGTTGTTGCTGTTGCTGGTGTTGTTGTTCCAATTCATGACTGTGCTGATGCGTATGCTGATGTTGTTGCTGATGTGATGTATGCGGTTGCTGTCCGAATTGGTGTGATTGTATGATCGTGGCCGAAGTTTGGTGCGTCGCGATTGGCGAGACCGTCGGTATTATCTTCTTCAAATTGATCAGTTCTAAAGTAAATAGCAGGGCATTTGAGGTTGTTAGTGTTAAGGAGGAATTAGTATAAAATATACGCTAAGAATAAAAAAGTAGTGTTTTTTATATTTATAAAAAAAAAACTATGAACCTCAAAACTGCAGAACAGAACGGCTGTCTTTGTTGTTTTTAATGTGGACACGATAAGTAAGACTAAAAGAGATTTTACAATGACTTTTCGTGCGAAAAATTAATGAAACATTGATATTAAACGTAAGGCACTCAAGAAGTACGCGAAAGAGTTGCCACCTTTTGAGAAAAAAGAAATAAGACCAAATATGTTGTACAAGCATTTTAGCGAACCTACTAAAAATTTCAATAGAATGTAAGTTAGATTTATTGTAGAAAAGGGTTGCCACCTTTTGGGAAAATAAAACTGAAAAAACCCAAAAATTTATGTTTTTCAAGTATTTAAGAGTGAATACTAAATTTTCAATAGAATTTTAATAAAATTTATAATTGTGGTGGAAAAGGGTTGCCACCTTTTGAGAACTGAAAATATGTGCAAGACTTTAGACACAGACATTTAGAAACGATTTTTGGGAAAATATTTGAAAATCTTTCACTAAGATTTATTTAGGAATAGGAAATAATTAGCCAAATACAAGGGATTACATCGGGTTTATCGATTTCACGGCTTCAAAAAATGTTTTTTTATTATCTATAATTTATTAACTATGATATCTCTAAAATCTCAAGTTGATCCGTGTAATAGTTTTGGAGATATAGCTTTGTAGCTCCAGACCAGCTACACAGTCACTTGAACGTTAATCGCGTTTTTCTCGAAACTGTGTTTTCCCAAGCCAGTTGTCACGATTTTTCGCGAACTACTCAAATGTCTTAATGAAATTTCGCACATTATTTTTGGACGACGATTTTTTCTTAGTCCAGTTGCAACTATTTAAAAACAAACGCTGACAAATTTTCACCAAAATTTGATTTTTTTTTTTGTAAAATATATTACTTGTTTGTTGCTCCTTACTCCAATACCAGTTTATGGTCCTAACTAAAACACACATTTTTTTTTACAACAAATGAGAGAAGTTCCGTCCTCAACACGGAGGTACCTTTTTCCGAAAGGTTGCTCAACGTGACATCGTAATGGCCGAGTTATGAATATTTTTCTTTGAAAATTTCACAACATGCAAAATATGTATCTAAGGAATAATACAAAGTTTGAACAAAACACTACACTTTTTATATGAAAGGCGGTTATTTGTTCGAGGAAACCCATGTGAACACTTAAGAAGGCTTCTGGAAATTGCTCGGTGGTCATCAATGTGGACGTATCTTGAAATAACTAGAGATGCTTCTTATAAGGAGTTTAAATGAGCATTTAAATACATTTAGAACAAACATGGCTACAAAATATATGTATATTCGAAACATACGGCGATCAAGAAAGTATTGCCACCTGCTGAAAAATGCATTCTTCTAAAATCAATTTCAAGGTCATATATTATAATATAGTGGACACCTATTAAAAGAAGTAACAAGAGTTTTCTCTCTGCTCTACAAAAACTCTTTTCAATTAAAAAATATTTCTTAAAAGCACCGATGGACCGATTTACCATTTATAAGGCAGATATATGCTTTAGTGACACGATCTGCACAATTTCTTGCGCGATTGCATCATTGATAGATCAGATTAAATGAAAAATCTTTCCATACAAGGGTTTGAATTTTATCGGACAGTTTGTAAGGCAGCTTGTATGCTATAGTAACACGTTCTGTACAATTCTTTCGGAGATTGCACATTTCTTTAGGCAATAATTTAAACGAAATTTCTTGAAGATATTTGGTCAAAGGGAAAAGCTTTCCATACAAGCTCTTTATTCCTATAGTGCAGTTCGTTTACTAGTACAACAGTTTTCGATCAAAAACCAACTCAGTATTAGCATATATCATACGATTCACTTTAACTTTGAACTTTTTATGACAAGAATCACTTCAAATTCGGCTTGGCGCTTTGCGAAAATCATTGAAATGATTTCACTAGCAAATTAAGATCTTTTATTTCATTATTTCAAGTCTTTTTGGGCACGCACAAGGCACTAAATCCATAAGCCACAGAAAGAGCTAAGCCAAACACGCCCATTTTTCACATCTAGATCTTTCTTAATACTACTCTCAACATTATAACTGTAGTTTTCATATAAGTAAATATAAATAACTGTAATATTTAAGATGTAGTATGTATGACTCACCACACTCGGAGGAAGGTAACTTGATTGGGGTGCTCGTCAACGTTGCCAATGTCGGCTTGACATCTGTAAGATTTTGCACATCCGTTATATGCGCTTGAGCATTGAGTTCACTAACATTTGTAGCGACTGTTTGTTCATCATCCGTGGGCGCAATTTTAGCAGTTGTTATGTTACCCAGCTTCTTCACATGCAACACAAAGCCATCTTTGTTCTGGGTAATAACGATGTCATTGCTCTCCAGCAGGCAATCGTCCAATTCGAATTCCTCAGGTGTAATGTCCGTCTGTTCCGATTTATCATGCTTAACTAATTAAGGAAATATCACAAAAATTATTTTTTATATATTTTTTTTCAATACAATTTATACTATAATTATTATTATGGTAAAAATAAAATGAAAAAGTTATAGCATTAGAAGAATTAAATCGAAAACAAGCAAATTCTTTCGAAATAAAAAAAAAAATGTATTTATATGTTGGTGTATGTGCGTACATACATATGTGTATGAGTTTTCAAACTTACATACAACAAAGTAGTGTTTGTGATGTGCGGCTGTAGTTTACATTAATGATTTATGTAGGTGTTTATGTGCGTGTGTGTGAAAAGTTTGGAAAAATAATTAACATTGGATTAATTAAATAGCATTAAATGACACATTGCTGATTTTTTTGGAATTATTTATTTTCAAAACCTATTATAAATATATTTATATGTATAACCTAGCAAAATTTACAATACCATTTTCAACAATTTTTAGGCTGAAAATGCGCTTATAATAAAATACGACAAACTTTAAATAGGAAGGCAAACATCTTTTTGTTGTTGTATTTGTTTATTTTCAAGGCGAACGTCAAAGCTAGCGTAGATATGCTAACTTCATTTCAACATACTTATGTAGAAGCGCTGAGAATTGTCCAAACGCTTTATGTAACATGGCTAGCGCGCTTTCAAAAGTCGACATACATATTTATATATATGAACATGTATTTATGTAAATTTCGTAATTCTGTACTTTATTAAGTATGCTCAGTTTGCGCTTGCGCTATGCCAATTTCCGTATGCTGCGTCTTCATATGCGTATTGAGGCTGTGCCGGTACCGCGTTATGTAAGAGCAATGCGGACAGCGTTCCGAGGGCTGCTTGCCACACTCGAAGCGCAAATGACGCGACAAATTCTTTTTATATGCATACATTTTATCACAGCGCGGACAAATGTGTGGATCCGCTATAGAAGAGAGTGTTAGCGCATCATGCTTTTCTTCATTAAAACTGTCAGTGCATTGTGCAGAAGCGGCTGCGCTATGGCGTTTCTTCAGTATTTCTTTCCAAGCGATATTGTTCAATGACGTCACAGATTTGATGGAAAGCGCCCAATAATTTTCTGCAAAAGAGAAAATGAGAGAGGAATAGGTGAGTACAAGTAAGTAAGGCGTAAAATAAGAAAAATTATAATATTTGAAAAGTAAAAATCAGAGTAAAATGAAAAATTTAAATAAAAGTAAAAACAAACAACGAAAAAGTGATGCGTCTATTTAAAATATGCACTAAAAGTAATTTGTCACATTATTTTAATTAATTATTTATATATTTAGGCATGATAATAAGATAATACAAACATTACATATGTATATGACTATTAAAGTACTTGGTAATATTATTTATATAAGAATTTCGATACTATTGCAACATGTTGCGTAAAAATATATAAAAATATATGTATAACATTTTTTCTTTTTTTTTAATTGATTAATTTTTTTTTAATATTTATTTATTTATTTTACAATCTGGCAACATGTTGCTTAAAAATATATATACAAATAATATATATAAGTATAAAACAGTTTTTTCTTTAAAAACTTTTTTTTTAATTATTTTTTTTATTTAATTATTATTATTTTTTTTTTGTATTTTTTGATTGTTTTTATTTTAAATGTTTTTTAGTTAATTTTCATTTCAATATTTTTTTATGTTTATTTTATTTTACACTCAGTTGCATGTGCCAAAATGGTTTAATTTAATTTGCAACACTAATGATACTACAAATTTACGTATGTAGTTATGTAAGTGTTAACCTCTCAGCAATAGATTCTTACCATTATCTATTAGGTGATCATAACATTGATGTATTAACAAAACACAAACGTGAGGGGATTTCCCATTAGGTTATAGTGGAGTTATAGTTGACAAACTGAATTGTAGAGGGCGGAAATGATAAAAACAACAGACGCAGGTAGTACCGTCTACTGTTAGCTTACGGTAGCAATTATTGAAAATGGCAATAAATGTATATTACCAGCTACACAATAATTGACCTGACTTTACAGAAACAAAAAAAAAGTATTTGTCTAAAAAATATTTACATTTTGGAAAACTTAATTGCTAATTGTTGCAACAAAACCACTACCACTCCATTAGGTAGGATGCTCCCGTTTAAAGTGTGTCAAGAGCGTCTCCTTGATGCCACAACCAAAGCCGCACAAATGGCATTTAAATTTATTTTGCAGCAATTGTTTGTTATTTTGACGACCGTAACGTTGATACGAAACCACTTCGCGTTTCGCCACTGGCGCGCTCTCCTCTATAGCTTTAGTTAGGTTTAGATTTTTGCTCACACTCCTTTCAGGTGTTGACACTGGCGCACAACAAGTTATCAGTGAATCAAGAGTTTGTTCATTTTCTTCGCGCATATCAGCAAAGCTTTCTACAATATTATCAATTTCCAGACAGGACACGTCGGTGCTTGCAGTTTCTATGAACTCAAAACTCTCAGCTGACAATTCAATATAGTCGGCAATATCAATATTATCCATATTTTGCGCACAAAATATATAGTCCTTGCTCAAAGTTGTTGAAGTGGTTGTTACTCTGGGTGTGGCGGCCAATAGCTGATTAGATGGCAACACTGTGCGCCGCTGAACTTCCAGTTTAGCTATTTTTGGTGAGAGAAAAGAAAAAAAATTGCATTTTAGTACTTTTGAAATTATTAAAAATATATAAATTTTTTAATTATAATTTTCACTATAAATTTTTTTGCAAATTTTCTTAATTAAAAATTCTAATTATTATAAAAAAAAGCAAAACTTAATCTTATAAATTTTTTTACTTTGTAAAATTTTATTATAAAAGTGATAAATATTTATAATAAAATAATAAAAATGTTGAATGTAATATAAATTTAATAAACATTTTTAATAAAATTATATAAATATTAAATGTAATAAAAATATCTAAAAAAATATAAAATCGGTATATAAATAATTTTTATATCAAAAATATTTAAAATAAAACAATATAAGTATTATATATAAATAAAAGTTATTACTTTTATACTATTTTTTACTTTTTTAATGTTTTTTTATTTTAAACTTGTTATAATTTTTTTATTTTAATTTTTATAATATTTTTCTTTATATTATAATTGTTATATTATTTATTATTTTTGTAATATTTATATATTATAAATATATTTAAAATAAAATAATATAAATATTTATAATGTTACTTTATACAAGTTGTTATATAAAAATATTTTTTTTTAACATACATAGCATTTCTTCTGCAACCAGCATCCTGCTCATCATCCCGCGCTCACATTCACGCCCTCTCTCATTATCGAAATAAAACACATATGCTTTTGAGTTTTTCGTTTCATTACGTTTCTTACCAATTTAAATATTTTATTCATTATTAACGGCATCATCATTCATTAAACAAATTATGCTATATATATGTATGTATATATATAAACGCTTTAATATTCATAGTTTCGTCTTATGTATTTATATTTTCTCTATTTTTATTTATTATGTATATTTTTCGGCTATTGCATCAGTATCGGTTAACTTCAAACGTAATTCTTGCTTTTATGTTTTCTTATGTTATTTGCTGTGTACTTCAATTTGCTGTAATTAAATACCATTTGGCATACAAGTTAACACAACAAAAAAAAACGAAATGGTTTACAATTAATTTTTATTAATATATTTATCTTTCAACAAAAACAACGTATAACATAGTTACATAGCTACAGTATGTATGTATGTATTTGTTTTTAATATAAATTGGCAAAAATATCAGTTTGGCTTTGTAAATGTATGCGCAGCCTGTTCGTACAATTTTTAGTTGTTGTTCTGTTCTCTAGCGCTCTGTGGTATTACAATTCGATTTTGGTGAAAATTATAAATACGTTTCACTACTTCTTTTCTAGCTTTTGTTTTTTGTTAAATTTAATCGCAGTATTATTACAGTATTATTCCATATATATATGTATGTATATATATTTTCTTTTAGGTACTAACAAATATCATCATAAACGTTTTAGTGTGTGTATATATAAATATCATGTTGCTCTTTGCGGTTATTTGTTTTATTTTTTTACTTTCTTTTCTTATTTTTTTTTTTTTTTTTTTGGCTACGCCACGCTTTTCTTAAACGAAATAACAGTTAAAGACTATTTTAATTTCCGCTTAACAGACGGGCAACTATTGCTATAATAAATATATACCTATCCTTTTGTATTGTGTATATGCATCAGTGTTATATATATATATATTGTGAACATATACATATATATGTTCAATAAACGTCTGTGTTTTTATTTTGAATTATGTTCACGATTTTTTTGTTTTTATTTTTTTTTATAATTTTTTGTCTAATTTTGCCTACAAAAACATTTTCGTTTCATTTCAGTTTTTTGTTTCTTAGTCAATTAATTGCAATTATTTCAATACGTTCTAATATGGTAATATGGCAAAAATGTTCGCTTCCTTCAAGCTCACAAATAACTTCTTTTGTTTATATGTATATAACAAGTTTTATAGATATATTTTTCTTATTTATTAGACTCTCTCTGCCGTGCGTTGGCAAAACTTTTTTAATAATGATTTCTTCTTCACTTGTATATATATGTGTGTATGTATAACTGTGTGTGTGTGTGTTTAGGTGTGTATATTCTTTTTTTCTAGCTTACTTGTATATTATATTATATGTACATAAGACTATTTACATCTATTTTATATGCACTCGTTGCACTTTCAATGCGGCGCTGTGGATCATGCTTCATTTTTAATTAAACAAAAATAATAACTTTAAACAATAGACCCTGTATGGTTGGTAATTCACATATTATTTATTTATTTCGCTTATAAATTTTTTATTTCATATGTGATTTTTAATTTATATATATTTTTTGTTTTATTTATTAGCTTTCTCCGTTTGACCGCCCAAAAACTGCAACAAGCGCACATTAATATATGTTGTTGCCTAAATGTACATATGTATTTATGTATATATAAATATCAATGTATACATATTGTTCATAGAGCTATGTATGTATATGCATGTATGCATTTAATAAGTGTATACCTATGTATTTGGTTGATTTCTTTGGAGTATATTTTGTTCATTTATTTGTATATATAACTATTTTCATATATATTTATATATGTATATGTATAGTTTCAACTGTACCAACAAGTTTACTTAATTAGTTGACGAAATTCGCGCAACATTATGCTATAAAATGACAACAACAACAACAATTTGGTTGCAATTCACCGCCCGCAGCACAAAAATAAACAGTTTAACAAGGCATATGTATGTATACATGTAACATTTAAGGAAATTTAAAAAAATTTCAAGCTAAAAATAAAAATTATAAGGATAAATAAAAATTAATATATGTACATATGTATGTATGTATATAATAAAATTGGCTAAAAATTGTATGCATATAACAGTTTTGGAAACAAGAAAATTAAAAAAAAATAAGAAAAAATTAGGAAAAAATATATTAAAATAAATTTTAAAAATTAAAAAAAAGTTAACTTTTTAATAAAATAAAAGTTTAAAAAGAATACAAACAAATAAATAAATAAAAATTACATATTAAAAAGTTACTAAAAATTGTGTGTATGTAAAAATTAATTGAAATAAAAAATTTTTAGAGCTAAAAATAAAAAAACGAATAAAACCTTAAGAGAAAATATATTTAAATAAAATCGAAACTAAATACATAAAGAAAATAAACAAAAACACAGCGAAAAGAATGTGAAATAATAAATAAAAAAGATATTTATAAAATTAATCTTTTTAATAAACTAAAAATATAAAACGATTAAAAAAAAAATAAAAGTTATAATAAGCATTTGTATAATAAAATTGTATGTATACAAAAAAATTATTATTTTTTTATAAAAAAGCGTTCAGAATTAAAAAAAAATAATAATTTTTTTCTTAGTAATTTAAAAAATTAAACTGTTAAATACAAAAAAAAAAAAAATAAAATACAACGAAAAATGCAATCAAAAATAAAATATTTACAACTAGCAAATTATACTATATATATAGTATTATAAAAAGTGAAAGAAAAAATAGCAATAAAATTAATAGACATACATACATATATTCTTACACAAATGTTTTTGAAAATTAAAACAAAAAGCTAAAATAATAATTTTTTTTTAACAAAATAAAGGAATATAAAACAGACAATAAAAATTAAAACAATGAGAACTTTAATCTAAAATAAAATAGTAAGAAATATTAAAAAATAATAATATGAAATCAAATAAAATACAACGAAAAATTTTTATCGATAATAAAGTACTAAGAAAAATAAAAACCAAAATAAAAACATATAATTTTAAATATAAACATAAAATACAACGAAAAATGTAATCAAAAATTAAATATCGCAAATTAAAACAAAAAATTACAACATTAAAGATTAAAAAAACAATAAGTATTGATAAAATATAAACAAGAACAAAAAAAATAAAGAAATGTTATTTAAAAGTAAAACATAAATTTACAATAATCAAAATTAAAAAAGGTACAAAAATAAAACAAAAATATGCATATATTTACACAAAAACAAAAAAAAATTTGAAACCAAAAACAAAATAATTAAAATTAATAAATGTGCTTAAAATTAAAAAAAAAAATTGTTATAATTAAAAAATTAACTTAAATTAGTTTACTTAAATTAAAAATAAAACAAACTAAACTCACTTTGTACCACAAAAATCAAATCTAATAATAAATTTCGTAAAATTAAGCTTAAACCAATAAAATTGCTAACACTATGCTACAAAAGTACTTAATAAAAAAAACAAATTAACGGTGTAAATATGCAAAGTGTAAACTTAATAGCGTCCAAAGGAGAAGAATTAGCTTTACCAACAATATGCAGCATATGCATATGCATGTTTGTATTTTACACACATACACATATAAACTGTGCATATTAGTGCGTGTGTGTGTGTGTGTTAATTTAAAAATTCTAGCTTCTGTTTTTTTATTTTTACATTGTAAAATTGATTTAATCTCTTCGTCGTAATTAAAATTATAAAATATATATATTTTTTATATATACGAGTATATGTTTAATAACGCACCGTTAGGAATTACATACACATTAACTACCTATTTAGCTTGTTCTTGCTCGCTCGCCCTATAACTATAACTATATTTGATCTGATGCCATCACATAGCCTATGCAAATCACGATTTAACACACTTTTCCCCGTTGCGATTAGAAAAAATTTTCAACTCTTACGCTTCTGCTTCTTTTCGTTATTAATATTATTTGCATTTTCCTCAAATATACATACATAAATCGGTATGTATACGAGTGAGTGTTAGATATACATTTGTATCTCGCCTAAAATATATATTCATCTAAGGGAACTTAACACATAAGTATTGTTATATGTTATATGTATGTGTTGTTGTTAAATTAGAATAGCAGCAGGTTCCCATTTAGCGTTTTGAACAATTTTTTTTATTATATATTTCATATATGCAGGTAAACTTTGCTCTTTTAAATTATAGTCGATTGACTTATATTAAATAAAGTGTACTTTCTTAACACATTGACTAGATATGAAACTAAGTCACGTCTCTAGGTCAAGACGTTGCGCATAGGCGGACTTAATGTATGTATGTATTTATATACACATGTTTGCGGAATAATTTTTTGAAAAAAGTAAAGAAGAAAATATTGGCACATTGAGTATAATAACGGTAATTTTCAACAAATTATAAAAGTGGGACCTGCCGTGCAAAAGTGCAAAAACTGGATTTGAACAAAATTTTAAAAATTGTTTTTTAACAAAAAAAACAAAAAAAAAAATTGTTTTTGAACAAAACAAAAAATAAAAATTGTTTTTGAACAAAAAAAAATAAAAATTGTTTTTGAAAAAAATAAAAATTGTTTTTAAAAAAATAAAAAAAAATTGTTTTGGAAAAAAATTGTTTCTAGAAAAAAAATAAAACTTGTTTCTAGAAAAAAAGAAATAAAACTTGTTTTTGAACAGAAATTTTAAAAGTTGTTATTCAAAATATTTCAATGTTAAAAAAAATTGTTTAATGAAATATTTTCATATCTTGGAACTTGTAGGTACTTTAACTTTCTTTGTATTTTATACACATTCACACATCAATTTTTCTTTGACATATGCATATATGCATGTACATATGTAATAAGACAATTCCAAGATAATTTCCACTAATTAATAACTCCAAGTTGAACTTGGCACTGTTGCTAATTTCATATTACATATATGTTTATTCATAGTATTGTACATAATTAAATTTTCTTTAAAAGTTAACGAGTATTAACAATAATAAAATTAGCAAACTTTAACAATTTCTTAGTTACACTTACATATGTATATGTAAATATTATGCAATGCATTAACATTTTATAAGATTCTCTTCGTTTAGTACGTTTAGTAGCTGTTTAGTACAGTGCTAACGGTACTATGGCACAAACAACATTGTCAAGTTTAGACGTCTACTAGTGTTCCCGTTATATGGCATAGGCCTTTCAATATTTCACTTCATTTCGTCTTTGGTTAGGCGTATCTCGACGATTAGCTTCGGCTTCAGCTTGTTATACATACACATATACCGACTTTTAACCGACGAAATTTTTAACTGTATCTAACATAAACTCTCTAAGCTCCCCTAACTGCCGCCCTACTTAGTTACGCACATCTCAGTGTATTTTGTTCCATTGGCGTAGTTCAATATTTGACTAATAAATTAGCTTTTAGTTACAGATAAAATATCAACTTAATATATACAGAGTTTTCAGCTAAGCTCATCTATGTACGGGTTTTACACGTTCATATAAAATAATTTTCGACAAATTAAACTGTTTATGGCCACTTTTTCAACTTGAAAACGAAATTATATTCGAATTTTTCCAGTTTTTTCAATTTTTTCGTTTAATGTTTTCAAATAACTAACCTCACAATAATATCAACAACGATACTCAAGAAGTTACATGTTTTCAACGAAACGAAATTATATTCATTTTTTTTTAGGTTACGAATTTTTTTCATGTTTTCGAAAACATAACCTCAAAAAAAAAAGTCAATAAAAACTTCAAGAACTGCCATATTTTGAACGAAACGAAATTATATTAGATTTTTTGAGCTTTCAAAATATTTTTCATGTTTTCGAAACCCCTAACCTCAAAAAAAAAATGTCAATTACGAAAACCTAACCTAAAAAAATCTGTTCGAGACAATACTTGTTAGACAAGTGACTGTATTGCCACAGACGAAACTTTATTGCTTTTTTAAATTTTTAGGTTAGGTATGTTAATTCTTCTATATATTACGAATTTGAGGTTAGGTTCCAGATATTGCGTTATTAAGGAAACCTAACATAAACAAATCTTTTGGAAACCATATTTTTTAGAAAAATGGCTATACAGCTACAAACGAAACGTTATTGATTTTTAAATTTAATTTTAAGTATATTAATTATTCTATATATTACGAATTTGAGGTTAGGTTTATACATTGATCTGAAAAATTTTTTAATCATAATTTTTCCTCGCTTTAAAATACGCACATTTTGCTAAGCAGACGGGCTTGTAAACAGACATAAAAGTTAAATAATTATAATATAATTTTAATTAAAAAAAAAATAAATTCAATTTATTTAAATTATTTTTAACAAAAACAACAAAAAATATTTGTTAAAAACCCGTTCGTAGCATCTAAGGTACAAATTATTTGACTAAGATTTATAGTAATATATGTATATGTATATATTTTTTTTAAATTTATTTTATAGTTTGGTTATAATGGCACTAGTAGCAGTTAAGTTCTCCGTGTTTTAACTATTTCATATGAGTTTCTTTACGAACATATATCCAAATTTGTTTAAAAAACACTAATATATGTATTTATCTAAGTATGTATGTATTTCTGCATGGTTAAACCATAATTCGATATCGAAAACTAAGAACACAGATATACCGACGGAAAGCTGAATATTTTTGGAAAAAAAATACCTAAAATAACAACAGTTACAAAGCAACAAAGCTGTTGACGTGGAAAACTCAGTGAAAAGAAAATTTTACTTGCGTTCGAAATAATATGCAATTTTGATATATACTTAGCTATATGATTATAGCAGTATATAATTCCTTAAAAGTGCACACTGAGCACATTCGT
This sequence comes from Bactrocera correcta, assembly GCA_027475135.1. Classification (NCBI taxonomy): domain Eukaryota; kingdom Metazoa; phylum Arthropoda; class Insecta; order Diptera; family Tephritidae; genus Bactrocera; species Bactrocera correcta. Next base: position 31,143,384 of record CM050325.1, read on the forward strand.
TTTCAAAATAATGCACATATAAACAATAATACATGTATATTTTAACAAAGATCGCATATTTAGCTTTTCTTTTGTGTAAGTATGCAAGTTAAATGCAATTTATAGCAACTTTGACGGTTATAGCTAACGTTTTACGTCTATTTTTCTAAAAAATCGGCGCCAATTTCGAATTATTTTTTGTATGAAATTTTGAATTCCGAAAAAATAACTGTATATTATGTAGTGTAACTAATTGCATGCTAAACAGTAGTGTTTAGACGCTTACTATAAATTATAGCAAAGCAAGTTTTAACATATTTGCACTTTTGGGTTAAAAAATAAAAGAGTTTTAGTTAAAATATTGGGTCTAGCTTTCGTATCAACATAGAAACACATACATATATACTTAGTATATACATATACATATATGTATATTTTCACAAGTAATCCGCTTGGAGTATATAACAAAGTTATGTACATACATACGTATGTATGTGCATACGTACACACGTGTGTTAGCAGTTAATGCTAAAGCCTCCAAATAGTTTTCAAAAACATTGCTGGGTGGAAATGCTTAAAATATTAATGTTGTATAACAAAAATATAAAAAAAAATGTAGGTTATGAAAATCGCAGGCTAAAAAAGTTAATTTTTGTGTTATAAAAATTTTCGATTATGAAAATATATTTTTCAAGTCATAAAAATTGTTTGTTAAAAATAATATTTTTTAGTTTTAAAACATTTTAGGTTATACAAAAAAAAAAAACAATTTTTAGCTAACGAAAAAATATTTTTGGGGTTATAAAACCCAGTTTTGTATAAAAAACATTTTTTTAATAAAAGACTTTTTTTTAGGTTAATAAAAAGCACTCTTTAGCTAAACAAAAAAAAACTATTAGGTTATAAAAAACTGTTTTAGTTAAAAATACACATTTCTGGGATAATAAAAACATATTTTCGATGCTTTAAAAATGATTTTAAAAAAAAAAGTTTTTATTTATTATAAAAACAAAAAATAAGTTGGTTGGTTTTCATTAAACAATTTTTAACTCAAAAAATATTTTTAAGCTTTAAAATTTTTTTTTTTGTAAAATAAAACAACATTTTTGGTTCATAAATAAAATATTATCTATGCTTCAACAAACAATTTCCGTTATAAAAAAATTTAGGTTAATAAAAACAGCACTTTAGCTAAAGAAAAACCTTTTAAGGATATAAAAAAAAGTTTTGGTTTAAAAAAAGCATTTTTAAATTAAGAAAATAATGTTTTCGATGTTTTTAAAATCATTTTTCGGTAAAAAAGAAATTATAATAAAAAAGAAAAAAAATTGGTTAATAAAAAACATTTTTTAGCTTACAAAATATTTTTAAGGTTACACAAAAACAATTTTCGTTAAACAAAAAACATTCTTAGGTTATAAAAAATATTTTCAATGTTTTAAAAATAAATTTTAGCTAAAAAACTTTTTTAGATTATACAAAGGAAAAAAGTTGTTTAATAAAAATTGTTATAAAAACCAATTTTTGTTAAAAAAAAAGACATTTTCGATGCTTTAAAAATGATTTTTAGAAAAAAACATTTTTATTTATTATAAAAACAAAAAATAAGTTGGTTAATGAAAACAATTATTAGCTCAAAAATTATTTTTAAGCTTTAAAAAAATGTTTTCGTAAAAAACACAACATTTTTGGTTAACAAATAAAGTATTATCGATGCTTCAACAAACAATTTTGGTAAAAAAAAGATTTGTAGGTTATTAAAAAAACTAAGTAACAAAAAAGAAATAGGTTATAAGAAATAATTTTTTAAATGTAAAGAAGTAAAATATTTAAAGCAGCACCCAATATTGCAATGTACTTAACTTAAATAACATTAACTGTTAGTTGCTTTGTTCTGTGCATTGCTAGTTATGTGTGTATGTATGTAGGTATGTAACGCCTCTACAATTTCAATACGAATACCTATTAAATCCCTAAAGATTCTGAGTTATAATTCTTTTGTTTAATAATTATTGTGTTTCATATAAAGTTGTGAGTGTGTGTATGAGTGTGTTTGTGTGTGTATACACGTATATAAAACAACAATATATTTGTCATAGGCACATATATACATACTTTTTATATATTCTTTTAACTAACATATGCATATTACGTACATGGTATGTGTGTATATGCATGTATTTTTTATGTTTGTATGTATGTATGTATGCATATATGTGCATGTAGATATTTGGCAACAAATAAACACAGTACGTTTCTCAACTTCACACCTATATATTATGTAATTCCTGTTCAACATTTTGAATTTGCTATCAAACATTTGAACAGTGGATTCCACACCCAGCGCATACCACGTTTTTGGTTTACTATTTTATATTGTATATATAATTTGTTTACTTTGTTAATTTTTAATTTTTTTTTTTTTAAGTTACTTGGTTAGTTTGACTAAATTTGTTACTCTTTTATTTGAACCCTAAGTTTCGTTTTCTGTTTTTTTTTTGTTCATTTTGTTGAAATTATTTTGTATTATTTAATTTTTTTGTGTACTTGCATTCACGTTTCAATATTAATATTTCACTACTGTTAATGCAACAACACCTGCTTTACGCATTTAAGACAAATTTAACTAATTTTATACATACATACAAATTTTGTGTATATATATATACTTTAATATATATATGTATATATTTATGTGTATGTAAATATGACACTTGTCGCAATATTATTTTCTTCGCGTTTTTGTTGTTGTTCGCTTTTGTTTTTCTTGTTTTTGGTTTTGTATGTAATACAATAAGTATTTTTTGTCAGTTAATACATAGTACGTACTATATGTATGTACACAGGCATATGCACAAGTTTACACTCGCACATACATATGTATGCTTATAAGTTTGTATTTATGTATGTAGGTATGTAGATTCAAGTTAATTTGAATATTTGTTCTAAATTACTTAATATCATCAAATATTTTATCTATGTAAATAAATGATGTGGCATCCAATAAATTCGTTTTGTTGTTGTTGGTTATAAGTTGTTGTTGTTTTTTTTTTTTTGTATTATTTTTATATTTTATTCCCCTTGGTATCAAATTGTTTAAAAACTTTGGGCTTTTGACCGTGCACCCAACTATCCTACTTGCTTATTGTTTGCTATTTTGGTTTTGTTGTTGTTACTTTTAGTATTTCATACTTCAAATATGTTTGTTGTATGTATGTGTGTGCGTGTGTGTGTAAGTAACCTTACGTGCGACACACACACACACACTTTTCGCTTGTTTCTTTAACAATTTTAGTTTTTGGTTTGAGGTTGAGGTTAAAATCCTATGAAATTCCTAATATACATATGTATCTTTCATTCTTTGCTTTTATGTATTAACTATATATATATATATATGTATGTATGATGTATTGTATATGTAAACCGCATGCATTGTATACATATTGGTTGGTATTTTCTTGCTCTTACATATGTTTGTATGTATGTAGTGCATATGTAATTCCTACTTTTATATATATATATATATTTGTATATATATATCAACTACGATACTCTGCTGTTGGTGTTGCACATGTTGCCGTTTTGAACGCACTAGCTCTATTTGATTTTAAAGAAAACATTATCTCATAAGTAGTATTTGACACAAACACCGGATTCCAGGTGTCGCTTTAGGTGGGAGCTTTGTGAAAATGCTTTACCGCACATGAGGCAGCGAAATTTTTTCTGTCCACCACATTCATATCTGGAACAACATAAAAACAAGCATCCCAATCATTTATCGATAGTAATTATGTATATTGATTACATGCTATATATATTTTTAGTTTAGGCAATAGTTAGGTTAGGTGCGCTTTCAGAAAGTGTAGAATTATGTTAACCTCAAAACGAATTTGATTTCGCTAAACGCTTTTTAGTTAGAATTTGCATTTTAAACTCTCTAAATGGCCAAGCAAAAAAGTTTCCAAAAAGAACTTGATTTAGATGAATCAATTTATATGACAGCTACATATAGTATACATATGTATATTATAGTGGTCCGATCTAAATAAAATATTTGCATATTCTACCGTTGCCTTGGACCATAAGCCATGTCAAATTTCGCAAACAAATAAAAAATTTTCCATACAAGGCTTTGATTTTGTTTGGTCAGTTTGTATGGCAGCTATATGCCATAGTGGTCCGATCTGAACAATTTATTCGGAGATTGTGCCGTTGTTTTGGAACATAATCCATGACAAATTTCGCTAATATATCTCGCCAACCATAAGACGTTCTAAACAGGAACTTAATTTTGATCGATCAATTTATATGACAGCTATATATATTAAAGTGGACCAATCTAAATAAAATATTTAAATCAATATTGTACCATTGTATATTGTCAAATGAAAAAATTTTCCATACAAGGCCTTGATTTTGTGCAATCAGTTTGTATGACAATTATATGTCATAGTTGTCTGATATCGGCTGTCCCGACCAATGAGCGGCTATGAGAAGCAAAGGTTTCAATACGGGGAAATTTGATCTTTTAATTTCGATGACATTCAACAAGACGATATATCATAAAATATGATAACGACTTTTAGACTGTCAATTTTGGGGTATGCAATGAGAGTTTATAAGCAGAATAGAGCGTGTTAAAAATTTCAGTTGAATTCAACAAACTGAGACTAGCTAATTTAATTTTCCAACTGGCATGTTAATCACTAAGCTCACCATCTGATCATTTATACTTGCGTATTAACTTTTTAAAGTCTACGACGTTTAAAGTACAACTAAAATTATAAATCTTTTCGAGGCTATACAAATTGAACTTATTTATATTATTTGTTTATACAAAACTTTCTGCCAAAAACTACTAAAACTTTTTAAATAGACAATAAAGTCTAAAAAAAAAAGTTTGGGAATGGCTGTAAATAATTGAAAACTAACACTTGTAACAACTAACAGTTTTCTTTCTGATATTTTAAAGAAGATTTATAACAGTAAGTTAAATTGACAACGACTTCTTCCAAAGCCAATAATGCCACAGTTGAAAAATCTTTGGAAAATATCTATGTTTTTTCAATACGCTTAGATGGTGGACGTCACTCTGTTTGTCATGGACATAGAAAATTCAAAGATTTTTAGACGAAATATCTAAATAACGATGCTAATTTATGATTTAAAGTTATAACTATTGTAACGGAAGAAACTTGAGCTTTAGATTTCTTGTGTTGAAAGCTAATGTAGTGAGATTCTGGTATTGGTAACCCATACTTAACTAGTGGGTCAGATATAGTACATATTATCGATACCAAGGCTCTTGCTGCCATTTTTTTTTTTTACTCTCCTTGTAACCCGTGTTCGGGTTCTTCAAATCACGCGCCCAGCGAATGTGTGTAGACATCGCTCTAATAATAAAACGGGCAATACCACTAATGGAAAATTCATACAGCAATGAATTAGACACAGAAACTGTCAGACTATTTGCTATTCTAAATGAAAAAAAAAAATTGGTTAGAAGTTTGCAAAAACAAAAATACGCGAACCAATGCACAAATCCTTAGTGCGTGGTAAATCTAAATAAAACTGGTATAAATTTAATAAGCTGGTATAAGAGCTGAACTGGTATACATTCAATACACTGGCATTAAAAACGTATAAATTGGTATAAACGCAATGACCTGGCATGAAAATTTATAAATGCAATCAACTGGTATAAAAATTTATTAATTGGCATAAACGCAATCAACTGGCGTATAAACTTGTATAAATTTTGTAAGTTGGTTTGGCGGTTTGTAGACTGGTATAAAAATTTATAAACTGGTATAATTGCAATATAATTTCTTGAAGCTGAAATGCAAGTGGTTTTATCAAGTGAACTATCACATTTTTTGAAAAATTCAAACTTTGCGAAATGAGAAGGGGCGAATCGAAGGCGACTATAATTTCAGAAACATGTTTATTTATCGATAAATTAATAAAGTTGATTTAATTTGACACCAACAAGTATTATTTGAAATTATGTAGAATTTTGTATCGTCTGCTGTAGCAATCACTGAGGCAGATCGATTTAAGAATCGTTGAGAAATTTCGCTTTAATTTATTTTCCGTTTTGATTCTTGCATTTTCTGTATATTCGCACAACATTCATTGGTACTCTTTTATGGGAACTTGCGCATACTTTAACAGCTATTCTGCTATTTGGAATGAACACTAATCCTACAAATCAAACATCATCAAAATCGGTCAAGTCGTGCTTGAGTTAAAATAGTGTAACTAAGTCAGTGTTTCGATGTTAATTGTTTTATTTGTTTATTGATATAAACATTTTCGAAAACTTATAAAGTTACTCTTTGACAAAATGCATAGTTCTTGTGTAAGTATTTTCCTCTTCCGAAAAAACAAACGGTTTACAATCAATTTATAACGCTTCTCTATATGTAGATATGTATACAGTGTATTATACACAACTGAAATTATTGAAAATTGTGCTTTGGCTGACTCACCTGATATGTCTTTGAAGTGAACTTGCATCCTTGTAGCTCTTAAGACAATTAAATCTCGGGCATTGATAGCGTCCATCCGGATTGATAAACTTGAATAGATCGGAGAATTTCAACTCGTACCAGTAGTCACGTATTAGAGCTTGTTGGGGTGGGGGCGGCGTTTGGCTGGATGCTGTCGATGAGCTGGTCGTACAGCCTTTATAAATAAGCAAAAGTGAAAAAAATACAATTTTGTAAAATAAATACAGCACTTTTTAAAAAAATATAAAAATAATTTTATTCAAACACATATGTACATACATATGTATGTGAGTAGGTATGGTATTGCAAGTGGCGACTTTGAAAATTATAGATACGAGTATAATATTTAACTTGCGTGGTAACTGTAGTTTTGTATTGAAGTAATACAATAAAATATTTTTCGAAATTATTTGGAGTTCATTTTTTAATTTTTTTTTTGTTTGATATTTGGTTTTTTTTTTTAATTAGCGGAGAAGCAAATTAAAGCGTTGCGTTATGTAACATTTTTGTTTAATAAAAAAAATAATAATTATATGCAACAACAAACAAAACAAGCAAGTAATTTGCAAAATCAACTAGTAAAACTTATTGAAACATTATTTTTCGAAATTTTTATACATGAATGTAACTATGTAAAAATGTATTGAGTAACAAAATGTAAAAAAAAACGAAAAAAAGCAAAAACAACATGAATGAGAAATATTTACAATTACGTTTTGTGGGCACTAGAACCGGCTAGGAGGCGGTCGGTTGTAGTAGTAGTAGTAGTACATGTGTGTGTGTGAGCAAACGACACAAACAGGCTGGTGGTGTCTATTACATATGTATGTATGTATATATGCGGCCGTGATTTGGCGTGCGTAAGGACTCCCCGACGACTAGCATTAGTTGGCGATGATGACCTTGTGATAATGGCTGTGTTTGTTGTTGGACTGAATGCTGGTGTTACTGTTGTTCCTGTTGCTAGTACTGACTGACTACTGATTGACTGACTGATAACTGTGATGGTGATGGTAGTAGAAGTAGTAGTAGTAGTAGTAGTAGTAGTAGTAGTGGTGGTTGGTTGGTTGGTTGGTTGTTGGTGGTAGTGATGGTTTTTGGTAGTGGTGATAGTAGTTATATATGGTGATTATGATGACTATTATGATGATGCGATACTCATTCATAGCAATACATACGATTATTATTAAGGACCAATTCTATGTGATGATGAATTTGCGATTGATTATGCGTTACAGATGATTATCATATACAATATGTACACATGGTGTGTGTATGTGTGTGTGTGCGGTTAACTTTCTTTTTCTAGCCGAGTTGCCAATTGACTTGCTGCACACACTCTCCTGCTGCACTTCACTGCACACTACCCTCTCTATCTCTTTCTCTCTCTCACTCCCTCTTTCCCTCTCTTAAACAACTTTGCCCAAAATTCCCGAACGATTCACATGTCGCCGCTGTAAATAGCCCTTCAAAGAGAAGCTTTCAAGAATTGTTAATTTTAGAGAACAAAAATTGGTTTTTAAGTCTATGTTTCTTTGGTGCTGTAATGTACATACATATATAGTTATATTTATATATGTGTATATATAATATACTTTATTACAGTATATACTTATGTACATTGTGCGGCCGAAAAGCAAAAAGTACAAAATTTCTGTTAGGACATTCAATTTTTATTCAAGTATAAAAATATATATATATAGTATATATTTACCGTATAAAAATATAAATATTATTTATGTAGTTTTCCAATATGTATGTATGTATGTAAATATATGTATATAGTATGTAAAAAATGCTTGTTGGCAAATATAAATACGAAAAGTTTCAATTATAAATACTTTAAGTACCTAAATACAAGTATATATATACTTACAATGTCATCTGTATGTATGCGGTATATACTCAGCTGCTTATTATATAACATATTTGTATGTTTTGCCTTAAGTATAACTATATATACGCTTTAAACTTAACACAGACCAGCCATACTATCTAATAATTGAGTATTTTTCAAATTTTTGGCGCTTTATAGGGTGACAAGAAAACACGCTAAGCGCTTTAAAGGGTGTCAGCGGAGGTTTTTTTGAGGTTAGGTCAGTGATTTGAGTTCAAAAGTCACCGTTTTTGTTAGTATTCGCTTTTGCCAAGCTGCTTATATATAATATGCCGTTATGTCGCATTTAGCAGCCAAAATAACGGTACTTTGGTGAAAATCACACCCTTTAAAAGTGCGCTTAGGCAGTTTCCGCATCCGCCTATGTAAAAAAACGCATATGTAATGGTATCGAATTTGTTTTGTAGTCATACATACTTTAAATACTGACATTTCATTCGCTTGCAACTATTTTTATTTAGTTTTGTGTTGTTGTTGTTTCTAGTATTAGTTAGTGTTTAAAATAGTTTTATGTCAACAAACTTAACTTTATATGTATGTATATATGTATTTATGCATTGTTGTTGTAGGTATGTATTTGTATATCAGTTGGTTTTGTTGCTTTCATTGTACTTTAGTCAAAATATCTGTATACTTCGTGCATTCACGAAGGATGCTGTGCGGTTTATGCATATTTGTATGCGAGTAAGGGTGCGATATTTTTATTATAACCTTCATTTATACTTAGCTTTTGTCATGTTTATGTTTTATAGAGCTTATTCAAATGCATGCCTTATATTTCTATATCACTATATCGAAAGGATATAGACAAAGTGTTTGGACAAATGCACTTTGTTTATTTTCGACAGGAACTCATTTTGTTTAGTTTCTGTTGTGACGCAAAGAAAATCAATTCTAGATATAGTATTAAGCGCATCGCGAGTATTGGGAAATAATTTTAGTAATTTTTAATTGGATTTTGAGTATCTAACAATAAGTAGGAAATCGGCAAAAGTTCTCAAGCCTGTTTTTGAATAAGTAATATTCAATTATTTGCATATTTAAATAGTATAAGTTGACTTTTTATAGTTTTAGATGAAGAGATACATTTCAGCAATAATTATGTTAATGGAAAGTTGCTTCGACATAATTTTCGCAAAAAAAAAACAAAAAAAATATATAAGAATTTATCAGTGTTAGCACTCTATATACACTTTTAGGGTTTTTTTCTTAATAGTTTAACACTAATAGATAATAGCGGTGATGATCGTAAATGGCAACCCGTATGTGCATTTTGAAAGTCAACAGAGTGATCGTTGTAATCGTTTGTCTAAAAAATATAGAGTATTTTTAATGCAATAACCAATTTAAAATTTATTTAGGTTAAACGCATCGCATTTTTATATCCACTGTGAACTCGGCTCATACACTAGGTCTCATAAAATACTATACACAGTATGTTTTATGAAATCTATCAAAAATATTAAAGAAATTATTCATATCCAAATGAGCAAGCTCTAACCAACGCACAAGAACTTAGCGCGTGGTAAATCGAAAAAAACTGGTATAAATTTAATATACTGGTATAAGGAATATACCGATATAAATACAATACACCGGCATGAAAATTGTATAAATTGGTATAAATGTAAGAGATTGGTATACGAATTATAAACTGGTATAAACGCAATGAACCGGTATAACATTTATAAATTGGTATAAATTCAGTAGATTGACATGAAAACGATTTATGTAAATGCAATACGCCCGGTATGAAAATTTATAAATTGGTATAAATGTAATAAACTGGTATAAAAATTTATAAATTTGTATAATTTTAAGAGACTTGCTTGAAGCTGGAATACAAGCGGTTTTGTCACGTGAGCTATCAAATTTTCCGACAAATTCACACTTAACGAGCTGAGAAGTGGCGAATCGAAGACGACTATATATGCAGAAACACGGTTATTTATCGATTAATGAGTAAAGTAGTTTTAATTTATAAACAAAAATTATTAATTCAATAAAAAGATTTCTAAGACTTAGTATTTGTAATTAAATTATATCTTTGCGGTGAATTGCATTCGAAACGTATGTATTATTTTTAAAAAAGTTTTAGTCATTAAAAACTTAAATATTTAAATTCAAGAAACAGACTTTTAATATACGATTAGACTCCGTAGCTTCGAATAAACGCCAGATTGCCGACTCTTTCGTAATACTCGACAAGTGAATCAAATTTCCACTGGATGGGTTGCTATCTATTAAGTGCTATCAATATTTTCTGTTCTGTAAATGCCTCAGTGCTTTCATGAGCTTATAAGCAAATTGGAAAGTGAAGCATTTAGTAAGACGGACTACGAATTTTCTACGCGTTAAGAATTTAAGCAATTGAACAAAAATCTTTTTGCCAATAACACCATTTTATGTAAATTTTCGCTTGCGCCTACTGAGCTATAAAGTTAGGTAAGCTTTGAATTTATGTATGAGTATGACTAGATACGATCAAAATAGATAAATAAGTTAAATAACTAATATGTAATTCCTCCTACCCTAACCTCTTCAATTTAATATAATATGGCTGAGCTGCTTCACAAGCACAAAATTGGCTTGCCTGCTCCGTGCTATGAGCCGTTCGAAACTATTTTAGGATCACTATCTTAACTCATATAGCCGATAGATATCTTTATAGTAAGATTTTGAACGTTCAAAATATCATAACTACCTTAAAATAGAATACTTGTTTTGGTTAAAAAATACACCTTGCGGGTTATGAATTTTCGGTTAGCCGAGTCACTGGTACTAGTAATCATTGGTTTCTGCATAGCATGTATTAAATTTTTTAACTTAAACTAACGAAAGCATATTTATATATGTATACGATTATAGTATTGCTAAAATTTTTGACTTATAAAATTATTTTTGGTATTAGAAATGAGGAGAATTTCTACAAAACTATCAATATTAGTATGCAACCAAAGTACTAAAACGCTTCGATAATAAATAGTTACTTAAATTATACGAGTATTCATACATAGTAGACATAAATTAGACGCTCATAAAATTAATTATAGCTTGATTTTTATAGCAATAGTTTTCAAGAATTGCCATAGAAAGCGGTGCTTGAATGGCGTTTTTGGCGTTTCTGGCGATTCAAAACCAAATTTTTTGCCGATGCCTTCGCTGAGGTAGTTGCAACAAGCTTGTTTCAAACTATATATATTTTTTTTTGTGTACTTCATATATTCATATTAGTTTGTTTGTAGATTGTAGCTATGCTTATGCAAGTTTGAAAAGATTGAACTAGCGCGTAAGCTTCGCTGTCATTTCAAAATAAAACCGTATAACGGTTTTCAACAAAAATTCAAGTGCTCAAGAATACAAAATACTTGGATCCAGTGTTTAGTAGCTTTTCAAGTTCTCAAGATTACAAAATACTTGGATCCAGTAATTGTAAGCAACTTTAAGTTTCGATTTTTCCTCTCTTTCTCTTCTATTCTCTGGTGCATTGGTCTTCCAAAAAGTATGCTCTGGCATCGTCATGCCTATATGGGCGCTTTTCACTGCAGTTCATCTTCTTTATACGGTCTCCAACTGATTCTGTATGGCGCTTTGCATCTTCACCGCCAACGGCAAAAATTCCTTTTGCATTTTTGCGAAGTGTGTCTTTATGTGTTTGGTGAGATTATCGCTACGTTTGGCTGCGTAATTGCATGAGGGACATTGGAATATCGGTCGTTCGGTGGTAAAACGACACTCGAAACGACGATGACGACTCAAACTTTTGCGCGTCTTATACGATTTGCCACATTGATCGCAAGCGTGTTGATACCAGGTTAATAGGAAATCTATATATTCGAGAGAATGCGTCCGTTTTCGATTTATATTTGTGTATATATAAGAGATTTTTTTTTAATTATTGACGTTGCGACAAAATGTTGTGGTTGCGTTGTTGTTAGTCCATTGAGAATGTGTATGTATTGTTGTTGTGACGTGATGAATGGTTGAATGTGGTGTAAATGAGGTGAGATTTTTTTCAAACAAGGAGTAGAAGAAGAAGATAATATGATACAATTTATATACCTTAAACCGATGTTAAATATTAATTTATATTTTTATTGTTTCTTTTTCAGTTGATTGAAGTAACTAGCGACTATATGCACATGAACAATGATGGATTGATGAGCAATAGTGAAATTTTTATTTACAAAATAGATAAACGTAACAAAAAACATATAATACTATTCTATGGCTTTAAAAAACAACAAGAAAAAACAGTTTTACGCCAAGAAATTGTCTTAAAATAATAACGAGAAAAAATTATTTTACGCTAAGAAATTATTTTAAAATTAAGTTTACAAAATCAAAATTGCATTTTCCATTGATTTTATGTATAAATATTTCTATAAAAATGCTACATATTAAATTCATCAAACTACTAGCTTATATAATTAATGTGACCACATGTTTATTGAAAAAAAAGTTGAAAAACATAAATTTAAATTTTAATAAAAACATATAATGCTGGTACTACATAATAACAATAATCGTAATAATAATTAAACAAATCGCTCAATTCTCTGCGCTTTACGAAATATATTATTTATTGACTATAAAAATAATTTTTTAAACACACACAAAAAAACCATTAAGAAACCTTCAATAGTTTTTCTGCGACAATCGTGATTCGAAAAATATTGAACAAATATATTTCAAAAAAAATAAAAATAAATAAAAAAAATTAAAAAAATAAAAAAATAAAAAAAAAAATAACAAAAAAAAAGAATATTGAAAAAATATATTTAAAAAATAAGAAAAAAATTAAAAAAATAAGAAATAATTTAAAAAATATTGTATGTATGTTTGAAAAATTAAGAAAATAAAAAATATTGAAAAATTATTTAGAAAAATAAGAAAATATAAAAATTACATATTAGAAAAATATTGGAAAACGAAAATATTAAAAAAATCAATATTGAAAAACAAGAATATAAATTTTTTTTTAATATATTCAAATAAAAAATATTAAAAACCAAAACCAAAAGTATTAAAATAATATTTACAAAAATTTTTTTAAAAAAGTAATAAAAACAATATTTTAAATAAATTAACAAATTATAAAAAAATAAAAATATTTTTTTAAAAATACACACACATTTTTAATTTTAAAAAAAAATAATAATTATAAAAAAATATTTAACAAAGAAAATAAAACAATACTTAAATTAAAAATTATAAAAAAAAATTAAAAATTATAAAAGAAAAAAAAATTAAAATAAAATATATTTTTAATAACTTTTTGCATGACGACAGACAAGTGTGTGTATTAAGAAATTAATATTAAAAATAATTTTTTTTTTATTTTATTCTTTACAATTAAACGTATGTATTTTAAAATACATATGTATGCACTACTTAAACAAAAATACAAGATATAAAGAGAAATACTTATTTTTAACAGTCACGACGAGTTTTGTATGAATTATTTAACTTATTAAAAAAAATAAAGTATTAAAAACCAATGAAAAATAATAACAATTCAAAAAAAAAATTAAAGAAAAAATATAAAAAACAAAAACATTTTAAACACACATTAAAAAAATAAAAGCAATTAAAAATAAAAAAAAAAAAACCAATTTAAAAAAATAATAACACATAAAATATTATATTAATTATAATAATTTTTGGTTGCTTATTAAAAAAATAACAAATTATTAATTTAAACAAATATTTTAACATATTTCACCTAGTTTATTTGACAAACACGTCTCTTGTTTGCCATTTATTTATATTTATCGTAATATTGTAAAGCTCTAACTCCGCAGTTGTTTGTAAACTACCTTAACCTTATGTCATTACAGTGACAACAAAATAATAATTTTCTTATTTACAAAAATTAAAAACAAAAAAATTTAAAATAACTTATAAACGATAATTTATTCTTTAATAATTTTTTAAATGCACAGAATTGTGACTAAAACCCAAATTTTGCTAAATATAAAATTTTTTCGAACATACAAGCTATAATTATAGATACGTAAAAATGTCTCTTATAAAATTATAAAAAGAATCTGTGATCGTAAAAAATTATAGCAGGCATTATGGCACAATAAATATATATACATATATTGTATACAAATACATACATATACCTAACTACATACATACATATGTATACCGTTAGAAATCTAGCATACTCGTACATAAGGTAACCAAAATGTTGAAACAAAAAAATATGAAAAAACTGCAAGCGAGATTGACGAGTCCCAAAAGGCATAAAAAAGGAAAACAAGCGCCACTTTAAAAAGAACGCAAAAAACACCCCAAAAGGAAACCAAGAACAAAAACATAAGACACAACTATGCAGTGCATAATAAATGCCATAAAGTCCTGAAAACATAAAGTAAATGAACAGCCAGTTTTTGTTGTTTTTGCTTTCAATTTAAACTATATATGTTTGTATTTGTATTTGTATAAACATTACAATCGCTTATTATAATTATTATCTTCTTTTTTTTTGTTTTATATGTTTAAAAATATACATATGCAGTATGTCGAAAATATATATTTATGCACGCTCAAACAAATGACGATAGCACAAAACACCAAGAGGCAATGCGACACAAGGCACTGATGGAAACACAGTAGTAGTTTGGATAAACTTGAGAAAATAATTGCGTGATTTAGCAGTGGATGGAAAAAAGCGGTTTGCAGTTATCCTGACAAAATAAAATAAAGAGAAGAAGTTGACGTGCGTTTGTTTTTTGTTTTAAAATAATATTTTCTGTTTTTACTTTCATTTTTGTGAAGAGCCACCGAAACCCCTGCACACCGCATAAGAGGTCAGAGACGTTGTAGTAGTAGAAGAGTACATAGTGGTAGTGGTAGTAGTAGTAGTGGATATAGTAGCACTAACGGTAGGTGTATAGTTGTGATAGACGATATTATATAGTAGATCTAGAAGAGACTTAGTTGCAAATCGATTAGTCAAAGTGATACAAACACATTTATAAATTGCAAATCATAACGGTTATTGCAACCTATAGGTTACACAAACCATTGCCGATGACACATACAAACGCAAGTTGTTGTAGAAACACACACATAATTACATAATTGACACAGTTTAACAGTAGAAATAACATAAGTAGAGAAAAAGTGTAGATAAACAAACCATTTGTAAAACATTTTCTGAAAGAAGAATACAATTATTGCATTTAAGTATTTATTTAATAATATATTATCATTTTGTGTTTTTATATGGTATATGCGTATATATGTATATATACTTCTCATTTATACATATGTATATACATATGTATGTATATTCATGCAACGCTTAATGTAGAAGAACATGGCATTTGTTTTCGCGGTTTAACAATGAATAGCTGTTATACTAATAGGTAATTAAATAATATATATGTATATTAATTTTATACATATTTTTTTTGTAATGCACAATAAATTGTATGCATGTTATTTTGGTTCTCAGCATGTTCACAACACAAATCCATCAACTTACATAACTAAAATACAATGCATGTATGTGGAAAATTCGTAATATTTTGGTTAACATTTATGTTTGTATATATATAATTTTGTCACATATATATTGTGTGTTTGTATGTAGGTGTTATATAAAAAATATGTATAGCTATTATATACATCTTTTATATATGTGTATACACATGTAATTATCTGAAAGTGTAACATTGTAATATTTCTACAGTCGTTTATGCGTACGTTTATATGTCTAATGTATCTACATATACATAACCGCCAGACTAGAATGTTAAATAACATCAATTTACGACACGGTACCCGATAGGTTAAATATTTTTTTTTAACATTTTTTTTAAATTGTATGTTATTTGCTTTTATTGTTTTACGATTATTTGTTATTATTTTTATATTTTATTTTGTTAAATTTTATAATTTTTTATATAATTAATATAATATATATATATTAATATATTTTTTTAATTAATTTTATTTTTTATTATTTTTTAATTTTTTTTAACATATGATTTGTTTTTAAATAGTATGTTATTTGTATTTATTGTTGTTTGTCAGTTGTTTAAAACGTTTATTTTTTTAATACTTTTTATATTTTATTATAATTATTGTTTACTATTTTTTTTTTTATTTTCAATACTTTTTATTTTTATTTTTTGTTATTATTTTTATATTTTGTTGTTTGTTATTCATATTATGCTTATTTTTTATTATTTTTTTTTTTCATTTATACATTTTTTTCCTTTTATAACTTTTATTTTTCAATATTTTTTCATTCTTTTGGTAACAATTACTACATTTTTGTATATTTTAATCAGCTATGCATAATTTTTAGTTTTAAATATCTATTAGTATTTTGTGCTTTGCTTATAAGTTTTATTTTTATTTCTTATTATTACAGCGTTTTTATGATTCATGTATTCTTTGATTTGTGGTGTTTTATTTTCTATTATTATTAAATTTTCTTCTAAATGTTCTCATAATTATGTTTTTCATATATTTTTATCTTTCGTTTAGGCAAGTTTTTGGAACTTATTTACTGTTGTTTTTATTTTTTTATGTTTTTTACTTTAGTTTTTTAATATATTAATGTTTAGTATTTTATATTTACTTATTATGTGTATATTTACGTTGTATTATATATTTTTTAAATTTATTTGCATTATTAATTATCATAACTTTTTTAATTAATTTTGTTGTTTTTATATTTTATTATTTTATTAATCCTTGGTTTTTTTTTCTTAATTTTCACTTATTTATTTTTCATACTTTCATTTTGGTAACAGTTTTGTAATTTATATATAATTAGTGCTTATATCTTTTATGTAGCTTAATTTTTTCTAATACATTATTATTATTTTTTACTTTTAGTTATATTGTTACATATTTTGTATGAGTTATTTTTTCAATGTTCTCTTCGATGTTTTTTCTTTTTGTTTTTATTACATTTTATTTTAAGTATTAATATTTATATTTCCATTTCTATTTTATTTAATGTTATTATGATTTATTTTTAATTTTATTGTTTAATTGATTTTTTAATAATATTGGTTTTTATATAGTTTGCATATTTTTATATGATAAAATCATATGCATTGTATTTTCTTATATTTTTATTTGTGTTATAACACTGCATGTATTTTACTTTTTTTGTTAAACAATTATTTAATTTATTTTATATATTTTAATTTTTTTATTATTTTTTTAATTATTTTGTCATTTTTGATGTTTTATTTTGTAATAAAAACAAATTTTTAATCGTCATCACTTATTTATTTATTTTTTTACTGATGATGTTATATTATAATATTAATAATTATTAATTATTTCGGTGTTTTTGTTTTGATATGTTTGATTTTTATTTTTATTTATTTTTTTTAGTTGTATATGCTTTGGCATAGGTAGGACTTATATGGTATATTGTCAAATGTTTAAAATCAAGCAAATAAAAAATATTAAAAATGCAAATTTTGCAGCTTTTAAACTAAATTTAGGTGCCATGAAGATAACTGGCTGTCTTTCTGTTAGTAGTAGTCCCTGTTTTCATCAATAAAATTCTTAAATATTTAAACAGCTGTCAACTATATGCTGCTGGACGCACTAAAAAATTGTTTAAAGTTAATTAAAAAACACTAATCTAAAAATTATTAATTCAATATCCGACAAGAAGGTGCGACAGCGCGCTTTCTAAAAATTTGAAGCATATTTTCAAGTTTGTGAAGTTCAAAACATTGTTTTTCGTGCGCACTAAATTTCCAACGGTAGTCAACGCTAAACTAAATAGTCAGCTTTCTTGCCTGATCGACGCTAACCGCGCCACATAGGCGTTTTGGAATGAACATGTCCACAAAAACGCATGACTTAGACGAAAAATACATAAGTAAATAAATAATTTATAATCTAGTTGGGATTAACTGTGACTGCCTGTCGTTCCCTGGAGATCTGGTTAACTTTTATATAGTTAATACTAGATGAATATGCGTTAAAAAATAAAATATCTTTTGGTATGTTTGCTTACAAAATGTAAATTACAAAATCATCAAAATACCGTCAAAGTCGGCTTTCGTGTCGCTTTTTCGTTTGGTAGTGGTAGTGATAATGCATCACTTTTAAAATAAATAATAAATAATTACTAAAATTATATTAGGTATACATATGTATATGAGTAAAATAAAATTGTGTGTAAAAATTTATGAACAAAAAGTTGTCAAATGTTAATACTTTTTGGTAAATGTTTCGTAATTATACATATACATATATATATAGTACATATACACATGTATGTATATGTGGGGTGCACATTTGGTGATTTAAACAAAATATTGTGCGTATCGGTGACTCTTGGCATACAGCTTGCGCTTTTGTATGTAAATGTATGTATATATATGTATATGAATTATTAAATAAATAAGTGAATAAATAAATAAATAAGTAAATACATAAAATGAGTATTATTTTATGCTAAATATCCTTGGCATATTGAATACATAATAAAAGTCCTTGTAATACAATTAAGCGCTTGCTTAGTTGTTGTTGTATGCAAATGGCATCGTATTGATGAGACGCTCCTTCAACAACGTATTCGATATCAGCTGTATGCCCAATTTCATTTTCCACTCCTCACCAATAGCATCCAAAGCCTTGCTGGCCGCGATTTGTCCAGCAGCACCATTATTATCAGCATTAGCGGCGGTCAACGAGCGGGCGATTTCCTCATTAACGGCCTCATTAACCACCACCGGCCCATTACTCTCGCTCATCACTGTTGCGGCCGATATGGCGGTTATGGCACCAGTCAAACCATAAATCGGCTTCTTGTCCAACGCTTCCATATTTACAGCGCCATCAACTTCCGTGCCATTGGCAGCATGTGCTTGTGGTGGTCCGGTGGCGTTGGCGGTCTGTGGGCTATGTGGCATGTTCTCCGAGTCGTAAGGCTCCCTTTTCAATGACAAATTCTCCGGTACGGCGCCATTACACGTGTCATTAGTGTGACTCACGTTATTCTCACCGCTGCTGCGGTAACCGCTAGCGCCGCCACCGCTATTGCTAGTTGCCTGTTGCGCTATTGCCGGCGGTATGCCGTGCTTTGAGGTTAGGTGGCGCACCATGTGATATTTACGGCGGAAACGTGAGGGGCACAGTTCGCAGCTGAAACGTGGCGGTATGCCGATACATTCGTCGCGCATGTGACGCTGCAAGTGACGCTTGCGCAAATAGCTTTTGCCGCAGACAGCGCAGGGGAAGCGCTCATGTGGATTATCAGCGAACATTTCATTGCTCATCAGCATTGTGGTTTTGAAGTCGTACTTTATATCTGTTTAATGTTTTGTTTTGCGACGTGTTTGTTGTTGTTTATTTTTGAAATTTATGTTATACGTTTTTTTATTTGTGGTTAAATGTGGGCGTAACGGTTGTTGCAAATGCATCGTTGATGAGTGTGTGTGCGTGCGTGTAATGAGATTTTATGTGATGTATGAAATGAAAACAAAAAGGAAACAAAAAAAATTATATAATGTAATAGAGAACACATTGCAATAACTACATAAACACTTTTAGTTGTAAAAACATTTATTTTTATTATTCAATTCTTTGTTGTTTTTTTTTTTTGTATCTTAATGTGCATTAAGTTTTAAACAATTTTTTCTGCTTTTTTTTACAAGTAATAAATACAATAAAATACAAGTTAAGCATAATTGTTTTTTTTTTTTACTCACAAATCATTGTTGTCTACGACAAAAAGGTAAATTACTGGTTCCAAAGTCCTTGCGACGGCAGGAGTACTACTCTTACATACTGGTACTACGTACATTACGTTGTACTGCTGTTTATATAATGTTTTTAGGATCAATTAGCTAAAGTTTACAATAATAATTATGTAATTATATGTACACCTACATACAAGTGTGCACAAATTTCGTAATTCAAAGTGTTGCTAAACTATGAAACTACCAAAATATTGTTGTTTTTTCAGCAATATTATCAAACTACATTACAAAAACAACTGCAACGCTAAAAGCTAACTAAACTAATATCAGTTATGAGCAATTAATTATAACAAACCGTAGGTGTAACGCTGTACATTACTTTTCGAATTCGAATTTCAAATTTTATTTTTTTACACACATTTATATATGTATGTATATGTACATGTGTGTTGGGCTAATTAATACAAATTGTTGGTTGCATCAACGTTTTGAATGCCATAAATCCTTGTTGCTGCCACATACGCTGCAGTCGCCTGGCATTAACTTGACGCTAACACTGCTGTACATACATTAAAAAAACACGTTAGTTAATTGCATATATGTCATATACATGTATGTGTGCATGCACTTTGCTTGGCATGACTTTTAAATTAAATTTAAATGCTTACATATACAGATATTCAATCACACTGGGCTCTTTATTATAACATTATCATAGGCATATAGCATTATAAACTACTATTACGCGCTTATAGCTGCACAATTTATGCTATACATACAAATATATAATAAAATAATAATAAATATTTAAATAAACGCGCCTAACCGTAAACTACAGCTAACTTCAAGAGCCTAATAGCTGAACACAACAATTCAAAGGCTGAAAAACAAACGCGCGCACACTTAAAGTTGATTTCCAAATAAGCTGTTTAACAATAAACACACAAATAGGCCGCAACCGCAGCTTACTGCAATTGTAATGCAGTGAAGCGCGTATACTGCTTGCATTTGGCACGTCATTGCCGGCACGCAGCGCGTACAGTTCACATTTTCTTGTTGTGTATGCCATGTTTTTGCCGCAAATGTAGCTTCAAGTCGTACTTCCACGAGCAGGCGAAGGCGCAGAACTCGCAGTGGAACTGCACGTTGGCCTTCTTGGTTGTTGCGGCCACCGTATGTGGCGACACTATGTTCGAAGAGGAGCCGGCGCTGGCGCTGCTCACGGCTTCCAATGCGCTGTTGCCGCCGCCTCCTCTACCCAGTAGATTCTCCGCAGTGTTGGTGCCATGTAATTTCTTGCTAGCATTATGTTCGGACGTTACATTTACCGTTGCGCCGGCTGCTGCTACGGCTTTCGTGGCAACATCTTGCATTGCTGCGGCTGTTTGTGGCAACAACATTGTGCTGCCTATCAAATTGGCCAACTGTATGGAGGCGGCCGCTGTTATTTGGCAACCACTACAATTGCTGTGATGGCTGGACGATGTTGGTGTGCAGCATGTCGTTGTGGCATGCGTTGGCAGGCTAGTTGTTGTTGTTGTTAGCGGTGGTGGTGTTACTGCGACGGCATTTGTCATAGCATGCGGTTGTATGATGTGTAAATGTTGTTTCTGCGGCTGCTGCTGGTGTTGTTGCTGTTGCTGTTGCGTTTGCGCCTGTTGCAGAAATCGCTTACCACCACCACAACACTTGTACATGGAGCGTATCGATATTTCCGGCTCAAGCACATCACACAGCAGTTTGTTTACGTTCGGCGGCGCGGGGCTTTGCGTGGGCGGCGTCGATGCGCTGGACATTGCGCCAACGGGCGTGTAGGCGGCGGGTAGCGCGCTAGTCACATCCGCCGCTGTCAGACCAGTTAATAGGCGATTTTTGGCAACTAATAATTCACTATGCTTGGTGCACTCATTGCGCTCTTTGCTAATACTACTGTGGCGCGATTTGTTGTGATTGCTATTGTTGTTGTTGTTATTATTATTAATGTTATTGATATTATTATGCATGTGGGCCGCATTGCTGCTTGCAGAGGCTGCTGCGACGACGGCTGCCGCTGCGGTGGCAATATTATACAATGTCCGTAAATCTGAAAAATTGATGATTTCGCATTGGCAACGAGATTTTAAGTTATTTTTAGACTTTGCTGGGTGTAATACGCCCTTATTTTTGCATTGCGCTAAGAATTTAATTTAATACTATTATACATATGCATATATGTACTTATCAATATATATATGTGTATATAATAAATTGATAATGAAATATATAAGTATCGCAGGACACATACATAGTAACGGTACATATGTACTTATAGCACATAAGTACATACATATATGTATAAGTAGCAGTTTGTAAAAATGCGCCTCAAAAGTACCCACAAATGAATGCAACCCAGCTGTGGAGCACACACTTCTTAACCACAAATGCCGTTAAACCCTAATTAATAACACAGTAGTAGAGCAGATTTAGTGATTACGAGATTTTATATAGAACATGTACTATACACATATACCAGCAGCTAGCGGCTTAATAAACCTCAATCATAAAACATACATATGTATGTATGTATGCACATGTTGCTTAGTATATGTATGTATGTACATATTTGTGTGTAGCAACAATTTAATTAAACAGAAAATGTTATTTACCGCCCTTGACACGTGTAAGCTTTACACTATTAACGCATTAACTTAATAAAATATAGATTATGTACGGACATATACATATATACAGGCTTATGCATATACATATGTGTATACATAAATACATAAAAAAAATTAAAAAAAAAAAGAAACTTACTTGAATTGTTACTCGTTTATATAGCATACGTAGTCACTAATATATTTACTATGTAGTTATGTATAAACAATTATATACAATAGCTATAATGGTAAAAATAAATATAATATAGTAGACTTTTTTTTGCTGAATTACGCACGAAATGCCAACATTCCAACAAGAAGACCTTACTTTTTAGACACGAAGCAGCCCATTTTGTACAGTTATGCTAACACCAAATTAAAAACTCTATTATATATAGATGCACAAAAACTTACATATTTATTTAGTTAAAAATGAGCTTAACAAATTCCATATTTTTTTAAAGAATTAATATACATATACTAATACATACATATATGCCAAATGGTTATATAAATTTGATTACTTTGGCAATGTAAATATAAAAATGTATATTAAAACAAATATAAATATATACATACATATTAGGGCATTTTTTTTTTTTTTTTTTTTTTGAACTATTAATTTTTTTCAATCCCGTCATGAAATTTTATTGGAAATACCGTAAAAAAAATCCTGAAAATTTTGCACCTTAATATTCACGTTCAAGGACTGGACCAAGGCATGAAAAATTTTCCATTGAAAATACAAGACAATCGTGGTTTTTTATCTTTAAATTTCTATAGCTCAGAGGTATTTTATAGTATCGCACTGACTTTAGAGGCATACTCTTCATAATTGTACACTCTACAAAAGTGTCCATTGCAACAAAGGCGTTACTCACACCGGCGATTGAAAAAAATGAAGAGTTAAAAAAACACACCCTAATACATATACATATATATAAATATTATATTTACAGATAAATATAATAATAATATTAATATAATTAACCATAAATATATGTATATATATACATATAATTCATTTGTCATAAAAACAAACATGTACTGCTATTAAAATTCAGTATAAAACCTTCATGTAAGACGAATTTCATAAAAATATGCAAAATTTTCTCGTATACATAAATAAAATGCAGGTTGTATGCCACTAGTAGTAAACAAAACGTTGGAATTCTAAAGTTAGAACAGTCTCGCATTGCCGAAAAGCTTACCTGTTATGTATACACACATAAACAAATCAGCGCGCATATACGTATGTACTAAAATATAATTAGAGTTAAAAAAAAAGTAATTAACCTAACCTCAACAACAACTCTAACCTTAAAACTACACTGCTTACATTAACTTTGTGTACATTTTCGAGTATTTTTATAAAGCACAAACTTGGTTTGTTAACACGCAATGAAAAAAAGAGGAAAAATTAAATGAAAATGGCGATTTATGCTTTTTGGTCGATAAACTGAATTCTTTGGTTAGATAATGGCCGATGAATTACGTAAATATTGCACAAAAATGCTACCACAATACAAATTAAAGCAAATGTATGCTAATTTGACGTACGGTGCTCTTGCGTATTAGGAGAAAAAGTTAAATATCAATACATTTAATCCGCATTTTCCGTCTTGAACGCATCGACTTGTTGTTGCTGGCGCTGATGCTGAAATTGATGTCGAAAGTTATATAAGGCTTGCTGGGACTGCAAATGTTGCCTATAAGCGACATCGATGTCTACAGTGCTATCACCAACAACATTTGCGTCCGCTGCTGTGCGCAGCATGTTATTGTCGTCATTATCATTGTCCTCGTTATCAATATCGAACTTATCCGAAACGCTTTTGTCATCCTCATCAGCATCTCTTGTGTCCTCCTCGGCATCCAAATCGACCACATCATCAACACCCATAAACCTGACCGCCGATGATGCTGCCGCCGTTGCAGTCGCATTGTAAGTCAGCACTTTTGGAGCGTCCGGCGACGCTTGTGGACGCGGTCGTGTAACGGCGTATGACAATAGTTGCATACCGTCAACGCTACGTTGTTGCTGTTGTGGCGAGAGGCGATGATGCGCATAACCATGTGTGCGTACACCATGATTGTTGCCCACTACGGCGGTGGGTCGGCGAAAAAACGAACGTATCGCCATTTCGGGATGTTTCTTGCGCACGTGTTGGCGCAAATGATCGGCGCGCTTGGTGCGATGGCCACACACCGAACACACCATACTCTTGCCCTTGCCGCACTCTTGACGCAGATGACGACGCAACGTGCCGTGACGGCGATACGTGCGAAAACATTGCGGACACTCGTAATTTTCTTCGGAATTCTCATGCAACTGATAGTGCGTGCCGGCCAATGAAAGGCTGCCACTGTAGAGGGCATCGGTGCATTCGACTGTGTTGTGGTTGCTGCTGTTGTTGTCGTGTGGGTGGCTGTCTTCGGTTGGATTATTTGTAAACATGTTACTATTGTTGTTATCTAGGAGTATATTTGCGGCGGTTAGCGTTTGTTG
Organism: Bactrocera correcta; assembly: GCA_027475135.1. NCBI lineage: Eukaryota > Metazoa > Arthropoda > Insecta > Diptera > Tephritidae > Bactrocera > Bactrocera correcta. The sequence continues at coordinate 31,168,622 of CM050325.1, forward strand.
TGAGTGATGATGGGATGGTTGTTGCTGTTGTTGTCTCGTAAATGCATTGCCGGTTGGGCGTAAGTTTGAATTGGAGTTGTCGGTGTTGGCGATGCTTGTGGTATTGGTTGAATGAACGTATGAGGGGAAATATCCTGAAATTTGTTGTTGTTTAGTTGTTTGAGTTTTTCTTTTAGTTATTTTGATTTTGTATTTTTTTATTTTTATTAGATTATTTTGTAAATTTGCCTTGTGGTAAGAGCAATTCAAAAACATTTTCTGCATTTTTTTTCAAACCTCGAAAATTTCAAAACAAGTACATATATTTGAATTGAAGTGGAACAAGTTGAATGAAATCTTACGAAATATCTATGTATGTAGTTGCGTGCGTGTGTTTATTTGTTGTAGCATTTAGCATAGTATAGTTTGCTTTGGTCAGTATATTAGGCATGCCAATATTTATTATAAATAATATATTTATTTATGTATATGTGTATGTATTAAAAAGCCAGAGCGCCGCCTCCGTTCCACAAAGGAACTGCTACTAGAGCGTTCGCCGTGGCCGAAAACAAATTTACAATCACAATGCACATTCTCTTCTGGGTTGCACAAGCCGCCTGTGTTAATAAGTTGTTGTTGTTGTTGATTTATTTTTTTTTCATTTAACATTTTAGTTGCGGTTAATAAGGTTATGTGTGTTAAAATGCTAGTTTTTGTTAAACCGTCTACACCAAGCTATGGTGGATTCGGTCTACATATATTTGTCGAGCAATTAGTGAATGTAGTAAAGCGTTTGGCAGGCGTAAATGTTCTACAAAACCAAAATTTTTAGTATTTTTTGGAAACCTCCAACTCATTGGAAAAGCATTGCGAGTGACATAATTCGCTTCAAACACACTTATGTACGGAATTAACGAACTGAGTGAACTACTCTTCAAGGCAATAATCATGTAATTGTATAATTTTAGGGAAGCTTTTTCAGAAAGGTAAACATGTCTCAAGCTCAATCCACTAAAAAATATTTGAATGATAAAAAAACATAACACAGTTCAAAGGTTATTTTTGAAACCCTATTCCAAATTCAATTGGTCCATCGATTTGAAAGAAATATGTTCTTAAAGATTTGAAGAAATTTACTTCCAATTTGGAAAATTGGCTGCCTGGGAAATTTTTAACACAAACCTTTTCCAGGCTTGAATTCCCGGAACAGTTATAACATTAAATTAATCAATAGAGATTACTTGCCGTATTTTGCTTTCCTGAATTCTTAAATTGTTTACAAACGTTACTAAAACAGTATCCTTCGCCCACGTCCACCGCTTTGACAAATTGTTTTATCATTTCGAACACGATCATGTATTAAATCCCGAAGTTCATTTTGGGCAAATAACCTAGCTGCAGATGTTTTATACTCTTATTCACAACCATTGGTAGACGGTACCTATCTAGGTATTTGGCGGCATCTTTGTTTCTGAGTAGTCCATGCGAATTACTTTTGAAACGAAAGCGATACATTTTGTAGACTGTTATTCTAGATATATCCACGATTTTTAATAAAACCTTTCAACTTTTCGCATATCTTCGGTAAACAATCTAAGATTGCGGATCATGTGAAGGCTGGAAAACTAAATTTACGAAATTAATTTATAACAACACGATAATTATCAAAATAAGTTTCAGGTATTGTCATAATCAAAAGTGAAAAACTGGGCTTTGAGAAGAATATTTTTCTCCATAATAAAAATATTAAAATGGATGTAAAATCGAGAGACAAAAAATGTAATAGGTATCTCAAGTAAAGGATCTTATCTTATCGTATTATCTAGAAATTGGTTTCTCACAAAACGAAAAGAATCAAGAAAGAGTGGCCTAATATATAAAGAGCTTTCCAAAGTAAACAGGACTTTTTGAATCTAGCGCCCCATGTTGGCGCCATCTACACATACATATGTCGACTGGTGCGTTAGAATCTGCTATCTTTATCGATCGTCCAGTGAGAATTTCAATGATGATTTCGGCTGATTTTTGATGAATTCAGGCACAGTTTCGATGGAATTGGAATTGAACATCTCCAAAACATCGATTTCTCGCATTTTGACCGAACATTTGGCCTTACGATCCGACGCTTGTGACCGATTATTTGACCAAAAATCACATTTTAACCATTAACCACTCCCCATATTCACCTGATATGGCACCGTGCAACTTCTTCCTTTTGGGAAAAATGCGTTTGCCCATGAAAGGAAAGCGTTATGCAGACGTAGAGGCCATTCAAAAGGCTTGCATCGGCGTACTGGCGGTCATACCGGCCAACGAGCTAAAACACTCGTTCGACATACTTTTGGACCGTGCAAAAAGCTGTATCGAAGCAGAAGACTATTTTGAATAAAATAAATTGATTTTGCCAAAAAACCATTTCTTCTGTTTTTTTAAGTCCTGTTTACTTTGGAACACACCTTGTAAGTATAAATCCACATCGCGGGCAGTACAAATTTCCAGGAACAGGAATCAAAAATACTTTGAACAATAAAGAAGATTGTACTTTGGAGAAAAAGGTTATTTTTTGGGTTAGAAAATCTTGTATATGGTCAGTCAGCTAGGTTTAACATACTTTTAATAAATGTTTTCTAGGATATGTTCATAGAATCATTATGTAAGGCGTGACAGCCGGGCAGTATAAACTAACCTAACCTATATACAAACAAAACGAAAAAAACTTACAAAATTAATGAAAATTTTTGATCTCGATAGCTTTTTCATAGACTTTAGTAGGTCGAGCATTAACCGAACGCAAAAGAAATTCTCTATAATCGTCATAATCGTCCTGTCAGACCAACAATTGAGCGTCTAGTGGAAAAAATTTGAATGCACAGGCACATTACAAAATGTTCCCGTGCCAGTGAGACAAAGAAGTGCCCATAGTGTCAAGAATATTGCTGCCGCTAGCGCATCAATTGAGGAAGACCCTTATCAGTCTCTCACGCGTCGTTCTCTGCGACGTCGTTGTTTTGCGAAAAGATCTTAGCCTACATCCTTACAGGATCAAATTGATGCAAGAACTAAAGCCACATGCCCACCAAAATTGTCGTCTGTTCGTGAATTGGGCTGAGCAACAATTAAAAAAATTATCCGGATTTTCATCGAAAACTGACTTCGTCAAAACATACGTTATTGGTCAGGCAACAATCCACACGTACTCCTTGAGCCACCTTTGCATCTCGAAAAAAAAATACGGTTTGGTGCCGTTTATGGGGAGTACTTCTTCCGTGATGATTAAGACCGTCACGTTACTGAGAATGGAAATCGCTACCGCACAGTGATTACCGAATATTTTTGGGTCGTATTGGATGATATGGACTTGGATAATATGTGGTTCCAACAGGACGGCGCCGCAAGCCATACAGCGAATATCACAATCGATTTATTGAAACCCAAATTTGGTGAACGTGTTATCTCACGAAATGGCCGAGTCAATTGGCCGCCTCGGTCATTCGATTTGACGCAGTTAGACTATGTCCTGTGGGGCTACGTCAAGTCTCTGGTCTATTGCAACAAGCAAGCGATTGATGAACTTCGTACGAATACCGAGCGTGAAATTGCAGCAGTATCGGCCGATTTATGCTCGAAAATTGGGTTCAGCGCCTGGACTTCTGCAAGCGTGCCCGTGGCCATGCAAAAGAAATCGAATATTAAAAAAAAAAAAAAAACTTTTGTAGCGCTCTTATTGAAAACCCCGTTACAACTGGGTGTAACTTAGAAATATTAAGAGCCGATTTTTCTAAAACAGATCAAGTGAAAGGAATGGACATCGCGAGCGCAAAATAATATTTTTTGTTTTTTTTTTTTTTTGTCTTTAAACCTTTTTTTAGATTTTTTTTTTTAATTGTGTAGTGTTTATTTAAGAATAATTATATGTGTGCCAGAAAGTAATGTTTCAACATAACCTAAAAAATTGATTTAACTCTTCGAAAATCTTCATACATCCTCAATTTAAAAAAAAAAAAAATTTTTAACTTTTTATCAATTTATACAACGGTCTATGAAAACCGTTTCTTGGAAAATTTGTTACAAAAAAGCGCGGATCCTTCTCTGAAGCAATATAATCTACAAAACTAACTTAAAAATCACATTTTTAACATACTTTTTTTATTTTTCTTTTACACATTGACAAAGGACATAATGATTGAATCTAATATATTACGCAATACAAACTGAATTGGTTCTATATACAAAATACGCTTGAGAACTACAGACAATACAAACTTATGCATTTTAACACGTGGTTTCAAGCAATGCAAGCAGCTAAGCGCAGCTTAGGATATATACACACACATACGCATGTATTTATGCACCAGGTTCGTAAGGCTTGCAGTCCATTTTAGGCGCGCGATTGAGACTTTTCCGTATCCCTGGCATGCACGGTGCGTATGTGACGAGAGAGGGTGTCGCTGCGCGCGTATTTATTGCTACACATCTTGCACATGAAACGTTTGATTTTGCCAGAGGCACAGCCACTTTTCAAATGCCGTTGCATGGTGGATACGTGCGAGTAAACTTTTCCACAGTGCGGACAAGTGGGTAAAGCATCGTTACCGGTGGTAAAGGGACTGAAAATGTTTTTGGCAATTATTCTACATTATGTACAAATATAGGCGAGAATAGTTGTGTATTGTTGTTACCTAGATTTGGCAGTTGTGGCTGTGGCATCGAGGAAACTATTTAAGCTGCGCGCAATATCGAATGCGGGATGAAGCAGATCTGCGAAAACAGGGTGTTTTGTTTTTGGTATAAGTCTAGTTTTTTCTTGTTTATTTTTCAAACACAGCACATAGAATAGAGCAAGGTAAAAAGCAGAAAGAGCAGATTTTTCATAGCCAAAGATCAACAAAACTAATTTGTTTAAATTGTAATAAACATTACAACAATAAAAAAGTACCTAACATGCTTTCTAGTAATATATGTATGTATAATGTTTTATATCAAAAATACTATAGTGGGCTTGGTATTATTTTTATCTTTTTATCAAAAATTCATATTATAATGAGTTCGTGTTAGCGAATTTAAACAGCGCACAAACCGTCTAGGCAATTAAATTTCCCATGTAAATATTATTTAAAAATACTATATATTTTGCTAAGTTGTAGAACTGTCCTTAATTACTAGGCCAAATATGAGCACGATCTGTCAACCAGTTTATTTACACCAGCTGCTTGCTTTAGTCGATACACCTCAGTAGTGCGTTGCGATTTTTACAATGGATAAATATATCAAATAATGAATTAGTGTCAAATTTTGTGTGCTGAATCGTTGGAAAAGACTGATTCAGTTTTATCAAAACCACAAACCTACGAGTGATACCAAAGCCCTCATAGAGATCGAGAGATCGTTGAAGACATGTGACGCTCTGTACGATATTAGACCTCTTCAACTGATGAAATTATTTAAAAAGTAAAGGATATGGTACTTGAAAGTAGTCAAGCAGCTGTTGGAGAGATGGTAAGAGAGCTCGACATCTCTCGCGTATCCGTTCGATTTTGATTTTGGTGGATATTTGGGGTGAGAATCGCGTTCTTTCTCGACTCGTCGCGATAAAGCTGAATTTTTTTTCCAAAAGAGTACGATAGTGACTGAATTTAAACCCGAAAACAGTTCAGACATTTTTTATTTTAATATTTCACTAGCGACTTAAAATATTCGTTGAATATTTGTAGTTTTTTTTATTTGAGGTTAGGGTACACTGAAAGTGTTTTACAGTGCTATGCATTAAAAATGGATGGCTAATCTCCTTTTCACATAGAAAGGATCACTTACGAATAGATTCTACCAGCAGAGCTAATGCATGTTATTTGTCATTAGACCTAACCTTCAAAATGCGCTTGAAAAAATTCGCAACTGAGCTGATTGGTTCACGAATTACAGTATTTTGAAGGATGCTTGGAGTTTTGAAAAGGACTTCCGTACCTTAATCTAACGCTATTATTAACATAAAAGTGCTGCTGACAATAAGCAGAAAGATGACGTCTAAATTAATATGTTATGAATGACATCAAAAAGAAAATCCAGTGAAAGTTTTTGTTTCATTGTGAAATTAATTAGGTTGTTTCTGTAGTGGCAAAAAATATATCTGAATTAATTTTGAAAAATGCTGTCGAATTGACAGTTCTTGGCCATATAAAAACCCAGGTCCTGTAGCTGATACTCTACCAACAAATATATCTTCATTAAGCACCTCCAGAGAGAGAGAAGAATTTATAACGGGTGATTTTTTTGAGGTTAGGATTTTCATGCATTAGTATTTGACAGATCACGTGGGATTTCAGACATGGTGTCAAAGAGAAAGATGCTCAGTATGCTGTGACATTTCATCATGAATAGACTTGCTAACGAGCAACGCTTGCAAATCATTGAATTTTATTACCAAAATCACTGTTCGGTTCGAAATGTGTTTCGCGCTTTACGTCCGATGAGCGATGAGGCTCATTTCTGGTTGAATGGCTACGTAAATAAGCAAAATTGCCGCATTTGGGGTGAAGAGCAACCAGAAGCCGTTCAAGAACTGCCCATGCATCCCGAAAAATGCACTGTTTGGTGTGGTTTGTACGCTGGTGGAATCATTGGACCGTATTTTTTCAAAGATGCTGTTGGACGCAACGTTACGGTGAATGGCGATCGCTATCGTTCGATGCTAACAAACTTTTTGTTGCCAAAAATGGAAGAACTGAACTTGGTTGACATGTGGTTTCAACAAGATGGCGCTACATGCCACACAGCTCGCGATTCTATGGCCATTTTGAGGGAAAACTTCGGACAACAATTCATCTCAAGAAATGGACCCGTAAGTTGGCCACCAAGATCATGCGATTTAACGCCTTTAGACTATTTTTTGTGGGGCTACGTCAAGTCTAAAGTCTACAGAAATAAGCCAGCAACTATTCCAGCTTTGGAAGACAACATTTCCGAAGAAATTCGGGCTATTCCGGCCGAAATGCTCGAAAAAGTTGCCCAAAATTGGACTTTCCGAATGGACCACCTAAGACGCAGCCGCGGTCAACATTTAAATGAAATTATCTTCAAAAAGTAAATGTCATGAACCAATCTAACGTTTCAAATAAAGAACCGATGAGATTTTGCAAATTTTATGCGTTTTTTTTAAAAAAAAAGTTATCAAGCTCTTAAAAAATCACCCTTTATAAATGTCAGCTTTAACAAAATCGGCTGGAGCGGCGCTGAGGTAGTTCGAAAAACAAACTTTGCTAATAGTTTCTGTTCGACTACATTGATACAAAATAATTTATTGAATAAAGTGAACAACAGGACATAAACACTGACCTTCCAAAATAAGCATTAAGATTGTGAGCTTTTTTTTTAATCGATGGCGATATGGCTAAAGTACTAACGGGTGATCCCTTTAGAAGCACTTTTTTCAATAGCTTTTTTTTGACAGATCACGGGGATTTGTGTCAAACTGTCTATTTTTGTTCAGTATTGTTTGGCATTTCAGACTTACGCTTGAATAACATTTACAAATCGTACAACTTTATTACGAAAATTTACGTTCTGTAAAAAAGGTATGTACATACATACATACATATATCGTGCGCTTCGCTCAAATTAAGGTTAACGTCGTATTGGGCCTACTAAGCGTTCTATTCGCAACATAATCACCCATATTTGACCGAATAGACCACGTCTAGCACGCAATGAAGAAAATATACCAGCCATAGCTGAGGGTGTACACGAAGGCCGTGGAGAGTCGATTCGTCGCCGTCCGCAGCAAACCGGTATGGAACGAATTGGCAACATTCGAGATCTTAAATTGAAAACGTACAGTATCAAGAATTATGCAAGAACTGAAGTTGCTCGATCCTCCCAAGCGACATCGCTTCGCTTTATGGGCTCTTGAAAAGTTCTAAGATCCGTCGTTTTCGAGCCAAATTTTGTTCAGCGATGAGGCCCAATTGATCCAAGAGCTGACATTTCATCCATGAAAAATAACGGTTTTGTGTGGTTTGTGGGAGGGGGGGATCATCGGTTCATATTTCTTCAAAAATTATGACGGGGAGAACGTAACCGTCAATGGTGACCGTTATTACGGCATCATAACCGACTAATTAATGACAAACATTGAAGCTCGTGATCTTGGCGACATTTGGTTTCACCAAGACGGCGCCACTTCCCACACATCGCATTAATCAATGGATTTATTGAGAGAACACTTCGGTGTGCAAACAACTTCACGTTTTGGACCGGTCGTTTAGCCACCAAGATCATGTGATATCACACCGTTAGACCTTTTCCTGTTGGGATATGTGAAGTCCAAAGCTTACGCAGACAATCCCGCTTCGATTCAGGCATAGGAACAAAACCACATGCGTGTCATTGGCCAGTTATCAGTCGAAATGCTCGAACGGGTCATCGAAACTTGGACCCAACGGATGGACCGTCTCAGACGTAGCCGCGGACAATATTTGAAAGATATAATAATCCAAAAATAAATGCCGGATACTTTTAAAAGCCTTCGAGTTGACTTGGCGCGATTTAAAATTTGTTAAATAAAATTTTGTCTCAACAAAAACCTTAAAAAAAAGCAGTTCTTCTATATTAAGTTGTGCAATGAACAAAAAAAATACAGTTATTCAAAAAATAATTTCCGTATGAATCGATATACATATGTATGTATACGGAGAGCCTCGCTCTACTTCATTTATACAAAAGAATGCCACTTAACGCCTTTATAAATATTATCCACAAGCTAAAATGACTTAAAATTAGCAGACTTCCATACAAAATTGAATGAAATCTTATGTACGAATCGAAAACTAAAGTATTGAGTGGTAACGGAATATTCTGAAATGCTGCAAGTTCTTACAAATGCCGCCCAAAGAGCAGAAGTGGCTGCTACAGTTTCATTAACACAACTTAATAAGTTTAAAGTACACTTAAAAAGGGTGCATACGCTTACTTATGGAAATTAAAAATAAATGCAAAAAAACTCGTAATTTCAATATACGCACAAAACGGTATATTTAGACACGTTTACATACATAAACTATATGTATAGATAGTACATTTAGGAAAATATCATTTAAACTAATTATTCTGGTGGCAACATTCTATGCATGCGCCTATAATGTTCGTTCAATTTGAAATTATGATGAAAGCCACGCCCACAAATGTAACAACTGCACCGTTTTGGCTGATTGCATTCGATAGTCAAATGACGCTTTAGTGTGAAGTTACTCTGATAGACACGACCACAAGTTAAGCACGTAAACGGACATTTCAAACGGGTGTTTGACGGGTTAATTGAGTTACCAATTGCAGCGGCGGCGGCAGCAGCAGAAACAGCTCTATTTATGTGTCATGTGGAGAGTGAGGGAGGAGAGGAAAAGAAAAGCGCATTATTCGTTTGTGAATAGAGAATCAATATTTCAGCGTAAGAAGTAAAGGGACGTTTTATTATTTACCTCTGCGCTCTAATGGAGGTGCCTAATTCCGGTTGATTATCAAAGCTCTTCCTCTTCACAGATCTTTTAGCTCTTCTCGACTTCGTACGTCTAACATTTGACTCACGCAATTCTGCAGAAGAAAGAAGAGAGAAAGAGCGCAGATGTTGGTCATATTCATTTTTTAATTTGTTAAATTTTCAAACTTGTCCATTCAAAAAACGGAGCAAATAGGAAGGAGGGAAAAGGCAAATATACGCTATTTTTCGTGACATTTTTTAATTGTTTAACGGACCAAAGGGCTTTTTTTATCAAAAATTTACTGTGTAGAAGTTTTGAAAAAAAAGGTATTTGAAAAGTTTTCGAAAAAAAAACAAGCAAAAAAGAATTTTGAATTTTACATGCTCAAAAGCTACTTTCAACCGTTATTGAGCTTTCATTTAACTAACACTGGGCTAACTAGTGGCATAGATTCGAAAGACAATACATATACATTTATATTGAAAAAAAAAACTAAGAGCTTGCTGCTGCACACTTCCACCGTATTAAATAAATACAACTGCTTAACGAAAAGTATATACGTAAATACATATGTATGTACATAAAAATAAATATCAGAAAAATAATGCTTGATTTATAAGAGTATACAGAAAACCTATTATTTTTTTCAAAATTTCAGCAAAGACTGCACACGACAAAAAACAATATTTGTGTGTCTGTATGTATGTGTACAGATTTATACAAATATATAATTATAAACAAAATGATAAACAAAAAAAATTGTTAAAAAAAGACGAAAATCTCTAACATTGTATAGGTTATGTTTAATATGGCACACAAATTGGCACGTTGTTGTTTTCGTAACAGTGTAAAACATACAAACAAAAGGTATTTCAAGACGACGCAGTATTAGATGGCATCAATATGAAGTTGCATTAGGATTACTTAGACCGAAAATGATAACAATTTAGACTTTATGTATTATTTGGCTTGGAGTTACAAAAAAACCTAAAACCAGAAAACATTTCAAAGAATGGTGCCGAATAGACAATCCTCAGCCGAATAGAAATTCGGTTCCATGCCCGTTACTTAGTCCCGACTATAGTGGGAACGGTACAAAATTACAAGTTGTTGTAGTTTTTGAAATGGTTATCTAGTCCACGTTAGGGTGGTAAGGTTCAGATAGGATGCCATCGAAGTCATCCAACGATATGCACAGGAAACGTGAGATATACAAAAATGGATAGTTACTGGTGCTTACAGTTGTTGTTGTTAGGACATAAATTTTACCACAAAAAAAAAAAAAAATAGTTAGGTTACTGTTGTTGCTGTTCTTGATTATGCTCCGAGCCCACAGAGTTCTTAATCGAGCACAAATTAAGATACAATTAGGGTTACTTAGACTCGAACAGGTCTAAAATTGAGTCCTTTGCAATTTATTTGTGGTTTGAATATCTGAAAATACAGCTTAAACTAGCTGGTGTTGTTGTTGTAAATAATAAATAAAATGCAGCTGATTTGGCAGGACTTAGTCGAAAAAACAAAATCCACATCGCTCCGATGAGGAGGACTCGCGTTTGTCTTCTTACCAGTAGTTGCATACCGTTAGTTGCATAATTTTAGTTACAATACCAAACGTCAGCTGTTACAGGCAAATTTCTTATAGCAAATTATGCGCTGGCTGCAACACTGAAACGCTTTGACATTACTCAATTCACCAAAAATCGCATGTATGCGTCAATTTTGAGACATACTTGTATAACGGCATATAGTTGCCTATACAAGTAGATGCATATACATACATATTTATATATGAGCAAATGACTGCAATAGAAATACAGTTGAAGAACTGTTGTTGTGTTGTATGCAATACTGGCCCATAGCATATTCAATATTTGGCAATAAAAGAGAACTTGATGTTTTAAGCGATGAGCTTAGAGTCGATTAAACATTGCTTGTGGGATGTTGTGTGTAAGGCAGAGCGGAGGCAAAGCGCGGCGCACTTGGAGCAATTTTTCAACAAACCATGACCTTGAACTTGGCCGTCTTTAAACTTGTCTCGAACACATTTTATGCATGTGCACAAACATACAACGAAAAAAAAAACAACAACAACGACGAAAAAAACAACAAAAAGCACTTGAATATTAAGCGACATTCACTATGCGTCCGTAGATAAATTAAAATTAAAATTCGAATACAATACATGACACTCGAATGACGCAGACAATGAAAAGATAGATAGCTATAGACACAGATAGTGTGTGTGGAACATTTTGAATCCATATGATTTTTGGCCGGTTCTAACTGCTGCATACACACATACATACATATGTATGTATGTTGTTTGTGTATAGCCTGGCTTAACCAGTTATACCAATCAAATATATTAACCAACCTCCAACTTAAATTTCTCCAAATATGTATTCATAGAGGTATATGTTTGTATGTATGTAAAACACTGTTAAATACTAATTGAAACGAAAAACGAAAACGGGTTTTGAAATTTACTTCAAGTCATCATCGGCATTCCTTTCACAAAATACATCCTTTAGTTTTACATAACAACATATACACACAAATGTATGTATATATACATACACATATGTATATACTTTTGAAGCTCACTTATATTAAATATATTTGATATTACTTATAAGTAAAAGGTCTACATTTAATAATAACAAAATAAATATAAGCTACTTACATATTATGTTGAGTATATGACGATACTTCGTCATAACACCGGCGGCGTGTCGCGCAGTAGTCACATTTGACCAGCAGTCGTGTAGTTTTTGGCAGCGTTGCAATTATGTGCAACTCTCGCGTTTCTATATGCTGCTTCAGTTTTGGCATTTGTAACGACGCAGAATTCGTAAACAAGATTTTTCAAAAATATAATCAACGCATATAGTGACCAACCACCGCCCCCCCGCGCAGAACTTATGGTAAGGCAGTAATTTCAACAATTGATTTATGAGCTACATGTATATGTAAGATAACGCGGCTGTATTTTCAAAAATAATCTATTTTTAAATTTGCCACAGCGACGAGTCGAAGAGAGTTGAATAAATTTAGAAAAATATCGCTGTGTTTGTATTAAAGAAAAAAAGCTTTTGAGGTTATAATATACACGGTACAGCGCTGTTTATCAATTTTGTTTATAAACTGATGTCTAAAGTTAATTTCAATATCTCAAAAAAAAAGTTTTTAAAAATCGAAGTTAATTGTTGATTAAATGCATTTTAATAATATTCAAAGACTGATTTAAAAAAAAAAAACTCCTTCATATTCGATTATGTGCATAGGAACGAAATTTGTTCCTCATACTTTCCATGTTCAGAATCATTGTAAGAATTTCGAAAATTTCGAAAATTTCGAAAATGAGTTGAGTTATATTTTTGGTAGAATATTCAAAATAGAAATTAATTATCGGATATGCTATGCTCTCACAATTTAGAAATATTTTAGTTTCAAAACTTTTGAAAAAGTTATTAAATAGTTTAAGAAAGATAATGAAACCAAAATTAATTGAAGTACTTTATTTCATGTTTGGAACGTTTTTTGCGCTTCAAAATTTTTGAAAATATGCTATAAAATTTTAATAATTTCGAAAGAAAAAGTTTTAGATGTTCCGAAATTTTCTAAAAATTTAATAATTCTTAGTTTCTATGTTTAGAACGATTCTTGCGCTACAAAATTAAAAAAAAAGTGCTGTAAAATTTGAATAATTTCAAAAAAAAATAATTAATAGATGGTTCTCCAGCTATCAAAACTGAAAATTTTTAGATTTTTTTTTAAATTTTCGAAAATGAGGCACTAAAACAGAGTTTTGTTTATCGGATTTGACCGGAAAAAGAGTACTGGTGGTGTCTAATATTACAGCTGATCGTCGTAACTTCTCACAGCATAAGGATTTCTTAAGATTTACCAACCTGTTCATAAAAATTTTACATTTCCGACGATTTAGAGCAAAATTCCCATGCGAATATTCTCTGCTGCAATCTTAAAGGTTCTGGTAAATTTTGTTATATAATAACATAATAGTTGAGGAAGCTTTAAATCAACCAATCCAAACATCGATAATGAGGTTTACAACGCGGAAATAAAATTCGTCGAAAAGCCAATCGAATTTTACAACCCAAACGACATTTTGTTCATGTCTATAAACTTAATGTTATAAATTCACCGTTAAAATTAAACGGTTACGCTTATTTTGTACTTAAAATATGCATAAAGTGTTGCAAAAAATGTAACTGGCAACATTCAAATGAACGGTGAAATAATATGTACGTATGCTTGTATGTATGTATGAATGTATGAAAAGAGGGAATATGATGTAGTGGGGAAGGTAGCAGCAAGGATTACAGGTACTTGAAAATGGCATACAAGGAATTATATATATGCTGGTGTTTCAAAATACAGACAGTGTGTGACAGGATGCATTAGCATAATAATGAAATTTTAATATACATTAATATTCCATTGAAATGTGCACCTTGTCCAACCGATACCGTTGAACAAAGAATACTCACCTGATTTGGCGACAGCTTGCTTGTTTGCTAGTAATCTTTGTTAACGATGTGGCGATGAAGATGTTGATGACGATGTGGCATGAAACGCACAGTACCTCGCTGTAGCATGCTTTACGCATGCTCACAGCTACATGTTTCAGCCAAACGTTACGGCAGCCACGGCAACGAGGTGTCCAACAAAACAGCCAGCCAAATTATGCAGGTAACAGAACTACAAATTTTCTTACGCACACATATCAACACTTTGTAGCACTTGTTTGTTTTTTTACACTTTCAACACCGTTAAACAAAACTTTAAAAAAATTACACGACTTTTTGAAGCAGAAAGTCGCGTAGTTGAAAAGAAAACGCGACCAAATGCACGAGTGTACCGAGCCGAAAAGAGTAACGAATATTTGACAGCACTGTGCCATGCACTAAGCACGATCACAGCGTCCGCCAACGCACGTGTCCTAAGATTTTAGCGCATACTTTGCTTAAATTGCCACTTAAAATAATATTTATGTATACATATAGAAAATAAACTAAACAATTGAGTCCCGTCAACCAACGAAAATAAAAATTATATAACTTAAATACAAAAATGTAAAAAATAAAATAAAATTATATAACACTTTGTATCTCTGACAAGGCTTACGCCATAGCTAAGCTTGTGTATATGCACAGGAAGAGTTAGCATGCATCCGCCTGCGCATGTACACAACGCTATAAACACGTGTGTGCTTGTGTTGTGTGTGAGAGTGTGTGTTGGTACAATTTACACACGTTACTGCTTATTTACGTACATTAAAACATATGAAACAAAGGCAATTGCCATAAAAAATTCAATTCTTACAAATGAAGCCTGCACTTCAAATAACAAAAACTCAATATTCACCCAATAGAAAATATACTAAAAACAAAAAAATATGTGGTGATAATGTCAGCTTAGTTACCAGCTAATCAAATGCTTTGTGTTAATATGACAAAAAAAAATATACAATGATATATGAGAAGCGACGAAATGAGTTTTTGAGAATGACATTTTGAATGTAAGCGATTTACAGGTAAATATAGTGGACGTGAGCATGAAGGGTATATAGTATGTATTGCTAAAATGTGTAGAAACAAAAAAATACATTTTCATTACTGCGCGCGTACGACGGACAAGACTGACTTTTTTCACTAATATTCAATTATATATGTATGTATGTATCATAAATACATAAAACATATAATAAATATCAATGAATATATGAATTTCGATACATATGTATGTATGTATGAAGTGAAAAATGTGGCAATACTACTTGCATCAAAGCTGGTATTCATAACGAATAACGAAAAAAAATAATACTCGACTAAACAACTTCGTTGAGCGGCAAATGTACATATTTTGTAAATGATTTCGAGAAAAAAAAAATATAAATAATAATAATAGCATATATATAAGTAAATAGCTTAAGGGCATGTTTGTTCAAATATAAATGATAAAACAAACGAATTCTACACCAGCACCAAAGTCAAAAACTGAAAAACTACTATACGTAAACGATATTAGTACAATAAACGAACAAAAATTAGCATAAATATGTATATATGTAAGTTTTTCAAGCAAAATGAAATCAGACGTACTATATTGTATGTGTAAGTAAGGAAAAAGTAAGTAAACATAGTTGTGTGGTGTTAAAGAACAATAACAAATACAATACTTTAAAACTTGCATAGTTAATACAAAAAAAAAAAACATTATTTAACAAAACTAACTAAACAAAGAAAGAGAAAGACAGTGGAAGTGGGCTGCATTGCATAGCTGTTGCTATTCACATTAAATGTTAACTAAATAAACATATTTGTGTTTTCAAATATATGTTGTATATATATATATGTAGCACATTTTTGGTTTTAGTTAATGTAAGTATTAAATTTTAAACTCATTATATTTAGCAGCACCACTCTTCCTTTCTTCGCATCTTACATGCTGCTCTATGTACTTTAAAGTATAATCAAAATTAATTTGCTTGTTTTTAATTCTTTTCTAACGCAAACTTTTCTTAAATTTCGTTGTTATATGTATCTACTAGATTTTTAGAATTTACTGTCACTGTGACACAGCAATAGTAGCTTCTTTGAGCACGACTAATAAATTTTGTAACTCCTAATTTTAAATATTTTTTTTTATCAATTTAAAACAATTTAAGCTACAAACTCAAATAAATTATATGGTATAAGTACATATATGCATGTACATACATAGCAAAATGTAAAGAAAAAATGTTAAACAATCAAAGAAACAAAAACTAAAGCAAAAAAATGTAAACAAATATGTAAACTTTCACTTTTCACTAGTTGCCCATTTTTCCGTATTACACTAATTGCTATTGTTTGTGGATGTTAAGTTTTCATTTTGCATCCATTTTCGCATTAATACTTTGCAACTAATAGTGTTTGTAAAAAAATATTGTTCATTCAATCTTTGGCATTTTATCTGTCGTGCTCTTTTTAGCTTTCTTTGCTTTTTTCATATATGCTTTGCTTTGACTTATTACACTAGCTCACCTTGTGGATCCCGTTGCTGTGCTTCTTGTGGCGCCAATAATAACTCGTCCTGAGATCTGTCATGTTGCCACGGTGCATATCCTTTAAATAAGAAAAACACAAAAACATATTATAGACAAACGTATAATTTACAAAACTACAAAATTGCAAAATTGCATGCAATTATTTTTGTAGTTCAGTTAAATTTAATATTGTCTCACCTTGACTCGATCCTTCACCAGCTTGACTTGTACCGGCATTTTGATCTAAATCATCCATACCCATTTCCTCATCGTCTAATGTTAAATCTTCAACGGTTTCCTCATTGCCTTCTTCTTCATATTCACTTTTCGGTTCGATTACCATTTCGGCAGTTTCTTTACCAGCAACACCTGGTGCCGATGACTTTTGTTTGTGATTGGACTTTTCACCCTTAAGATGTTCAACATTTTGTTCGTCTCCGGTACCAACTACACCCACTGTTGGTATATTTTCTGAATTCATGGCATCGCTTGCTCCCTTAACGCTTTCAGTCTTTTTGGTAATGTTTGTGGTCATTTGCTGAGTAGTGCCTTGTGTGCTAACTATGGAACCAGTTGCTGCTAAAACACCACTTGAACCGGTCGATAGTGCGGATGCCGAAACTGGAAGTGACGAGGTGGCTGCCGCTAAGGCCCCAACCCCAGTTAGACTTGCATTGGTTTGTGGTTGCTGTTGTTGTGGTTGAAGTGACGATTGATTGATTTGAGAAGAGTTGGAATTGTCATGAACGTCTGCTGTAAATATTAAAAATATTCGAATTAATTCATGTTGCTTTAAGTATGATACATATTTTATTGGTTTCTAAAAATGTGTCCAAATAATTCTTAAGAATTCTTCACAAATATATTAATACTTTAAAATCGAGTGTAATATTGTTAAATCAAAATAAAACTTTTCTATTCCCCATAAAATTTGTTTTGTTTGGAATTTTGAGATTATGAAAACCAATATTATATTAAAATTTTCCTATTAAGATACTTACCGGACATAGCATTTTCGACACTCCTGCGTCTAACTTTCCTTCGACGTCTAGATGGACTAGATGAGCCCTCGCGGGAACCTGATATATCGGCAGTCTCCATGGGGGATGGTCCAACACGAGGACGTTTCGACTGCGTCTGCTCGAGTGTATAACCACTCAATTTACCACCAACACCGATACTACTACCACTTCCAGGTACATTTAAACCACGGTGTTGTTCTGTTTTCGGCGTACTACCACTGCGGTTGTCTGACAGACCTTTGATTTGCAGTGATTCCGCAGCTTTTAGCAATGCAGCTAATTGATCCTGCGAAATATTAACTTCCCCACGATACATATAGTCCATCATGGCACGCAATTCTTGGTATTTGACATCCTTCAAAATGAATATCGGATGTTTATCATACTGCTGTTGCAGTAAAGTCTAAAAATATACAAAACAAACACATTAATCAATTGAAAATTGCAATTTTCTAAGGTATATAAATATATGTACTTACGGCAAAAAATGGACTGCACGCAGACAGCACCACTTTATGAGCTTTAAGGAATTTTCCCTCAGCGGCTAATGTGCAATCGACAAGTGTTTGATTTTCTAACAGAGTGTCGAATACGCTAATTAGCGTGCTCTGATGGTTGTTCCACCGAAGACAAAACTGCTGATCGTCCTCCATGGCGCCAACTGACAGCGATGGTCCCACGAGGATGTAGTTATGACGCCAATGTTAAAAGCAGTATTGTTTGATGATGGGCAATTTATGGTGAAAAATTATATGGGGAAACCAATCCCGCAACAGATTATAATTTTGCAGTTTTTAGTGTGTTCTTAGTTTTCTGTTTTTGTAGACGTTGAATGTATGTAATTAGAAATGTAATACCAAAATGTTATAACTAGAGAATTCCTTCACAATATTGAAACTGCAACCGTAATTGTAACTGAAATATAAAAGAATAGATTAAGATTAAAATATTGACTTTTTTCTAGTATTTATTTTAAATATTATTATTTATTTTTTGTATATACACAACAATATCATATCAACTTTTATTTGTTTTTTATTCCGCAAAGAAGTAGAGTAAATAAATATTCGACCAGCTACCCTAATAACTTCAATTTAATTTCGGAATACACGAAATATTTAATATCAAAAATAAACGTTAACTTCGATTGCATTGATAAATGAAAAATGGTTCCATACAGTTTGTTATAATAATACTCCGATTTGAACAATTCTTTGGAGATTGTACCATTGCTTTAACCAATAATCCTTGACAAGTTTGTGAAGATATCTTGTCAAACAAGAGAATCATGCTTTTGATCGTTCATAAACTCTAAAATTGGGGGACTGGGTTTGCATATAACCAGACGGACATGACTCAATCAATTAGTTAAGCTATTTATATTTCATCATTAATAAATGTACCTCCATAGGTACTTTGTGGGGTCTCTGTCGTTCCCTTCTGAGTGTAACATACTTCGTGGCAAAGTCAATATACACTGTTCAGCTTGTAATGAAATATGTTTTAAGAAAATATTATGTTTCTCTGCAATATTTAGAATTACAGCTGATCATGTTGATAAAGTGAAGGAAAATTCAATCAATTCCATGGGAGCTCAACAATATTTGTCCCATATTTATGTGCAGATCTATACTAATTTGCATATACTGACCGTCTAGCTACCTAACCAGAAATTGTTTATTGATCTTCAAAAATCTAACATTTATTAAAAAACCTGAAATTCTAAAATTTTTAATATATATTACAT
Organism: Bactrocera correcta; assembly: GCA_027475135.1. Taxonomy (NCBI): domain Eukaryota; kingdom Metazoa; phylum Arthropoda; class Insecta; order Diptera; family Tephritidae; genus Bactrocera; species Bactrocera correcta. The sequence continues at coordinate 31,187,891 of CM050325.1, forward strand.
CTAGTTTGTTCTTCAATAACAATGTTGTATGTTTGTATATATATAACATATGTACATCGAAGCAAACTTAATGTTTGCTTTATCTCGTTTTAATATTTATCAAAAATGTATCTGCAAGTGGCGCAGCATGTGACTTTCTAACACAACAATTCTCTCACTTTTTTAATGCAAGCATGGCCCAAAGTTGCCACGGTTCACACCAGCAAAAAATTATGAACGAAAATTCTTCAATATTTTTGTTTAAATAATACACCATTTGTTATTAAAATAAACATTCACACAGTTTTTTGTTTGTTATACGATAATATTGGCAACAAATATGTAAACTTGATTTGCATTAGCGTATACAACAGCAAAATGTATAACTTCTGGACACAAATACCTTCTTTATATGTATGAGTACTTATCTACCTTCAATACTTTTAGTCACTATGTGAGTTCACTCTTCACTGTATCGATTGAAATGCACTTTCTCTACAAATAGTTGAAGAATATATGCTAAATATATCAAAAATAGAGGCAACTCAAAAGAATATACAATCTTCAAAGGACAAACTTATGATTAGCAGCCAAACAGCCGAGTCAGCTAGCTAGTATGTATAACACAATAACATGTTGTGAGAACAGTAGAAGAAAAATTCGAACAAAATGGAAGCACCGTTAATATGAATGTGGGGATAAATTACTACTACCACCGTTAACAGCTCAAATGCGACCAGCACAACAACAAATAGCATAGATTAAACAACCAACATGTCTCGACTTCGTTTTGCTGTCACCACCGCGCGAAATTATTGTTCGGCTTCCCGCCCGACGTTCGATTTCGTAGCTAGCGTACAGTTTGCGCTCGTTACTTTTCCTCCCTAACAGTGTTGCCACTTCTACTTTTTATTCTCTTCATTAAGCAAGCAATTTTGCCCGTTTTGCCAATAACGCCCGTTATTCTGCACTTTCCTTTACTTGAGGAAATTCACCAACCAACGATTTTTTTTTTCACTACTGTGTTGTCCGAAAGCCTCTATGGATATAATTATGTACCTCAAGATTAAACCATCATACAAAGTTCTTTTTCAATTGCAATTTCTTTAAAATGATTTTCTAATAATTATTTTTCATAAATGTGCATATATATTTAGTGAAATAATCCATAGTTTAAGAGAAAAACACCTTCAGAATATAATGCAAAGCAGCGAAACTGTTATGCTGATGCACGTATACACACATATCAATTAGTTGGCATAATTTCACTTGATTTTCTTTAACACTCCACGTTGTACTTTTCGATATTGTACTCATATACACACATACATATATGTATATATATACTTATGATTATTTTTATACGAAGATGTAAAGTATTTCTTCAAATACAAATATTTTTATCAACACATATTTCCTTATCAAAAAACCAAAGCAGCACACATACACTTCATATGTATGTATTTATGTACAACATAAATGTTTAAATAACTCACATTTTCCAGACTTCAACTTTCTTTTTCACCAAAACAACCGCGAAAAATTAAGCAGACACAAACAAAAGCTCCAACAGCCTAAACTCAACTGGCGCATCATGAACGACAATCCACAAACGAGAGGTAAACAGGCCAGCCAGCAATACAGCAATAGCAATAGCCGACGCCATATAATATAATAACGAGTTTGCCGCTGTCCCTCAATTTCTCAGCTTTACGTGCGAAACATATTAAGGGAAATCATAGATTCTCTCTCCTACTGAAGCAACATACTCAGGTACGTAATATGAACACGATCGCAAACGAGGGAAGAAATGGAGTAAGGGGAATTTTCGTTTCGTTCTCTACACTTGCATACATCTATATTATATTCAGGTACACAATTATGTACTAACTACTTTATCTACATGTAAATTTATATACCTTTTTCTACATGTAAGTATGTATGTTTACCCTCCGGTTGCTAACTGCTGCACAACTCTGCTTTTATTTAATGTAGAAATATTAAAAAAAAAAACAGATATATATACATACATACATATGTATATATAAATATATGCAAACATATTTATTACTGGTGGAATTGAAACAGAAGTGAACACGAAGAGAATCAAAAAGAAAATCATGAATTTCCGTCAAGGTTGCCAGCATACATGGAAAACTGAAAATCTTTAAGTAGCCTAGCTAATATCAAAATCAATACATTAAAGCGAAAAACATAAGACCGACCAACTTTTTGAAAAAAGGATTGCTGAACGAATAAAAATAATGATGGATGAAAACGTGGATAACGATAACATATTCGCATTTCCTTTTTACTTCATAGCAAAAGTTTCAAAGTTTCTTACATAAATCGGTGGATTGCTCATAATCAGAAAAAAAATCACAGTATTAATTAATTTAGCTTTATAATAATAATAAACATATTTATAAAATTTGCATTCTTGATTTTTTCTAATAAAACTACTATATATTCTTACAGCGGACATAAGTGCCAATGATCGTGGTTTGTAAGGCAAAGTCATTTATAGTTGTATGTGCATACATATATGTACATATATCCGGAACAAAACGTTTTTTCCAAAATTCATTTACACAAGTGACAGATTTTTAAGCTATCAATTTTGATTATAAATTCGTTTTAAAGCAGGATCATATTGTCATATTCAACTTGTGTTTCTGAAATTTTCCATCAATTTCGCATTTCAATCTGGCCACTACACGAAATTTTGATGGGAAAACAACCGCAAACGACGAAACCATTGAAAATAAAACGATAGTAACGAACAAGTTGGTTTTTTTTTAGCGGAGAACACGAAAAGTCTTTCAAGTTCTCTGCGTTTAGGTATGCTATCGCCATCAATGAAGCATACATACATACAAAATGTTGCGAAGTTCAACTCTCCACCAGTCATTTTTCCTTTTTATGCTTCAAATTTATTTTAAAATATCTACCCACTAACAACTTGCAACATCTACACAAATATGTATGCATACGACAAATGGACGGATATGTGTGTGTAATCATATGAGCTATATTTGTTGTCTTAAATTCTCTTCTTTACCCCTACTTTATTACATTTCCCCTCTTGTCGTATGCAGAGTTCTAAATTCTCTCCCCATGCTATTATTTCACAAACTCTCCTACATATGTATATGTATATACGAACCCATTTACAAATTTAAGCACCCTTGCAGTCATTTTCGTTTTGAGAACATGCTTACATAGCTGTATCTAAACGTATAAACGTATGTGCGTATATGTATGCCTACAAAGCGTCGATCAATATAAAGAGCTGTCGTTATGCTTACACATGTTCGTGCTTACATGAATGTATGTTTGTATTTATGTGTACATGGGGATCTTTAAAAGAAGCCTTAATTCACCCCGAAGTTTTGCGAGAATTTCGCGAGATTAGGGTAGTTTTCAAACCATAGGTAGATGTACTTATATTATTTACATATGTACATACATATGTATGTATGTTATTTATGTAATGACCATTTACGACCGGATAAAAAAAATTGCCACGTATGTATGTACGTGGAAAGTTCGTCAAGGCTACGCATAGACAGACCTCTGACGTTAACATCGTTGGTGAGTGCATGCAGTTCCTTTTGAAAAACATTTAAATGAGTTTCAATAAATTTGCAAGATTGCACTGGAAAGTGTGGAGAGCGTTGCAACGTGATTGAATTTATGTATGCATGCATGTTCCAGAGATATATACTTATGTATGGAGATACTTGCACTTATGAGAGATCAACTAAGCAATTTAGTTTTTGTTTCCCTTTTAGCAGTTTTTCTAACTCTCATACAGAAAAGTTAAAGAAAATGTTAAACGCGGAATGCTTTATATGCACATACATACATACATGTGTATGCATGTTTATATGAATAAATGTCATTTGATATCTACATATCATTCAAATTTATTATGACATCACTGAAACCTTTAAAATTTACGAAGTTCAATAAATTTTTAACGATTTTATCAGCTGTTTATTTATGTATGTACATATATACATACATATACAATCATTCATATGTATGTACATATATTTTTGTTTAAAATTTAATGAATAAGTGTATTTGCTTTGTGTATAATTATCGATTTAACCACACTAAGATAAAGTGGTGGCAAATCTAATATCATTGTGTAAACAATTGAACAAGTTTTTTCACCATAGTGGTACGAATAATTTACTAAACATTTTCATCTTGTTAAGTTCTGCTTACATACATACATACATTCTTGTGGTTCTATATAGTGGAAATATAGACAGCTGGAGACTTTCGTTAGCTATTGATACATATGCATGTACATACATATGTATGTATGTATGTAAGTACCGTCCCAACAAAGATCATATCTCCGCTTGTCTGGAGAAATTGTTTTTCTGCGTGGAGCAAACAAAAAACTTTTACGTTGGTACCTGAAAAAATCTAACTACCTAAGATCGCGATTTCAACGTACACTTGGACAAACATATGTACATGTTAAGATATTTAAATATGTGTGCGCATTTGTGCCCTCCAAATACCATATACGAATTCGTTTGACCATGAGTGCAGATAATGGCTTTCTACAAAGATCGGTTTTCAAATGCACTACCAAGTATTTTTCCTATTTTCAAGGCTAAATACTATGATATTAGTTCAACAATTATCGACTTAGTCAAAACGGTCGGCTTAAAAAATATTTATTATTAAAAATATGAAGAGATACTCGTATACAATACACATATGTATACATATAGAAAAGAGAACAGATTTTGGATACAAGGCCATTTGGGAATATACTTGCATGCATGTACATACATATATTCATACATATACAATGTATCAAAAGGTTGATTTCAGTTATTTTGAAAAGAATTTGTTAAAATATGCTTCCAAGTCAAGTTCTGTAACAGAACTTTAGGATATACTATATGTACATAACAAGCATTAATTTATTTGTTTATAGCAAATAAATTTCAAGATACGTACCAAATTAGGAAAGCGACATTTTTCTGTTTTTATGGGCGTGAATTGTCTATTTTCGATAAGTTATTATATTATTTTTCGTACACAATTTTTTATGGCTTTGAAAGCTTAAGGTTCTAAAGTTAGGTTAAGGGTTCGATTTGTGTTTAGATAACGTAAACCAAGTGGCTAAAAAACAAAGGAGTAATAAAAAGTGAGTAAAAGTGAGAAAATATCGCCTATTTCAATATTCCTAGCGCTGCTTATAAACTTTTAGTTAGTTTATACTACACTATCAATCTCTTTTCCCTAAGCCATAGCAAGACTATAAAAATAAATAAAAACTTTTAGAACTTGCAAATTCAAATTATTTCAGGTCTCTCGGTATCCTCCTTCACAACTACAAATTAAAATGCACTATTAATTAAGTTTTAACTTTTTATCCCTTTGATATTTTTTGATAAAGATGGAAATTTAATTTTGATTTTAGCCGAGTTGTGTATTAAAGCTGCACTTTCATTCGATAATTAAACATAAACATATGTAATTGTACATAAATGTATGTACATACATACATTAATATTTAAAATATTTGTAAATATGTAAATTAAATTGCTTTGGAAATAAATACACAAATTATGTATCGATCACTCATAAGCATGAAATCGATTTTTCCTACCTATTTCATGTTAATTTGTACACTTGACAGTACATAAAACAAAACATACAGATAAACATATGTATGTACACATATGGACAAAATAATAGGTGTGCCTATGCGTGATGCCATTTTTTTGTCAAAAAGTGTTGTAACTGTTATTTATTTTTAATACCGCTATGTTTTCATGATGGACGCGTTTTAGTAGCATGGTGGTGTCAACAGTTTGCATTACTCATTCGGTGATTTTGCTTTTTAGTGACGAGTGATCATTGTTCATTTAATTTTGCTTGGCCATTAAAATAGGTGTAGTTAATATTTTTCGTAAAGAAGTTGTTAATTCGTACTATTTACCATACCAAAGTAAGTATTTGAGTATTTCCAAATTTATATTAGTTTAAATATCACAAACTAACAAACAAAAAATGTTCAGAATGGGTCGCAAGAGACACTGCACCGAAATAGAACGCCAATTGGTTAAAAAACTACGTGGTGAAGGGAAAACATATAAATTCATAGCCAATACGTTAGAGCGATCAGAAAATTTTGTCACTAATGCTCTAAAAGGAAAAAAAAGGGAAGGAAACTCGTGGCCGTCCAAAATTAACCTGCCCAATTGATGACCATCGTATAGTACTTATGGCAAAAAAAGACCCTTTTATCTCTTCGCGACAAATTGAAGCGGAGGTGGGACTTAATATAAGCTCGCGGACAATTCGGCGTCGTTTGGTGGAAGCTAAACTACCAGGGCGAACGGCCAGAAAAATTCCTCTGCTACGAAAGAACAATATCCAGAAGAGGAAAACTTTCGCTACTGAACATAAAGATTGGTGTGGTCCCACTGGAGAAAAAAGGTGGCGAAATATTTTATTTAGTGATGAAGTGAAGATAAATCTTTACGGAAATGATTCCATGAGAAGCGTACGCCGTCCGAAAGGCAAGGAATTCGATTCCAGATACACCAAAAAGACAGTTAAGCATGGGGGCGGAAATGTTATGGTGTGGGGATGTTTCTCCTGGCAAGGTGTTGGTCCATTATTTTGGATAAAGGATACAATGACCGCTGTTGAGTACAGGGAAATATTACAAAATATTATGCTACCATATGCGGAAGAAAATATGCCTCTGCGCTGGTGTTATCAACAAGATAATGATCCGAAGCATACCTCGAGGTTAGTATCTGAGTGGCTCATAAATTCAAATGTAACCTGTATGAAATGGCCAAGTCAATCTCCTGACCTCAATCCGATTGAGAACTTGTGGAGTGACCTCAAAAGGAGATTGGCAGGCTTTTCTTTTCGAAACAAGGAGCAATTGTGGCAAAAAACTAAGGAATTGTGGGATGCAACTCCCTTGGAGACTTGTCAAAAGCTAGTACAGTCTATGCCCAAGAGAATAGCAAAACTTATCCAAAACAAGGGAGGATATACTGGCTATTAAAAACTTATAGGCTAAGGAAATAATATACTGATTTTTTTTTTATTTTGAAAAAACTTTTTTACACCTATTATTTTGTCCAGGGAAATATGTTTTTATAATTGAATTTTTTGTTTTAAAGCTTACAGTAAGAAAATTGCAAAGTATTTCTGTTTAATAAAGAGAAATACTTTTATTACTAAAGAAAATTTTGTTTTAATTGCATATGATTTCACGATATTTTGGTAAAATGTAATACACCTATTATTTTGTCCATATGTGTATATACATACATACATCCATGCAGTTACACCGAAAATAGCACTGTAATACGCACACCATTAATTCTGATCCTATAAAAGCGCAAATTTTCAACTGGAGAAAGCTTCGCCTATATACATACATATGTACATACATATGTATATATTGTATCCAGTTTGTAAAATAAAAATTAAAATAAATTTGCATTTATTTATATTTTAAAGTTACATTTACATTCATAAATGCACAAGCATAGCTTTGTGGGTTATTTGACAATGACAGTGTACATTCACCACATACACACATACATCCATACAAACAGACTCGCAATGATGAAAATGGTACGCGGAAAAATCAAAATGGCTGCCGTCGCACCGGTGGCAGACAATTTACAAATGGCTGCCATTTCCATTGTTTGTCTCCGCCACTGGCCGAATTTCAAAAAAAAAAAAGCAAAACAATAAATGAAGGTCTCTCTCCAATTTCCCCGTAATTCTTATTAACTTCTATTTTAAGATCAGATTTACGAAGTGAAACTTTAAGAAGTTTCCTCTTCGCGTCTATTGAGCAAGGAGACAGCGCACACACACACGCACTGTCATTTAAATGTATGCTTGTGTGCATACATATATGCGTTCATGTGTGTGCTTGTTGTGTGCATATGCATGTGTATCTGCATACAAAACGCAAGTGCAGTCGTCAAAACGTGCACTTATGTAATGATGATTTGAAAAGCGTTTCGAACATTAAGAACCGTTTGTAATTTCAACTAATTAACTTGTTTCCGAAACACACAGGCACCAAAAACAAGTGTTTTTTTCTAAATAAATTAGTAGCACTGGTTGGAATACTGTTTGAAAACGAGAGCAAAAACGAAAAAAAAAAACAAAAACAAAAAGCATTTATGAATGTCACACTTCAATGTTTGCACTGCATTTACAAATTTGCACACAGCAATGCATACATACATACATACATAAATATGCACATGCGTTCTGTTATCCATGACAAATTCTGTTTTATTGTGGGATTCACTCGCTGTATGAACATATGAGCGCTCGTTGCGCTGCTCCATGCATTCGCTGTCGTTGTTCGTCAATAAGTCACAAACTTACGAAAATACATACATATGTATGTATGTACATATGTATATACATATGATTGTATGAATGTTTGTTTAAATATTTATGCAGAATACACATATTTTATTTTGTTGTTGCTGTTATTACTTTTTTCAAGTATACTTTGCACATATGTACATACATACGTATGAGGGAACACACTGGTTAAGTTCTCATTTCACCCACACACAAGCACATTAATTTAGCTCATTGCACCAATACACGGGCGCATAGAAAATGCAAATATTTACATATCTACATACAAATGTACATAAAGTGCAAATGTACCAATTAGAGAAAAAGTACAGCTGCCTGCTTCAAATACATACATATGCAGTTATACGTATTTTTGTGTAATTTTTTGTATAATTGTAAGTGCTCGCATACATAAAATCCACATAGGTCATCATTTACATACACTCACGTACATAAATATATATAAGTATATACATACATAGATATGCCACATAGAAACCCTATTGGCACACCCAATAATTTAATTTGAAGTGATCATGTTTTACTTGCGCACAGAAAATTTTCGAATGCTTCCAGCTTTTGGCTTTTACTTGTTACTTTTTCATATTTTTTTATTTATTGTATGTAAGTAAAAATGCTTGTGCATGTGTAATTTTTAAACTCGGCACTGCAAAATCTTTATTCCATGTTCGCCAGCTGCATTCACACACACGCACACACACCTTCATAAAATCACAAACACATACATGGCATATTTGTATGCATGTACATAATTTTCGATTTCATCTTTTTAAATATGCTTTTCCATGGTTATTGTGAAACTTTCAAGTAATTTTGCTACTGCTTTTCACTGTCCTGCACAAAACCCGCACAAATTCGTGAAAGTTTTAAATTTTTTCAACATTATATGCATACATTAACACATATGTATGTAAAATAGGAACAAATATGTTAAATATTTTTAATTTTTACAGAAATTTACTTTTTTTAGCTCCTTATTTTTGTATCCATAAGTGTATGAAAGTTTTTCCAACGCCCGTTACGGAGCTGAGACTCCAAACGCTTTTAATCATGCACGACGTCGCTTCAACTGCAAAAGTTCGCCATGCCAGCACGAGCTTCGACCAGAGAACTTCAAATTCGTTTCCATCTTCGAAAAATTCAATACACTGTCAAGTGTGTTTGCCTATGTGTGTGTGCGTTTGTGTATGAGAGAAAATCCACGCACACATGGACACCTGTTCGGCGCTCTCACCAACACGTTCAGTTAACTCACTTGAAAGCGTTATGTGTAAAGTTTTGGTAAGGAAAAGCAAAGTGCGAGTATGCGGGCGCTAAGGTGCTAAGCAACGAAATAATTTATTTTGTTATTGTTAACATTAACATTTACATATGTATGTATGTATGTAGATATGTGGAAACATACGTATGTAAGTGCATTAGTATTTGATGACAGGTCCATATTCACATTACATACATACATATTTCACAAAACTTTGAAACATTTACGGAATGTTTAATTTATTTAAAAGTACGTACATATGTACATATGTATGTTTTTGTACATTTTTGAGAAAAATATTCTTCAACTTTATTGATAATATAATAATATTGTGTTTTAACTCTTTATTAATTTTTGTATAGTAGTATCAGAAAGAACTTTAAACATCTTCAGCTATCAATGTACATATGTACATTTATATACATACATATATGTATACATATATATTTCTTAGTTTTCCTTACAATAACTTGATTTTGAAGTTTTTTCGCCAAATGAAAAAGTTTTTTCAAGTAAGGAATTTGCTGAGTTGACAGTCCTCAAATGGATAAAAATCCGAGTCCATTTCTGTTATGTACATCCGAGTGTCGTGGGATCGATTTCCGATCGTTCAGTTTGTATGGCAGCCATACGCTACAGTGATCCGATCTAAACCTTTTTTCGGTGATTGCATTATTGCTTTAGACCATAACCCGTGCCAAATTTCGTCAAGATGGCTTTTCCATAAAAGCACTTGATTTAATTTTTGGGGAGAAAAGAACGTCAGAACGATATTTCCAAAACTGAGTAACAAGTTCGCATATATGTATACAGACGGATCTATCGGACCTATCTCCGACGTGTTCTTTTGGGTGCTACACTTTATATACCTTATTTAGGTTATATAAATCGCTACAGTTCATAGAACAAAGCTTATTAGGTCCTTGAAAATAAATAATTAGATAACAAACCTTTACTCAAAGCCATTTTTAATAAGAATTAACATAAGGTTTAGAAGCTTTCGTGCTCTTATCTATTAAATTAAGGGATTTGTTGAAGAAAAACACAAATCTGAACAAACAATTTCATTGCACAATCTGTCAGTCGTTCGTCTTTTTAACAAATTTCAGTTAGATATGTCTTATATTGGTGGAAACCGATAATGAAAAAAGTACTAGTTACGACAATTTCATTCCGGTACTTTTCTTGGACTGCATTTGACAGAAAAACACCCGTGACATGTGACGTCAAACAGCCTTATTAAATTACTTGTTAGTACGCTTCGTTCATGACGTTACGAGTCGTAATCCTGTCACTGTCTTCTTGGAAACAGGCAAACATAACGAAGTGATGTGGATTTCCTTAAATTTTTTTCATTAAAAATTACAACAGCATCGCCCTCAGAACTATGGTCATAGATCCCAAGCAGAATTTGTACTTGAATTCAAGCGAACGCCAATCAAACCAAATGTGTCTTCTACGGTTGAGCTAATGTGATCGATTTTTATGCGCCATGCTTCGGTTGAACCAAAGAGAGGTACTTACATACGTAGTTGGCGTCGGCGCAATTCAGTGCTTATGGTATGATTTTGAATATAGTTTTTTTTTATCCAAAAATACAATGCTTCTGGGAATGAGCCACAGTGTTTTATGTGTGCTAAAGGGACCTAATGAAAGGTACTGGTTTAGACAAACTTAGTTCATTTGTTGATGATAATTTTGCTATTCGGGCTAATAGCAATATAGCAACATTCTTTTTTCAATACAAAGAAATTTATTAAACTGGAACTATATTTTTGTTAAATACTAATCAATGTTCCGTTCCAATTTTGATTTGAATTTGACTTTACATACACATGTAAACCAAAACTTCAAATGATTCCTTTGAATCTACAACTTAAGAGATGGAGTAAGTGATTTCCTGATTACCCACACGTTGGGTTGGGGTACAAATTGTAGATGCTTGAGAAAGGTGTTTTTATATGTAATGGAAATTTGTTGTATATTGGCCTCTGCTTGCGTGTCCATATACAAATAGCTGGTCCTACTAATTTTAAGCAGCCTTTGAAAACAGAATCTTTCAATGTCAGAAATATTTACCCCTTGACGTTCTTCATCGAATATGGGACTGGTTTTTTCAACAATAAACGCAAAAATTTCGGTTTAAATTTTTAGTTTTGTAGATTGTTGCCGTATTTTCAAACCCAAGTTGGTACGCGTCTTTAGAATTGATTGTTGAGAAAACGGCTTTATTATTTATTTAATATGGAGTTAATAGTAATTTAAGTTTTCTGGTACTATTCTGGCACTATACTTTATAAAATAAAAGGGCACTCATAGAGGAAAAAGAGTATACCATATACGAGATGTATGTATTAATGTAAATACATTTTTTTGTAATACTTTAGTCACGTGTCATGGGTATCTAAAATTTACTACTCTATATTCTAAAAATAATAATACATAAATGTAAGAACAAATTTTTAATGCGTTTGAGATCTTTAATTCGGAAATACTTAGTTAAAAATGTTTATGTACATATTAAAAAATACCTATTTTTGGCAATATTTTATTATTTTAAAATGTATTTTAAATATTTTTGAAATATTTTTCGGTTATGACATCGCGAAAAAATAACTGTTTTTGGTGTCACGCGGTACCGGCTTGCAATTACTAACTAATAACGTTGCTAAACTGGTATGTACATATATTTCAATTTGTAGCTACTTAAAAAACAAACACATTTATATATACCTACATATTTGTATGCACACATATATTAAAAAAGTTATTAAAATAAAAAATAGAACTTTCAAAACTTACTTTTTAGGCACGCTCTCTCCGGTTCTCTTGCGAAGAGATGCATCAGGTAATGTTATGGTTCTAGCGCTGCACTTCTTAAGCTGCCAAACTTGCGTACATTTTTTATTTTTGTTGTTACAATATGCTCGTGCTTCACTGACTGTCACACTTTCCGTACGACCTTAACACCAACTTTTTTTGCTCGACATGCACGAATTTTCCTCAACTTCTGGTTCCAATACTCACATAATACATACAAAAGCGAAAAAGCGTACCGATTTCACAGTTACTTATGTTCGAAAACGTTTAACAAATTGCAGTTAATGGTTATGCATTTGGTCGTGTTGTTTAATTTTATTATTAAATATTTCTTCGTTTTTTCATTTGTTTTGTTAATTTTTATTAGTTTTTCTTTACTTTATTAATTTCACACACACACATAAATAAATAGCGCACACAAGCATTAATACGTTTATATTGTATATGTATGCATGTAAGTATTTCTATTTCTATTTTTTATTATTTCTTTTTGAACGAACGTGCAATTTGCGCTTTTCACGTTTATAAACTTTTTCTTTCTATACTTTAGAGCGTGTATGTTTGTATGTTTCTTTTGTGGTTTTGTATGTATGTATGTGTATATGTACGCTAGTAACAATATTGGTGTTGCTTAGTTACTTAGTAAAAATGTAAGCAACTATCGTCCACCCGCTGGACCGACCGTATTCCTGAGAGCTTGTATTGTTACTGCGGCAGCCAGTTGAGCACAATATCGTCCGAACCCTCCAATGCGTCAGGCCAGTCAATTCGACAACTTTGCACATTTGAGGGGCACAAAAGCACACGGCATACACGATGTTAACACAATTGTAATAGCAGCAACAACTACTACATGCAGTATTGTACGAGATGAATGTGGCTTAAAGCCACCCCAATGGTGTAGTTAAAGGCACCTACCACCTCAACACTCAAGAATTCGCTCGCTCTCACGGCAGCGCGGCAACTCTCTTCTCAATTTGAAAGGTTGCTGTGTGCATGTGTGTGTCTGCCTGTGTGCATAATATCCCCAAAACTATGAATAATGAATTGTTGTTTGTATGAATATACATAAGCACATATGTATGTATGCATGTATGCAAGTGTCTACTTATGTGTGACGAACATATTGATCGTCAAAAGCTACGAAGTCTCTTTCAGAGTTTTAATAGAAATCTCACACCCACATTCGAGCAAAAATGAAATACACATCCTACATAAGTGAACACATATCTACAATGTGTATTTATGTTTGTAAGTGTGCACTGGGTTGTAATGTATATATGTATGTACATATGTGAGAAGTAATTTTACAAGCGTATATATGTACGCATGTATGTATGTAATTTTATGAGCATATGTACTGGTTTATTAATGTATCTGCGAGTTGGACAGGCACGCACATATATACACAAACACACGTATAGATATATTTAATTATACATATATACACATATTCATTTTCGTATTTAGCATGTTCTTATAACTTTGAAAGTTGCACCATTACTCTAGCAGCAATAGAGGGGTGGGTATGTACATACGTATGTATGTGTGTATTGTGTGTAGATATACAATAAATATTTACTGTGTCACATTATGTATTATGTAGATCAACGAAGTCATTATAAAAATATATTTTATTACGATTCTGACGATGGTTACAGGTTCAACTGGCTATAATTTCACAATTAGAAATTTACATACTTACATGCAATGTGCATACATATGTATGTATGTATGTTTATATGAGTAAATGTATAATATGTTGAAAATTTTAATTTCGTGTAATTGTACATAATTATTACATACATACAATATACTTATTTATAAATTAAATAATCAGCGTAGATTATTTGTCAGTAATATCCTTTTGAGCTTAGCGTGATGAGCTTTTGTTAAGCGACGCCATTTTCAACGCTGGCCGTAATGAGCGTAAATGCAGCGGAAATTGGAAAATCGTTTCAAAATGAAAATATCGAATAAGATTTAAAAATAACCCAAACTCAGTACAAATTATTATATAATGCTAAGAAAAAAGCGCTTAATAGAGCTTTGATTAAGCTTTGTTTAGAATTATGAGCACATACTGCGCCAGTAACAAAATTTTCACTAAGCACTTCACCGATAACATACATACATATGTACATACGTACATAAATTTATTTGAAAGAACTCTTGCTGGCATGTTGTTAAGTAAATCTATAAACATATGTAAATAAAACAAATATGTGTGCGCAAAAAGCTACACGAAGTACATCGGCACACTCGAAAAGCACGTCGGGAATTGTATTTGTTTTTTTTTTTTAAAGATTAAATTTTCCTACGTCAACGTTGAGCAATTAGTGAGTTTAATTCGTCACTCGTTAGAAACAACAACTTATGAAACAACAACAACTAACCGATACGCGCTTTTATAGCTTTTAAACTACATACATATGTACATATAGCGTATAACATCTGCACACTCAAAATTAAATCTGTATGTTATATTTTTAGCGGAACTAGCGGAGTTCAGCTGATAACCGCTGCTGAAAACACTCGATATGGGCACATACACCCACATACAAATATAAGTACATGAGTTCTTATGCTGTAAACTCGAAATTGAAAAAAAAATTACTAAAAATTATAATTTGAATACTCGCAAGTTATATTTATAACCCTGCCAGTATTTATTGCTAACTACAATCTTCGTTTGTAGAAAGATACAATATTTTATCACATTGTGATTTGACGTACAACTAGTAGATAACATAATTTAACACGTTACCAGCTTTCGGAATCTCAATGATTTTACTGTTATTAAGTTCAGTAGATTTGATGTGGTGATTAAATGCCGGCCAATGGCCCTTGAGAACCCAAAATCCATTAAGATATGTAGTTCTTACTGACTTACTGAGACAAGATCAAAAATGTCAAATCGAGGGTTCTACATATTAAAGGCCTCTTCCGGTTGAGATGTTGACAAGTTTTTTTATGGCGGCATATTTTTTCACGTTCATCAAAGGGAATCTTCTGTCAAAAAGTAACAATTTTGATATGCACTCCGCAGGAGGATGAAAGCCATATTCTGCAAAGTGGCAGTGTGCAAATCTAACAAAACAGCTGCTCAATTGATCTTTAAGAACTCATTTTTGCTTGTCCAACATTACAGTAGTCAGGATCGGCTAATTTTCGAGAAATTTTTTGATATTACTTTCCAATAAATGCTTGTCCAACGTTTCGAGAAATCTGTTGATAATGCTTAAAAATAAATGGATAAACTGAAGGTAATATACTGAGCTTGCTAAAAATTAATAGGTTCTGGTCTTTAATGGATCTCAAAATTTATTTTGATCTGAGACGGTATATTCAGTTCTCCATCTATCATCTGAGAATATACTTAACTTATTAGTTGCTTAATTACCAAAAATTGAAATGAGCAAAAAAGACGGACCTCCAGAATTGTGAAATTATTTATTCTTTCTTCATAATCAAATTATGAAAAGATTTTGAGTGAGATTGATTGATTGTTGACCGAGGTTATTTTGTTTAACCTTGATTCCTCTTCGAATGGAAATAGCCATACGCTTTACTTTCAGGGGTACAGAGCTTTCTCGACGATGACACGGGTTGAAACTTGATTAAAATAAGGTTTTCAACTACTTAGGGTTAGATATAAATGTCTGGTATCCAAGGGAAAAGTTCAGGAAAACAAATCAAAGACTATGTTCTTAAAGTGATCGTTGACTGCCGGTAGTCAAAGTTGATTAAAGGTAGGGATGTGTATTTTTGATAAAATTTTTTGGTAAATATTCATTGAACGTTCGGTGGAAACCTTCTGAAAGTATTCATTCAAAGTTCGAGGGTATCTTATAAGACCATTAAAAGGGTTCAATTTCCAGAAATGTGTGATTTGGAGACTGAAAGGAATTCGATTTTATATTCGTTTAAGCGCTGCCGGCCCAAGATCGTTCTCAAAATATTTTTGAAGTAGATTCTATGATCCTACAACAACAGTAAACCACGTACTCCATAACTATGTAGTTAGAATAGAACAAAAGCTGGCTCAGCGGTGAAAAAAATTTAGTTGTAATTTGCGAAAATGCCAGGAGGAACATTTGAGGTTATATGTACATATGTACATATATTTATTCTCCCCTTGGTTTGCAAGGGTGATATTACAATTACGTACATATGCTAGTAAAAAGATCGCAATTTTTTACAAGTATCGTGGTACAGTTATACTTGAAAATATTAAGCTGAATGACATTTACTAATTCGTTTTTTCTTTGGCACATAAAATAACGAACTGTAACATAACCGTGATCCACCCCTATTATTGATTTTCCACATAAAACAACAAAAACAAAAAACATTAAATAAGAGAAAAACTAAATAAACACAAGGGACAATAATGGGACAGCAGTGGTCTGGTCTGGCTGGCTTGGCTCATGCAACCAACGGCCTAAGAAGGGAGCAAACACAATAATGGGAGCAAAAAAGGAAATCATCAAGCGCTCGGATCTACATAGTGAGGGGGTTGAAAACAATCGCGTTCGTGTATGTATTCGTTTGATGAACAACATCAGTCGCAACGCCCGAGTGCATATGTCAGCAAAAGCCACCACCAACCGGCCGAACGAACGGCCAAACGACCGACCGACCGACACACTGTGTATTAACTGGAAATTTTGCCGCTGCGGTGAGGCCAACGAAAGCCTGAACGCTTGCAAGGGGAGAACACCGACCTTAGTACATACATACATACATATGTACATGTATGTATATGAACGACCGCATCGAGCGAAGAGTTTTTAGCGTGATCCCCTCACTAAAACGACGCGACTGCAGTCTTGTAACTCAACGCATGCGTTCTTTGGGCTGCTACTTGCTGGTTTGGCACAATGACAGCTGCAACCGAATAAACCCCCAAGCATACCCAAAGTGCTGGAAATAATAACCCAAGCTATTAGGGGCGAAAGACATGCCACACGTAGAGCGCCGTCTGCTCGGCACTGCCAACAATGCGTACACACACACATACACCCATTTGAATAAGCTGACAACAAAGCGAGCATAAAAGCGAACCGTTGCCGATGACGCAGACAATGCGGCAATGTATGGAAGCAGAAGGGGTCCGCTCATGCCACGAATCAAACACACTGCCCAGATCACGTCCCTTTTGTCACGTAGGGTGGCCCGTACACCCTCTCAATGCAGACATCTGTATGTAACTGACGTTGCACGAAAGGGTGGGTTCGCCGCTTGGCGTTGGGGGTGAAGTGAATAAGCGCGTTAACTCAGGGTACGATCTGAAGTTTATGTTATAAGTGCACACACACACACACGTATATATGTAAGCAGTGCGCTTTGAGTTCGGTTGCTACGCCTAAAAATATGTTTAATCTCTAGTTTTCGTTACATCAAAAGCATCATTGAAAGGTTGGTTGTTATTGTGTTTTTGTTGCTTTCGCAATTTGAGAACCCCATCACCAGCTTTGCGCTTCGCAGGAGTTTTGGCGTTGATCCTTATTGCGGAAATGGAACACCGAAATGTGAAAAAAAGGTTGTTTTCATAAGGGTTGCCAGTCGTAATGAAATGCTCATACCATATGCACGTACTGGAGAATGTACATACGTACATACATACATAGAGAACATATGTACATAGAATTTTTCCAATGACGCTTTCGTTTGTAAAAGCACAATCAAATGTTTCGAACTTTTACTTACGAACTTTAGAAACTTGAATTTAAACAGACTTGAGGTATATTTCTAGAAATTAAGACACTATCCGGAGCTCGAATTTTCGCTGTGTTCAATTTCTTTCAAAACTATATGAGCTGAGGAAATCGTCCGCGTCGGAAGGACCAATTGCTTAAGGATGGAATTGTCATTTTCGCAAATCCGCTTGAAAAAGTTTGAAAAATATATGAACAGGTCAAAAGCTGCTAAGGTCACCTTCCTTTTCGAGTCCGAAATTCTATACCTTAAACACCGTTCAACGACCTAACCGGAAGGACCCGGATTTTTATCCGGTCAAGGACTGTCAACTCGTTAGAATTCTGCCGTTACAACAACAACAACATCTACATATGTACATAAACATCTATATCTATTGCGTCATAGAAAGAATTTTTCGGGTAGGTCTGGTGATCTTTTTGTGGGTCACCAATATTCGAACCAATAAACGCTTTGTTATGTCAGAAGATAAGACTAGACCGCCAATTACTGCACGTTGGAATTGTTTCTCCCAATTTTTCCATTAGAACAAAAGAAAAATTAGCTAAACCGAATCAGTTGAGCTCGTACGATCTTCAACACAGCTTTCTTCCAAGCGATATAATAATTTATCAAGCTTTCGCTTTCAGGCTGATTAAACGTCGTAATAAAAACAAACTCAATAAATGCATGATAAGAATTGGATCGATATTCCCCATCTTTGTGCTGATTTAACATTTGAAGTTACTTGGAACACTATCCTTCGTCTTTTTTATTGGCGTAGATACCGTCGAGTCGAGTTTACAACAGCGCGCCAGTCGTTCTTCTTTTTTGCTGTTTGGTGCCAATTGGATTTTCTAAGTGTAGTCAGGTCCTTCTCCACCTGGTATTTCCAACAGAGTGGAGGTCTTCCTCTTTCTCTGCTTCCTTCGGCGGGTACTGCATCGAATACTTTCAGAGCTGAATTGTTTTCTTCCATTCGTACGACATGAGCTAACGAACATACCCGGAGGATGCAGTCTGATGTATAAGTTCACGCAAATGAAGAAAGTTCTTTGAGCGCCATTCACTTGGGAGTAGTCTGAAACATTTAGTTTACATATGGCTCAAGCAGCTTACATCTTCCGGTCTTAGACCAAGTATCCTCTGGTTAACATCAGTTTGAAGGCGAGCTGAGGTGAGAAGGCGACCCATCCCTCCCCAGGGTTGTGCGCTGGATTTGAGACCCGCCAAGTAAATAACTCCCCAATGAAAAGGACACAACAGCCTCGGATGAGAGACCGCCCTTTTGATGACGATCACGGCAAGCGTATTAAGAATTACGATTTAAGCATACACCTGTAATGTCCGGACCCTTAATTACGAAGATGCCTCTGCCCACTTGGCTAATGTGACACCTTATTATTTTTATAAAAGAAGATGGCAACGCGGGTACAAAGCTATAAAGGTTATACTTCCATTTCATAAAATACTTTCGCATATAACAATTAATTTCTACACATTTCCTCATCACGGCTGTCTCTTATCTGGTTATAATATGATACGAAAGAGTTGATACGGTGTTTGAAGGAAGTATTCTACGAAAGTTCTTTCCATCATAGACAGTGAAAATTATGCATTCTCAACAGTTTTATTAGAAGTTCTGTTGAGCTTTACGTAAATATTTGCCATAATCTACTGAGATGTGATCGGACTTCTAGTGAACTATTTTAAGAAAAATCTGTGAGGCAGCTCGTGAAGCTGTATGAATAAAGAACTGTGTGAGCCTTTCTGTAACCTTGAATACTCCAGCGGGCAGGGGGTAGAATTTGTCCGCGATAAGGTATCCGCGTAAGGTATGTGTGTTTTTTTTGATTGCCTCGAAATTACAGCATAGTATTTGTCAGAAATAGTGCTATAATACTCAGCTTGAACGGAAATTATTTGACTTTGAATGAGCGACAAATATCACCGGTCATTGAGTTGTTGGGTGCTCAACTGGTAGTAGCAAAAACTAAAGGTTTGACCGGAGACTGTAATCTGGTACCACGGGGATCAGTTAACCCTTGGAGTACGCACCAATCTGCTCATTGGGTTTGGCCCTTTGGGGAGATTCGTGGTGGCTGTGGTTTAAACCTATAGGCAGGTAGGATTCAAAAATTCAATTCAGGTTCAGAGGTTTTAGATCGGCCCCAAACCCGACCAAGGTGGAAAACATGTCCCTCCACCCGACCAACTGTGACCAAAAAATACAAGCAAAAAGCATTTATTATTTGGGACGCTGATGAACGCATTGTATAGATCTATGTGCTTTTAAAAAGCACCGTGTGGTTAGGCCGACTTCGGTATTCATCAACGCTTTGTTTTATTAGTTTATTAAAAGCTGTAATTTTGATCAATTACGGTGAGTTTTTTAAAACGAAGAAGACTTTCAAATATCTAAGACACTGTGGACATTTTGGAACACACTGGTTAATGAATTCTGGATTGAACGCGCCTAAAACCATCAAATATCAATTATTCCTTTTAGTAAAATACTTTAGGAATACAAAATCCTGAATTTGATGTCTCGGATGGAGCTTTTCATAATCGGAAAACAGTTGGTTAACCTGTGTCTTCGGCTACCAGTCGGGTAATGTTCGCAATCAGTAAAACTAAATGTATGCTTCATGAAAACTTGACGAATTATACACAAAAATAATTTTTAGAATAGTCAAATTCTTAATAAAATAATACAAAAATCGTTGAAAGAGCTTTCAGTGCTTTTACAGCTTACAGGGTCAAAGCATTTTGCCTGTAAGATATCGTAAGTCGAATTCAGATAATTTTGTCAAATATTTGTATGAAATCTCGAATTGAAAATTGCCTAGCTTTTTTTTACGTTTCGCCGTTATGTGTACATATTTTTATATAACTGTTTGCATAAGCACATACACAAGCATACACATACACATATAGTATGTTATACGAAAGTGTGCGCTGATGGATATAAAAATCGCCACAAATAACAGCAAATAGCGAAAACCTGAAAGAGAAAAATTGGAAATTCCCAACAACACATATTTGCCTGCTTAGCACACATCGCTCGACTGGGTCCAATACTGGATGGCAGTGCTTTTACCAATCACTTACGTGCGTCGATCGTATGTATGTATGTATGTTGCTGAGACTGTACAAGTTTAGAAAAAAGTAAATATTATAAAAAAAATGTTAGATGACGCGCATGCCGCTCTCTTGGGGAAGATTGTTGTGTTGAAGCTTAGCGTAGAGGCGCTATGTATGTACATATTTAAATTTAGAAAGTTAAAAAAAAAGCTTTAAATTCACAAGTCCATTAGAAGCCAGTTATAGCCGTATCTCATTGTACGTTGTGCCTGTCGAACAGGTTGTGCCGGCGCGTTCTTCAACTGCTTGTCGAATTCTACAATTTCATAGTGATCACAGATGGAGAGCTTTCGATAACAAATATTAACGTGCGATCATTGTATGTGTGTAAGTGGATGTATATACATACATATGTACTTATACATATGTAGCGTATGGCAGCATTTTAACTTAAAGTATTTGCCGTTAGCTTTGCAACTATCTTTCGCAATATCGGAAGGCATTCGAAGGACTGCAAGCTTTGAAAGCTTTCCATGAATGCAATGGCTGTGAAGAATTTTTTTATTAACCGCTGGGGTGTGATTGTTGTTCGAGTTTATCTTGTAAAACCTATCTCTTAAACAACTTGGAATACTAACACCTAGGTGCTGCCTTCTCCTGAATAAAATAGGCGTTTAATGACCTTTGAGAATGTGGAGCTTAAAAGTTTTCAGAGTCCTTTTGAATTTGGTTTTACAGAAGAAAGTTACAGCAGCTTTTAAAACTGACCAAAAATTAGATCTCGTACGAAAGTTGTGGGACTAATACATTTTCGAAGAAGTACAAACCTCGCATTTTCTTGTGGTTCAGATTCAAGATTTTTGCGCATTTAGTTGTACCACAGGCTTTTCTTCTTCTTTACTGGCGTAGATACCGCTTACGCGATTATAGCCGAGTTAACAACAACGCGCCAGTCGTTTCTTCTTTTCGCTACATGGCTCCAATTGAATATTCCAAGCGAAGCCAGATCCTTCTCCACTTGGTCCTTCCAACGGAGTGGAGGTCTTCCTCTTCCTCTGCTTCCCCCGGCGAGTACTGCGTCGAATACTTTCAGAGCTGGATAAGGGAGGATGGTGGCATGTGTAGAAGTTCACGCAAGTGAGGAAAGTTCTCTGATCGCCATTCACTTGAGAGTGGCCAGAAACGATTCTTTTACATATGACTCAAGCAGCTCACGACTTCCAGTCCTTGACCAAGTATTCTCTGGGTAGCCTTAGAACAACCGTTTGAAGGTGCGCTAAAGTGAGAAGGAGGAACATCCCCTCCGCAGGGTTATGCGCTGGGTTTGGGACCCGCCACATAAAAATTCATACCAATGAAAAGGAACAACAAGCCTCGGATGTACCACAGGCTATGGTATTTAAATATCGTCACTGGTCGACGAAACGCTTTCCACATATCACAATGTTCGTTTCTCCGTAGGTAAGATATCAGAAATGTCTTAAACTCAGTCTAGCGTAAGATGACCTGTTCCCCATCGCCTTACAACTGCGGTAAGATGAGCCTTGTTTGGAATAGTTTAATGAACATCTTGCTTCATATTCTAGGACAAAAAGACCTTCAAAAGCCACAAGTAATCCCCACAACCCCAGCGGATCAGCAGAGTAATGTGGAAAACTGAGTTTTAGATAGCCATAACCCCGTTGCTAAAAATATGTTACTGCTAAAGGAAGAGTTGAAGGTTTAAAACTTGCCAACAGTAAATTTCAGTGTAGCAGTGGTTTGATTTCGATATCGAACGCATCCTGTGTATTCCGCTATTAAAAGTTGCGCATAGTGTTCCATCAGCTGATGTCGGCGCTTTGAAACATGTACAATAAGTTTGGATTAACAGTAAGTAGAAACAACAAAGCGGCGGGGGCCGATGGATTACTGGCCGAGCTATTCAAATACGGCGGCGAAGAACTCATAAGGAGCATGCGTCAGTTTCTTTGTAGAATATGGTTGCACGAAAGCATGCCCAACGATTGGAATTTAAGTGTGGTCTGTCCTTCAATCCCCACAATCTGCGCCAACTGCCGTGGGATAAGTGTTCTCAACATCGCATATAAGGTTTTATCTAGTGTATTGTGCGAAAGATTAAACTCCACCGCCAACAAACTGAATGGGCCTTATTAGTGTGGCAACAACTGATCAGATATTCACCCGGGAAAAAGGATCAACACACACTAACTCTTCGACATTTCAAAGCTACTTCTGGCAGCACGAAAAGGAGCTACCGCTATGTCTGAATTTGTTATCTCTGCACTAATACGGTTGTGTAAACTGACGTTGAGCAATACCAAAAGCTTTGTCAAGATCGGGAAGGACCTCTCCAAGCAATCGTCGCACTTGAGACTTGGTTCCCACGCCATTGTTGACCGTCATAACTTCGAAGTCATAGAAAATTAACATCTATCTTGGAACCAGCATTAACACCAACAATTACGTCAGCGTCTTAATCCAACGCAGAATAACTCTTGCCCTCAGATGTTACTTCGGACTGAGTAGGCAATTAAAAAGTAAATTCCTCTTTCGACAAATAAAGACCAAACTTTATAAGTCACTCATTATTCCTGTCCTACTTTATGGTACAGAGGCATGGATGATGACAACGTTATGAGTTTTCGAGAGAAAGGTTCTGAGAAATATTTATGATCCTTTCCACATTGGCAACGGCGAGAATCGCATTCGATAGAACGATGAGCTGTACGAGATATATGACGGATGTTTTTTCTGATCGGAAAATGAAAATTTGACAAACAATCAACTAAATTTCGAAGATATAGCCCTGTTTGATCGTGGTAACTCCACATCATGAAGTTTAAAAGTGAGTGAAGGACTGGCAAGATTGATTGAAAAATTTGTGACAAATAAATGGTCACTTGATCATCGACTAAACGTAGTGACTTACCATTTTAGATGATGTCTTCGCTCTTTTTCTTCTTTTTGGTCAGATAAAAATTCATGTTCGTACCAGTTTAGAAGATTCGATGGTCATGATTTACATTAGTTTAAAGAGTCGGTCCAAAATATATAGCTGAGAATGCCCGTCCATTGTGATCCCTACGTATTCGACTGTCACAAATTTGTTGAGGGGGCTTATAGCCATTCCTTCCCCAGGTTCGGCGAAAATATGACCGCCGAGATGTCCCACATATCTTGCAAAAGCTGGACTATGTAAGAAGCAGTTCCATACAGCTTTGACAATTAGCGCCCGAAAGGCTGAAGGTGTACACCTACGACCGAATGGACACGGTTTGTCTTCTTCGGTCGTGATTGCCATGTGCTTACCATAAAAAAGTTCCAGCAGTGATCCCGAGGTAGATATGTACACGGCAGACGGATCTGCGTAACAGGTATGGACCCGGATTTTTATCCGACAAAAGACTGTCAACTCGGCAGAAATCATACAATATGTATAATTTCAGAGAAGTTTTCTGCTGCTACAAAAACAACAATAGAAAGATGAATTTACAGGGTTTGTCCGAAAAGTAATAGGACGTATTTTCTTTCTCCGCGACTCCGCGGAGCATGCGCACACCGACTGGATCCGGTAGAGGTCGTTCCTAGCTAACGAACGAGTGGCTGCTCAGTTGTCTCCGAGCACCTGGACAGTCAGGAAAAACATTTTCCGTCGACGTGTTCCAATGAGTGATGCAAGCTGAAAATGCAGCGTTCGTTAGAGCAGAGGTATGCGATTTAATTCTGTGTGAAACTCGGTAAATCTGCTACACAGACG
This sequence comes from Bactrocera correcta, assembly GCA_027475135.1. Lineage (NCBI taxonomy): Eukaryota > Metazoa > Arthropoda > Insecta > Diptera > Tephritidae > Bactrocera > Bactrocera correcta. The sequence continues at coordinate 31,212,913 of CM050325.1, forward strand.
CTTGATATGATCAAACAGGCTTACCCAAAGAAACAATCTTCCGAGTGCCATACGTTAGCGTCTCCTCACTCAAAAAAGGGGAAAAAGGGGAAACGATGCTAATTGACTTTTCGACATCAAAGGCATCGTCCACCATGAATTTATTCCTTCTGGACAAACCGTCAATACCAAGTTTTACGTGGAAGTGCTTGAGAGACTCAAACGTAGGGTCAATCGGGTCCGACAAAACATCGTAGCCGATTGGAAGCTGTACCACGACAACGCCCCACCTTACACCGCTTTTCTTATGAACAGCTACGTAACCAAGGCCGGCATCCCAAAGCTGCCGCAGCTGCCCTACAGCCCAGATGTGACCCCTAGACTTTTTTTGTTTTCTTGCCTGAAAAGGCCGATAAAAGGCAAACATTTTGATGACAGAGATGATCCAAACAGCATGTACCTCGACTCTCAAGGCTATTCCGGAGAAAGCCTTCCGTGTTGTCTTCAATGCTTGGAAGTCGCGATGGCAGCGCTACATCGAGAAAGAGCTAGTTTTAAAAGTTTTTAAGGAATTATAACGCTTGGTTCAATTTTTTTTTTTGAAACCGACTCAGTTCTATTACTTTCCGGATAAACCCTATGTATACATAGCATAGCTTTTTGAAATAAAATGTCGTTGTAGCGACAGAAAGTAACCCTGAAGTAATTTGGATGATGCCACAGTCCTTAACCGGATAAAAATCCGGCACAATTTCGATTATGTACAACCATTTGTAGAGGGAACGGTTCTCTTTCTTACTCCCACTCTCTTGGAGTTCTTCAATTTGACGATAGCAGAACTGAATAAATGATATTCTTCAAGCATATACTGCTCTGTTGAGTGGTCTTACAGTTCGCAGCTTCAGTGATCGAACATATGATGTTTACATAAAATATACTTCACTTAATTGCTTCATGATTGATTGATGATTTGATAGTACAGAAATCAGCGCCATTAAATTTGACTGATATGTGCACAATAGACATAAGCATGTACAGTGACTCACACGTCTAACCGGATGCGTACATTGCCAATGATGGCACCATCGAATCATTAAGTAAAAATCTTAAGAATATTACATATCATACATCAAATTAAAGGAAAAACCTTCTATTTTATTTTTGGAAACTTAAAAATAGTAATAAATTTATTCACTGCGTAAAATTTAGAGAAATAACAACATAAAAAATTCGTTCCACGCAACTAACCGGATTTTTTAAAAAGCTAATGAGTACTTATATTTCGTAGCATATCCTTTTGCAGATAAAACTGCTTCTAGTCGCCTTGGTATAGAGGCGACAAGTTTTTGACAAAATTCTGATGGTATTGCCTTCCAAGCCTCCAAAATAACCGTTTTGAGCCCAGCAACATTGGAATACTGCCTTTGGTACACTTTTCGACTGACTTCTTGCCATACGTGCTCAATAACGTTCAGATCTGGGGATTGGGCAGGTGTACCCAGTACATGAGGGCAATTGTATATTAACCAAGTATGAGCAATCTCCGATTTGTGCTTCGGATCGTTGTCTTGGTAAAATATAAAATTGTCTTTAATTCCCAATGTGACACATGACTGCTTTAAATTTTCCTTTATAATGTCTACATATTGTAAACGATCCATAATACTTTGCACGAAATGAGTTGTCCGTTCCTTTAGCCGATATACATCCTCAAACCATTACTGACCCACCACCGTGCTTAAGTGTTGCCCTAGTATGTTTTGGCAAGTAAGCTTCGTTGGGACGCCGCCATACAAAACTTCAGCCATCTGATCCCTGCAAGTTAAACTTGATATCGTGTGTGAAAAGAACCTTGAAAAAGCAGTAATAATACTGTTTTATGATTACTAAATCAAATTTATGCCATTTTCCCTTGCTAAAACTTATCAGGCCTTTTTAAATGCAATTTTGCAAATTCTAGCCTTTTCTTTTTATTTTTTTCGTATATGTACGCCTTTTTTACAACTGCTCTACCATGTAAATCGAAGCTTCTAAGTGTGCGGCGAAGTGTTTCGACTGAAACCTTCTTCCCTTTTTCATTTTCCAATATGTTTCTTACATTTTCCGCCGAGGAAAAGGGATTTTTTTCAACAATTTTGAGAATAAACTTTTCTTCGGCTTGTGTTAGCTTCTTGCCTTGATCAGCTCTACTAATGTTATTAACCCTATTTTCCTTCTCAACCTTTTTCTAATATCGAAGACAGTTGAAGTACTCCTTTTCACAATCTCCGAAATATCTTAAATGGTTTTCCTTCTTCCCGTAACTGAATAATTGGGTTCCGAATTTCGCTACAAGTATGAGTACGCGGGGTGTCATATTGTCGTGTGGCTTACTCACAGACTTACCGATAACTACTAATATGCAGAAAAGAACACTCAGTGTTTGCTCTAGTGGAATTCCACAACGATCAGAAGTACCGTGACTTGTAGAAGGTTACTTCGTATAATTTTCCGGTTAGTTGTGTGGAACGAATTTTGTATGTTACGAGTTATTTCTCTAAATTTTACGCAGTGAATAAAATTATTACTACTATTTTTAAGTTTCCAAAAATAAAATAGAAGATTTTTCCTTTAATTTGATGTGTCATATTTCTTAAGATTTTTTACTTTGTGATTGGATGGTGCCATCATTGGCAATGCACGCATCCGGTTAGACTTGTGAGTCACTGTATATGTATGTATGTAGAAAATATAAACAAACTTACATTTTTTTTGGGTATAATAAAAAAATTTTATTTCCTTTTTATATATATATTTTTTTGTTGTTTGTTTTACTTTAATATATAGTGTTACTTATTTCATATCAATATTCATTTACTTGTCAATGAACTGTGATAGAAGTGTGGATTTGTTTTCTTGCTTAAATAAATAACTTCAATAATCTTTTGCGATTTTGTGTTCATTTGTTTTTTGTTGTTTTTTTTATATAATATTTTTTCTTTTTACTTTTCAAAACTATACTTCTATATATATATATATATATTATATATATTACTGTAGCGGTTTAAGCATTACATCTCTAACACACTTTGCCATTCTGCTTGGATTAACGTGTATAATGAATCTTAGGGTATTACATAAGTGTCTAAATCTAGGCTCCTCACATAAATGTGATCGCTACTTGCTTCTTTGTCAATAACTTATTAATATAAATAGTTAGGTAATACATTTATATGCGCATAATTTACGTCCAATATACATATATTGTATGTATATATGTATATACTTGCATGTATATAAGTAATTTGTAATCTTAACATTTATTCACTACACAAATCGAGTTAGATATATATCTGAATTGTAGAATGTATTCTTACCGAGTAATTATATTTTTACATACATTTATAAGCATTGGTATAAGGGCCTACAATGATTAAATTCAATTACAGTAAATACGAAAAATAAAAAAAATATATATATGGATCCTATACATTTAGAACAGATAAACTATTAACATGAAATATAGTATGAAAGCGGTGCTAGACAAAAGGTACAAAAAAATATATTTAAAAAAAATTATTAGAAATCTATAAAAAACATAAAAAAATAAATACGTAAATAAAAATAAAATAAATAAAAACTAAAAAAAAACACAATAAAAAATATATTTAAAAGTTATTAAACAGTAAATTAAAACTAATTATTACAAAAAATTAAAAAGAATTGTTACAAAACAAAAAAAAAAAAATATTACAGAAAATAAAAAAGTTATTACAAAAAATCTAAAAAACAAAATTAAAAAAAAAAACTTTTGACAATAGTTAAAAAAATAAAGAAAAAAAAATTTATTAAATGAAATTAAAATCAAACAAAAGCTATCAAAAAAATTATAATAATTTAATTGACAAAAAAAATTAAATATCACCACTCAACAAATCTGAACAAAAATTTGCGACTGATGCGTTAAGAGATATGTGGGGTAATTGAGGTGTCCTGATTACGAATTTGAAATCAAAAATTTTCCATCACGTACAGATATTTTCGTCATTTAAGTAAATCGTGGTTGTTTGACCCCTACTATCCCATGACTACAACGCAAAAATAACATGTGTTAAAATAAAATAACATGTGTTGAAAATTGCTCTCAGTTTCGGTTTTAACAACCGAAAATTAACAGGAAACAGCAACATTAATTAACATTAACATTAAAATCCAAAACATAAAAGAAAAACATAAAATAAAAAAAGTTAAAATAAAAATAAAAAAAGTTAAAAAAATATATAAAAAAAATTAAAAAAAAAAAAAAAATTAAAATAGTAAAAAATAAAATAAAAAACATACAATTATTAAAAAATAAAATCATTGAAAAAGTAAAATTATAAAATTAAAAAAAGTAAAATTATTAAACAAATGAAAAACAAAAAATATACAATTTTCTTAATAAAATTTAGTTTTTTTTATCTTGCTTTCTTACATAGTCCCTCCCCTCTCATCCCGTTTGCTCAATTTGCCCCTATTGTGTGTTGTGTAGCTTCTCTAATTAGTATTTATAATACACAGCGTTATTTAGTTAACATTAATGTACATACAAAACGATTTAAAAAAAAAAACTTAAATCAAAATTCAAAGGGTGGCAAAGTTATACACAAGCTTACATACATACAGGCTACTAACAAATTAACTTATATCAATCTATGTATAAGCTCTAAAACGAGTAAAGGTTTAATACATACTATATATATATATATTTGTGTGTACATATATATATATATATCATTGTAATAAGGATTTAATATTAGCAATATACAACTATGAGTACTTTTAGTCAGATAATTTTGGGGTGGTATATTTTTTTTGTTTTTATTTTACTTTTTATTGAGGAGTCGCATTTAATTGAAGACGTTACGATCGCTAAGCGAAAATTTGCATTGGAAATCCTTTAACGAACATAAACAAATGTTCAAATGTAAAAGAAATATGTGTGTGCATGCATGTGGGTGGTGGGTGCCATTAAAATACAGTTTTGCCGAACAAGAATGAAGTTGTTGCACACAGATTTATTTAGGAAAAGTTTAACTGTAAAAAAATCACGTACAAAACGACCGTTAAGTCATAAAACGCGTCGCACACATACACAACACTGTTGCCTACATCGCATTTTTGTTGTTGCACCAATTATCTATACCCTGCTTGGATGTTGTTAACTGGCATTGAACTTTTTTTCTTTTTGAAAAACCTTTTGCTTTTCTATCTCTCGCTATATCTCGTTTCCCCTGCTTTTATAATTATCTTCGCAACCCGACACGATCACATTTTTTTTTTTTTTTAAATTTCTGCTTTCATATTTGAAAAATATATTTTTTATGGGGCGTGTGTTCGAAAATGAAAATGCACTATTGCTATGCATCACACACACCATATATATAATGAGCGCAAAGCGACAAAAAAAAAAAAAATAAATAAAAAATAAGAAACAATAAAATAAAATTAATAAGAAATGTTTACATGTAATTTTTTTAATGTAACTTTGTTCAAAAATTTTGCTTAAAAATAAAGTCGCTTTGTTAAATGTATTTTTGTTGTAGTTATTTTTAAATAATAAATTTTTACAAATGCGAGTGTGTTACATTACTGCTTGAACTGTATTTTGATTATTATAATTTTTGTTTGCTTTTTTGTTTTCTGCTTTTTTCTAACAGTTCTTATCAGCTGGCTTAAGCTACAAGTTTGTGAAATAATTTAACTACAAATGGTATTGTTCGCGTGCATTGCTTTAGAAAACTACTGTTATATATAGTATATATTGCTATATATACATATATATATGTATATATATTTTCATGTATATATAGTTATATTTGTGTGGTTTTACTAAATTCTAATTATCAAGTTCTCGGTTACAGTGATTTATCGCACATATACATATATACTACCTTATCTGTAATAAATCTAACCATTTATTTTTAACTTTTCTATAATAGTGTGTTTTTTTTTTGTTTGTTTTGTTTTTCGGTACGTTATAATTAAATAGTTTAGTGCAGCTTATTACAATTAAAGTTGGTAATGTAACTTATTAATTTCTAAAACTCTTTTCCAAATTAGTTAACGAATTATTCTCTTTTCTTGTGCACCGCATTGCTTACGCACACACTCTCTGTTTTCTCTAACGCTCTATAGCTAATTGTCGGCTGTGCACCCCCCTTGTACTGCTATAAACATTACTGCCTAGTTGTCTATACTGTTAGTCAGTAAGTAATTAGTCAGATTCATTAAAATATTAAACAAATGTCAAAATTATTGATTTTGTGGTTTCTTTAAATGCTTAAAATACATAAGTATTCCTTTACGTTAGTCCTCACATGTTTTCGCCTGTTTTGGTTTTTAAACCAATAATCCATATACGTTTCATATAATCCAACCCGCACTCGTTACTCGTTAGTATTTAGACTTTACACAATTTTGATTGATTTAAAACTGTTTGAAGTTATTTTACTTCACAACTGCAACTGCAATGAACGCACGCAATATCACGAATCCATCATAGCCAACGTATTTGCCAATAAATGCGGGTATTTGTTTAGCAAGACAAATGCATTATGTCTTCATGTTATATGGATTCTTTTCGTTCTGTGTTTCTCATTTGTTTGGTCCGGGAGGAAAAGGATTTATCACAGCTACGGCAGCAGCTTGCTGACTTGCCAATACTGCAGCTAAAGAACAACATAAAAATTTAAGGTATTAAACAATATAATCGGATATGTCATTTGAATTGAACTTACCACCATAGGGTGCCGTGTACATGGGGTAACCTAACCCCACATGGGTGTGGTGGTGTGTGTGCACATGTCGTTGTGGCGGCGGACTACGTGAATCTGCCGGGTTGCTATTACCACCGGCAGGAGCACCGCCAATACCGCCGCCACTATTCGGCCCGCTGGGACCACCCTGTTGCTTGTGTGCATCGATATTTAGCGGTCCGCCCGCTAAGCTACCACCCGGACCGCCTGGTCCACCGCTCAACACCTTTTGACCCAGCACATCAGACTTATTTGGTGGGCCACTCATGCCCGTCGGTGGCGGTTGCAGATTTAATGGCATACCGCCACCCACAGACGACTGATTTGTTGGCGGCAAATGACCGCCACTGTTGGGTGCATTTTGTACCGTATTCGGACCACTGCCCGGTCCAGTTACGCCGCCGCCACTAACACCCTGCTGCTGCATACCAACATTCGGACTAGATACGCTGACTTTGACGGCGGCACCCGGACCGCCACTGCCGCCACCACCACCACCGCCGCTCGTCGGTGATTTCAGTGCACGCTCACTCAGCTCGTGTATTTTGTGCGTAGTGTAATACTGGCTGGCGGCATGGTGTAGCGCGTCGAGTGCCTTTGTGCCGGTGTTGCGTGACAGATCCTCAGGCGCATGATATCTTGGCATGGGTAAATGATACGGCGCCGCATTGTAAGGGCCGGCGGCAGACATCAACACATTACGATACATCGGGTGGTTGGGATCGAAGCTGAACGGGGCTGGCGCTATATATGATGGATGCAGGAAGTATTGTGATGTCGGTGGTGGCGGTGGTCCTTGTGTCTCCATTGTGGGTTTCTGTCCCTCCTGTTTAACTTTGACTTCTTCTTCTTGTTGCTTTTGCTTAGAGCTCTCCTTGGTGAGATTTGTTGCTTTACCACTGCCGGAATTGCCGCCGCTACTGCTCGAGCAACTTTGTGATTTACTTTTTTGCGACTGTTGATGTTGCTGCTGCTGCTGCTGTTGTTGTTGTTGCTGCTGCTGTTGCTGTGCCATTGCCATCTGTTGTTGGTGCTGTGATGATGGGCCTGTGTCATCCTTATGCTGTCCCATGACTTGGGCTTGCAGCGAGCCATGCGGTCCGCTGTTGGAGGGATTTTGCGCACGTAGAGCTGCGACTGTATTTTGGCGCCGTTGTTGCTCATCCGAGAGTATATAGTACCTGAAGGCAACGGGGGTACATATAATATTAATATATGATGTTAGATTATGCGAATTTTCGAATAATTTACCTCCTAAATTCCTCCTCACGTGACAAGTGCTGCTGTGCGGCCAAGGTCATGGGATGACGCTGATATATATTTGGATATGTGCCCAAGCTTTGCAAGTCTTTCGGATGCAGTGCGTGTGGTTGTTGCGGCTGTTGTTGCTGCTGCGGTGGCGGTTGTTGCTGTTGTTGTTGAGACTGAGGAGGTGGATTGTGCTCTTGCTTTATCTCCTGTTTTGTCATTGGCTCGCTTTTGATGTGTTTCGTCGAAACCAACTAAAATGATATTTGTGTTTAGCCAAAGTTGTTGTAAATAAACTAACAAAATGTATATTAATTATAATTAAAATATTTTTCGAAGGTAACATGTCTTGGCCTAATACAAGTCCCGCTCCGTCCTTACACCGATTGCCGCGAGAACGAACGACTGTGATCTAACTATCTTTCGTTTTACGGCTTAAAAAATTAATATTTTACTATATTCCTTCAGAGACGGTCGAGAGATCGTTAAGTCATGCCTCGTACTGTACGAACTTCGTCTTCTTCAACTGACAAAAACATTAAAAAAAAGTGAAGGATTTGGTGCTTGAAAATCGTCAGGCAAATGTTAGATAAATGGCAAGCATGCTCGATATCTCCCGCGAATCTGTTCGAATGATTTTGGGTACGAAACGTGTTCTTGCTCGCCTCGTCCCGATAAAGCTGAATTATTTTCAAAAAGAGTACTGTAAACAGGTATCTTTGGACATGCTTAATCCTGCGAATTCCGATCCCAGATTCATGGAGAGTATTATGACTGTCGATGAGACATGAGTTTATGTGTGTTGACATGCAACGTAACCTGTTTTCAGTCGGTCGAAAGGATAAAACAAAATTCGCTGAAGAAGCTCAAGGCCATTCCAAAAAGTGCTTATAAAAAGTGTTTCGAGGACTGGAAAATCGTTGGCATAAGTGTATTACATCTCGTGGGGATAACTTTGAAGACGATAAAATAACAATATTTACAGTTTCCGGGTACTAAATTCAATTTTCACTTTTTGGTTTTTTCTTCTTTTTACTTGGGATGATCACGTAGTAAGAAGTTTTGCTAGTAACATGGATGCATCTTTTTTCGAGGGACCGTCGGTAATGGCGATTACGTCGCCAAATTCTGAATATTTTCCTTTGAACATTTCGCAAAATCTTTGTAAATACTTTCCAAATAAATTTCCTACTGAAGTAAGCGGGTGTAATGAGCGGTATCTTATATAACTATTGGCTCAATAGACTCATAGAGTGTTCCCGGAAGCAGATTTTTCCATTTCGAAAACAGAAGAAAAGCACAGGGAGCAAATCTGACGTATACGGTAGGTTTCATTTCGCATTTAGCAAAAAGTCAGTCACTATTATGTTAGAATGCGACAGCACATTCTTGCAAAGACACTCTTCGTCTTGTCTTGGGTAAGACATTAAATAAATGGTTGAGTTGATTCATAAAAGATTTTGGGAGACAGTGTACGCTCTGATGGCAACACGAGACAAGTTTCAATGAATTCATGACTTTCACAGAAATCTTTGTGCAAAACGGGATAAAGCAGACTCTCAAAAACACTTTTGCAACATTTTCGTTAATTCCGTAGCCTTGATTCCATTGGAAATCCGCATTTCAAACAAACTTGTTGCTCATGGTAAAAAACGGCATTTCGTTTCGTAAACAAACAGCTGCTAAAAACACACAAACTGACATATTGAGATCAAACTTCACGCGACTATAAAAAAGGTTGTACGAATCTAGGGAAAGAATTATCGAATCGGTTTGCGCGCGAAGTCAAATTTAATTTTAGTGCATTGTTTTTTCGGCTTTGCCGTTGATTTCACCTTATGATGAATTTTAGATAAATGTTAATTTAAATATTTTCAGTAGTCCGAAATTTTTTTTTAGTTTAAACCAAAGAAAAATTAAAAAAACTTGATGGTGAACTCACTCATGAGTGTCATAAATTTTAGGTTATCTACTTTGAAAAACTATGAACGCCAGCAGTGAAACTTGGAACTGAGAAGCCAATTGAGATACAAACTAGTTTTCAGAATATGTAAATATAGTCGATATTATTGTGCTTAATTAAATCTGAATTTTTAAAAGTTTATTCGAGGAATTCGAATGGGGTTTTTTCAGAGGAAAAGGGCACTGACAAAAGCATATCAACCCACAATAAACCAGTCAGGCATATGACTATTTCCAATTTAGTCACGTTCAATAAAAATTGTTTTTTTCGGTTAGAGAAAGACTTTTTAATTTAAATTTCGCGCGAAAACTCATTCGTCGAAATATATTTTTCTAGGTTGGTATGACCGTCAGTGACATCTGTGCTAAATGTCACATCAAAATAATCATTAGTATTTAGTATACTATAACTTTTGAAGTACATAAGTGCATTCGGCGATCTTTACGAGGAGTGAAATTATTCAACAAAGTACTTCTATCATATTTCCGGTACAGAAAGAGTCAGAATGTTAGAAAAAGACCTCGGTAATATTTGTCAAATCATGTCAAAAATCAAGTTTACGTTGACAGTTTTCTTCGAGTATCGAGATGTGGTTGACCAGCCAAACTGTCAACAAGGAATACTATTTGAGTATTATGCGTCGTTGGCGCGAAGCTATGCGTAAAAAGAGGCCGGAAATATGGGCCGACAAACTCTCGGTTTTTGCACCAAGATAATGCACCATCGCATACTGGATTGATTCTTCGTGAGTTTTCGCCAAATTTTTAACCAAAATGATGTCGCAACCACCTCATTTGCCTGAGCTCCGTGTGACTTCTGGCTATTCAGCAAACTCATGCGACCGCTTCGGGGAAACCGTTTTGAGTCAATTGAAGACGTTAAACGTGAATTGCTGCGCGCATTGACGGCTATTCCGGAAATTGACTTTAAAAACTGTTTCGAGGATTGGAAAAAAAAGGTTGGCACAAATGTGTTATTATTTAACTCCCAAGAAACAAATTCGAGCTACTTATGGGCTTTTAATATCCGAAAAGGTTTTAAAGCACACAGCAGGATACTAGAAATTTTCGGAGTGCTGGATCTATGTCAGCCTGTATAACAAAGGCGAAACCTCAATAGACCTTAGGTCGCGGTGCAGGCCTCAGAGATGGGATTAAGAAAGACTGATATTTCAAATGGAGGATTTCTTTAACTACAATTGGGCACTCTTCACATTAAACATTTATGTATATAAAATTCTTGTCAATTTAGTTGTTGTTGTTGTGAACTTACTTGTTGCTGCTGAGGTGTTGGCTTGGATATTTCATGTGGACTGGGACTTTCTTTGAGGCGTTCATCCTTAATGACACCGGAATTTGGATGTGGAGGTGCATTACTTTGCGACTGTGACGTGGGTAAACCACCGTGGGCGCTCAATTTCACTGGATCATCTTGTGACGATACAATCGATACAGGTCCATAATTGGGTTCTACATTATAAGGATAACCGGCAGCCATGTAACTGGAAAATTAAACAATTAAATGTTTTTTTTCAAGAATTTGTCCCTTTTTAATGCGGTTAGAAGGTGAAGGCTTACTTGAAGGGGTAAAAATGTGACAAAGATTTGGCGGGTGTAGGTGCTGGCAAACCGCCCGGTCCCACACCTGATGGTCCCAACGATGACATGGAGCCCATGCCTGGTGGTAAGCCATTATTCGGCGGACCGATATTGCTTAAATTTACCGAAGACTGTGGTGGTTGGCCCGTGGAGTTATCTTTTTGATTACCATTGCCATCTTGCGACTGCAATTGTTGTTGAAGACTAACAGCTTGTTGCTGTTGCTGCTGCTGCTGTTGCGATGATTTCGTCATTAAATCTAGTGGCGGATCTTTACTTTTGTTACTGTAGTCGGACAAATGTGGCGATTGCTGTTGTTGTTGATGTGACTGTTGCTGCATTAAATGGGAGGACTGTATTGCACCTTGTTGCTGTTGCTGTGACGGTGGAAGCGTTAACGTTGGCTGTACTAGAGCTGAGGGCAACAAGCCCTTATTGGCCGCCTGTGACGATTGCTGATCGGAAGAAGTGGGAGGCACCAAATATTGCTGCTGCTGATAAAACTGATACATGCCGTAGCCGCCTAAGGGTGGTATACCCGGCGCACCACTTCCCAAGCCCACAGAACCCAAATCAGTTGGTTTCTTGTTTGGTAAGTCCATGAGCTTAGGTTGTGACTTATCTGTGTGGGTGAATATAAGAATAACGTTATATAACTGTAAAACATAAAATTCACAACAAATACAGTTACCTAAAATATCCTGTTCGCCCACTGGTGTGGAATCATCCGAAATGTCACTGTAGGCAGGACTCTGCACATTATCCCTTGTTACTACACCGTCGTACTCTACTGGTCCGGGCGACTTTCGACATTTCTTTTGTTTCACCGCTGCAAAGCCAGATGTGCCTTTCGTGGTTAATGAAATGCCTTCAATTGAAATAAATTTAATTAGCTCCAAAAATAAAAAGGGGCGATATAAAAAATGTCACCTTGTAAATTTTGTCCACTGGACACCGGCGAGCTGGTATAAGTACTTATTGCCGATGGGTGTTGTTGTACACTTTCCAAATTTGCCGATAATTGTGGCGGTGGTGCACGTTGAGGACTCTGTCCCGATATAGCACTCTGCTGCGGGTTTACTCCTTGCGTTGCCTGTTGTTGCAATGCTAATATTGACGGTGGAGCACCCGAATTGGATGCATCGCTTTGAGGACCAAATCTTAATACACCCGGTTTTACTGTAAAACGAAAATAAGTGAGAACGATTCGAGTTTTGCCTAAATACTGAAATACTCACGTCCACCCTGCTGTGCAAGTGCCGATGCCGAAGACGTTTCGGAGAGTAATGCCGGTGGATTTCCAGCATTTGGCATACCAAGCGTTTGCTGTTGTTGTTGCTGGCAAAGAACTTGTCCCGAAATGCCCGTTGTTATGCTGCCACCGGCAACAGGATGTGGTTGCTGCTGTTGTGTTTGTGGCATGAGCGCTTGTGCGGTGGAGGCTGCTAGAACACCACCAACACCACCGCTGCCACCAGCGCCAAGAGACGCACTCAATAAACTAGATGACGCAGTAGACAATGGAGTGGGTGCAGTCAGCGACGCAACAGAAATAGTTTGTGTACCAGGTGTGGGTGTGGTGGCAGCACCAATCACAGGTTCTGGCTCCCCGACACCATCGGTGACTGTGGGTTGCGTCGATGGCGGCAAAATAGCAGCTGGTTGCGTTGGTGTTTCAGTAGAGGATGCCGTTGGCATAGGAGCTGCATTAATTGGCGGTGTTACCGGTGATGTTATCGCCATAGCACCAGTTGACAATGTCGAGCTTTCTGCAGGAGTTGGCGTTGTAGCACGGTTGTTTTGTGCCGACGGCACCGGCGATGAGGTTGGTGTGGGTGGCTCATCGGGCAATTGTAAAGAATCTTCGTCTATGGAACATGAGCTACCATGTGCATGAGATTGATGGTAGCGTAGTCCGTTGGCGTGCTTATATTTTTTACTGCAATCCTGCTCCGGGCACTCTAGTAACACCGGCGATATGGCGCACGGTGAGGCAGTCTTACATTTCTTCGTGCTTATTTGTACATTAAGGCCAGTCACAGGATTGACAAGACTTTGAGGCTGCGTAGCAAGTCCACCTCCACTCGCCGTTATCGGTATACCGCTAGCGTTTGCTACATTTGCAGTACACTCGGTGTCGCCATTAATGGGCGACGGTGAGTCATCTTTCGATTTCCTCTTTTCAGAACGTGGAGGTAAAAATGCTGTTGGCGATGTGCTCGGTGTGGCTCCACCACCATTCCCCGACGAAGAGCTACTTGTTGTCGTTGTGGTATTTGATGTGCTGGTTGCACTAATTGAAGTACGTGTTGCACCGCGGCCACCTTTCGTTGTACCATTGCGCAACTTCGAATGCACCTGCGCATGTGAAAAATATATCTATAAAAGATATTAAAATTCAATTAGAGGTGACAAATAGAATTTATAGGCGAGTACTTACCGAGCTTCTTGTTTCGGTGAAATTACTTAAATCTGGTGTTAGCGCTGCACTACGTCCTCGTTTTCCACGACCTTTGGGTGTTCGGGAGTCCAATTCCTCAGTTGGTGAATCACAGAATCTAAGAATTAAACATTCCATTTGAAAAATAAGCTTATAAAATTTATGATATTGTGATTAAACAATTTTAACTATTTGGGACTTTAAAAAAAAAAGTGTATTATTTGACTGCTTCCAAACTATCGGCTTTATGTAATGGGAACCGACTTGGGTTTTGTATCTGGCTAAGCAGAATTTACATAATAGCAAATTAGCTTTAGATTGTTTAAGGATACTTCAACAACAATAACAATATGCTTTAAAGTTGCTCAAAAATAACTTCTGGATGGAGATCAATCAAGGACCTCTGTATCAGTTAACAGCTAGTAATAGTTATTATTCAAATTGAAAATTATTAAAATTTCAGCTAATTTTAAGCCTTAAATTAATAAAATATTTCTGAATTTTACCACAAACTACAACATAATATCGATTAGGCTATAATTAGCTTTAATTAAAAAACAAAAAAAACTATCTTAAAAATGTGAACGAACATCAGCTGATAAAGGAATAAAGGTGGGCAGCGTTGTCATCAACTATAGGTATTAATTATTTTTATATGTTTTAAATTAAAGCAAATTGAACACATAATTTCTTCTTGAAATTTTAAGCGTTTTATTAATAATAATATAAAAATATCTTATTATTTCTATTTAGCTTGCTGAATGCAAATTTTAAAAGGTGATGCATCATGGTGTCATTAGTGCTTAAAATGTATCTTTTATTGATCAAGCCAAAAAATATAATCAAACAACCCCATATACGTAAATTATGTATTTTACTAAATACATATTTTTTGTACAAACTTATACACATATTGACATAAAGAAGCAATAAAATCGATTTTAAATAAAATTTAAAGTTTTCGAAAATCATAATAAAGAAATTTTAACTTTTCTAATAAATATTGTAGCCATTTTACTAATAATACTGCCTTTAAAATGTATACGTGATGACCGGCACAGTGAGACTTTTTGTTGGACCATAAAAACAGTAACCCAGCTAAGTGTCCTTGGCAGTTGTTTGACTGAATTTTGCGTTTTACTATGCAAGTCGTCATTGAATGGAATTTTTAGGTACTAAGGTAAGCTGTCACTATGCATAAATTGGAATTTCCCCACACATGGTGACATAAATGACAAATAATATAACGAAGCAATTGTCTCAGCTAACTTTTGTATTATGTATTTACTTATGTATACGTATTTTTTTGTTATTGTAAGAGGGACAAAAGAAGCGCAAATTATTTTGAAGAAACTCTAGAGGGTGATAGACTTTGATTAAATATAAACTCAGATCGCTCTGCCTAATATAACAGACTATAGAGAAGGGATATATAGATTTACTCGCACTTAAACACTCCACAACATACCTGGGTGGTGCCCAATCATGACGTGTGCAATCCAGTAATGTGCCAACGTAAGTTTTGCCGCGCCATGTTACATTCACCACCAGCACACCGCCCTCTGTCTCATGCCAAACAATGCCCTCAAGCGTTACAGAAGTTCCAGGCTCGCAGGGGCCCAAACAATCTGGCTCCGTTATAGTTCCCACTGAGGTACCAATACAAATATCAACCATTTCTTTGGCTAAAGTACTCGATGCTGCATTCGAGGAAGGGTCACCATGTTTTGCCCGCTTGGCGGGTGGTGACTTGATGCCATCATCTCCAGCATTGCTACTGTTTGGGCCGCTATTGCTGGACGATTGTGTTGTTGTACTGGAAGAGGAATTCGCGGGAACTGAAATAGTGTGGTGCACAGTCGCTGAGATCATACCGGGAGCCATAAGTTTTGCTTGCGCAACAGGAACAATTGATGTGTTTGACTTACTATCATTATTTCCGCTCAGATTGTTCGCAGACGAATTTGTTGCACTATTACTAAAGGTGGTGGAAGCTGCTGCTGCAGCTAATTGCGCAGCAATGTGTGAGGAGATTTTAATGTTGCTACAATTAGTTGCATCCTTACCCGGTGGACCGGGTGCATTTGGTGTACTATTACTACCCATTGATTGTGCTGTAGTAGTCGTGGCAGCCGATGTGGCTGCTAATAGTGTGGCCGCTGTAGCTGCAGCAGCAGTTACTACACCAGCGGCTGAGCCCACTGATGGTGTAAATACGCCTGGTGGCACAGAACCACTATTAACATTACTATTGGCTGTATTGTTGCCCATACGTTGGGACAAAACGCTAATTGATGAACTATTAGCACTTTCTGAGCGGCGTGAACACGAGTGGTTGGTGCAAGCACTAGTCGCAGCTCCATTTGTAGTGTCAATGTTGCAATGACATGCGATGCCTTTGTCATTGACATTGGTGAGACCATCTTTTTCAGCCGAAGTGGAAGCGTTTTTATCCGCTATTAAACGATTGGAATGTGTGGTTTTCTCTTTAGCTTTTTCCCGCCGGTGACCTGAACTACCACGCTTGTTGCTTTGAGGAGTACCCTGACCGCTGTTGCCGGAACCAGTGGAACCGCCCCCAGAGGCCGAATTATTACTGTTCATACTATTGTGGCTATTGCCTTGACTACTACTATTACTACTGGAAATATTACTTAGATGCTTTTTATTGCTGCCGCTTATATTGGTTAAATTTGATCCCGAACCGCTGCCACTACCTGTATTTTGTGATGAGCCGCTTGAGTTACTACCACCACCTGATGAAGATGAGGAATGCGAACTAGTATTGACGCTGTTATTTTCATCCAAGTTACCTGGATTATTGACACCTAAGGAACCATTTTGTTGTTGTTGTTCTGTGGCTTTGACAATTTCATGCTTGGCTTCTGATGTTTTGGTTCCCGGCTTGGTACGCTTTATTTTCATTTTAAGTCCCTTGTCAAGTGTCGCTTGATGATCAATGGACATTTTCGAGTTCGATTTACCACCACCGGAACCGCCAATGCCTTGGGCTCCACCCTGACCACCGCCAGATCCACCGCCCGCACTACTGTTATTACTGCTGCTACCACTGGATTGCGATGACATGCCGCTTGCAGAATGATTTGATGAATTCGATAGTGAATCGTTTTTTAATGCCGAAAGTAGAAGCGAAGAACCGCCAACTAAATTTTTGGGTATTTGGGAATTTTTATATGACGACACAAGATTACCGCCTTTCGAAAATCCAGCAAAGGTCGATACAGCTAATGTATTCGTTTTTTGGCTACCCTCACTTGTGCAGGTAGCAGGTGTGGCGTGAAGAGATACAGAAGACGATAATGGATATGATGGGGAAGACGATTGTAATGATTTAGTAGCAATAGAACCAATTTTTTTGCCAAAGCCACCATCCGCCTTTTGCTCTTCAAAGTTGGACTGTTGACTTTTGTAATTTATATGTTCGCGTGATTGTTGATACTTGCTTTCGAAATTCTTTAATTGTTGGGAACTATTACTGTTTTTGCTAACGGCTAAGTCTGAACGTTTACTTGGGTTTGTGCTGTAGTTGTTGGGACTTGCAACTCTTTTAGAACTTTTAACTGGAAAATTTGTTGCAGTCGCATTTGACGTTGCTGTTATTGCTATATTCAACGACCTTGACAGTGGCAAGTTTGTATATTTGCCTTTTTCTGATTTTAAACTAGCTTTATTTGCTGAGGACGACTTTGATGTCGATTTTATATTGGATGATATTATTCCAAGTTCATTGATGCCACCACCAGAACTGTAAGTTTTTGTTAAATTTTGTGCTGCCGTCGACGATTTTTCAATATCAGCATCTAGATCATCCAGCAACTCGGGTATTCCACCAATATCCCATTCGTCTTCGTACTCAAAATTTGTATCCTTTGATTCGCTGGAAATTGACGAAGGCGGACAATTTGCTTCTTGTACTACAGGGCTATTCCTAGCTACTGCATTTACAATAACTCCTTTCCCAGATGGTTTTGGGAAACTGGCCCTTCTATTGCTTAAGCTACCACCTCCACTGGACTGTGTTGAATGCGATTTCGATTGTCCAAAATGTTCTGGTGATTATAAATTATATTATTATTATCTGGATATTTTGAAATAATTGCAAAGTACTTGCAATATAATGCTCATTGTATTTATTTATAATATAATATAATAATTGTAAAAGCAAAGAAATTTTGTTTTTATTATTATTTGTTTGTACTTACTTGAACTTGCCACCTTTTTATTTGAGTTGTGTTTTGTATAATTTTGGTAATGATGCTTGTGCGAAGACGATGACAATTTTTTATTTAAATCTGAGGCAGGTGAAACCAAAGTATTACTTGTGCTTCCTACCAACTTGTGTTTATTACTATCCGTAACTATGCTTTTATTAGTGGCCACCTTATAAAAAATTGGATTCATTAGATATCGGAAATATTAAACTAAAAATAATATGATATATAATTTTTTTCGAACTAAAATTATATAAGCATACTTCGTCGCTGCGTCAGCAAGTTCAGTTCGTTTTCAAACAATTAATATTGTATATTTTTATATTTTCCTTATTTCTGAATTTGCGGTTTTTTTTTATATACTATAGTTTTTGTAATTATCAAAATGAGCAAACTGGTAGACATAGAGAAATACGCAACGAAAATCTACTCAAGTTATTATAAAAACTAATTTCTGATGTAGAGTGGGTTCCTCATAAAGAAACACTTAAAATATATATAATACGATATACAGACCCATGACCTCATGAAAGTCTGTTATTTAAAAACATATGTATATAACAAAAATTATTTTTGTTGGCGCCGCAATGTTATATTTACATATGTATGTATGTAAATAATAGTTGTATAAAAGATTTTGTATGATTAACCATATCGGCTGCGTTTAATTACAATTCTGAAAGTAAATCTTCTATTCTATATAAAGTATACATTCCAATATGATGACAAATCTATACTCCTTACTTTGAATTTTATTTTTGACACCACGACTAACGGAACCATTTTTAAAATGTTAATATTTTACCATTACATTTTTCATATTGCATTAAGAAATCAAATGCTGTGTGTGAGCAAGTTCGGCTCCAATTTTTAGGTCATACAAAACAAAACCCCATAACCGATATGAAACAAAAATGTACAATAGTTATCTATGACATTTTGTAATTGTGCACTTAACATACATACATATAAACATTTTTAATCTCTTAATTTTAATGTTAATTAAAAACAGCTAATATATTTTGTTTTTCTTTCATTTATCACATTAACATTTTCGTTTTAACCGAATACTTACATATAAAAATTTATTGATATGAACGAATTACTAATAAATAGTAATATAGGCAATATATTAATTAAATTTTTTATTATGTATAGATCTATAGCTAATATGTATCACTGTCTATCTGATGTAAAACACACACATATGCACTTTTATATAAACATATGTATATACGAGTAGAGTTAGGTATGATATGTAGAAATCTTTTCATAAACGAGTACTCATAAATTCTATACATCAAGGCTCGCATCGGTGCCAGGCGCACGCAACGAACAACCGATAAATGTTAAAAAAGCCCAAGGGACGCTCAAAAACCGGCGCAACGATGCAAGGGGATGTCGATAACACTATTCACATAAATACGCATATAGAAATTTCAACAACAAAAACTCGCATTTACAAACGAGCCGAACATAAGTGGCCCAAGATGAACGCACGAAAGCGAATGAATGCCAATGTTACGCCGACCGAAGCAGCGAAGTAGCAAATATACTTGTTCTCGCGAAACCATTGTTCGAATTTTGTTTTAAATATCCTTACCGAAACCACTTACAGAACCATCATTTACTAACTAATAGAAATTATCTATGAAAGTGTTCATATTGCAAAAGTTTCATAAAAAATTGCAAAGTTTGCATTTGCCAAAACAATCTAATAAATATAATTTTCAATTTAATGTATCGATACCTGAATAGTATCTAGTCATCACTGCTTCTGCTGCGCAAACACACGCTTCTCTGCTTTCACTTCTTTTCGTTTTTACTACTGCGACGCTTCTTCTATTCACTTTTATAGATTTCAGCTTTTAAAATTTTTCCCACTTTAAAATCCGGCAAATGCCGGTTTTTTTCTTCGTCGCATTTAACACAAATGCACATATCAAAGAGTTTTCTTAATTACACTATGCATATATTCAATTAAGATTTTATATCAACCAATTAATAATGTTCACTCCCGTATTTCTTTCGATACAATCTGCCTGCGCCATCAAACCAGAGATGTTCTCTGTTGAAAGAGTGTTTGCTCGTTATTTTTGTGTTCCCTTTTCATGTCAGAATGACATTAGAATGCAAGAACACGAAAACAATGCACAGAGTTGCAATAATTTACTAAGTCTAATAATTCGTTTATGTACTTAAAATAAAACTGTTCATAAAAAAATAATAATAAAAATACTTAGTGAACAATTTAAAAGTTCAATAAACAACACAGTATAGGAAAAACTATTTTGCTCGGAAAAATTCATACATTTTTGTAATACCTTAACTTTGTGAAACATTATTTTGTAAAGTCAGAACTAATAACTTCTAAAACCCATATTTACCTTATTCGGGTGGTGGCTAACGTTCACCTCACTGCGTCTCATTGATTCCATGCAGTCCAAGAAGTGAGGGTGGTTGCTTGCTGCGGGTTCCCACAATGCAACGTTCCCTCATCCACATAAATGTATTGACAATATTTCAAATATTTCGAGGTATAATTTAACTCTGACAATAAATCATTGCAAAACCATTGAACTTTAACTGAGTTGGGCCTTGGCCCAGTGACCAATTTATTCATTTTTAATCTGAAATAGAAAAAAATTTATGGAAATTATATTTTTTTTTAATTTAAACACATTAAAATACAAATTACACTAATTTTCTCTGTTATTCGAAAATATTTAATTGTTGAATATCCTATTTGATAAAAATTATTATTTTAATTTAATAAATTTTCTATAAGGCATGCGATAGTTTTAAATATTTTTTTTTTTTGTTACAATACATCATTTACATTTTGTATAACTGATAGTTTCAGAAACAAAGTGACACATCTTCTCTCCTTACTTCCCAACAATTATACCACAATTTATTTGAGTTGAAGATTATATACTATATGTATGAATGCCCATAACACATATCTTAAGCTCGCCGTCTGCCGTCACCGGCTTTTTACGTAATTCTTTTAAATTTGGCTTTGCTTTAACTGTAGCGACAGGAAACATTCCTGAAACAATTTCGAGGAATGGTGCCGAATTGATAAAGCTTGGCTGGATAAAAATGGGGGTCATTAACGGTAACTCTTCCTCGTTGCCGGAGATTATGCATAGCCTGACTGGATGTTCAATTTGACTTTGATTAGTATATTGTGGAAAAATCATTAAATTAAAACGTAAGAAGGATTTTTGGGGCTATATTTTACATCTGAATATCTTATAGCAATTAAAATATAAATTTTATTTATCGATGTATATTAAGGAAAATCGTCGATACGCTTAATTAAAAGCGCAGTAACATTGAAGGTTGAAAAGTGAATATAAAAACACCTACACTTTGGGAAATATTCGTCTTTTATTATTCTTAACTAAATCAAATTGAATTATTATAAATATTCCCGAATACTCGTGCACACACAAAATTTCCACTTTATAATATATATACATATGTTTATACATATGTTATTTGCATTTAATTTTTCGAATAATATAGTTGTGAAGTTTCCACCTTTTTTTCAAATTTCGGAACTTTTATTCTCTTCAATAGAGAGACAATAGGAGCTTTTATTCTCTGAACTAGCACTTTATTTTTTGACGCCCTTTTGTCACAAATTTTTCGTACTTCGGCACATATGTATACAGTTATTGTATAAGAATTTTTTCCAAACAATAATTCAAACCCAAATTTTTACTGATTTGAGGTAGCTCTTACATTAAAATTAAACATAATATGCACCTATACATACAAATATATGTATGTACACACACGATAGATTAAACTCTACATATTCTATTTAACTAGGTGTCTCAATTGAAAATAAAAAACTTTCTTATTTTGCGAACTAATATGTATATATCTTACATTTCAATATTATTTGCGAATCCGAGTACCACAATTTATTCCAATTTCAATTTACATTTAATTCGCATAACTATGTGGTTGTGGATATGTGGATATTTTTCACTTTTCGTCTTAATTAATTCTGAATGTGTGTGTTTGCGATTCCACTCTTCGCGTTCATTGTTTAAGTTTAACTTACTGAACACAAACTTTAGTCTGAATATTCATTTGAACCGACAAATACACAGTACACTTTTATAAAATACGAATCACTTTAATTATTTAATAATCTTTTGAAAATTATTTTATATTTAATAGATCAAATGAACCAATCATACACTCACGTAATGTTCGCCTCCCATTAATTTGTGAATGTATGAACAGAGCAGTTATTCAGGCTCAGTAGAATATTCAGGTTCAAAAGCCGCCACTGAATACAACATAAAATTTCTCTTTTCCCACTACCAATTACTCAGAGAAAATCTCAGAGCTGCCACTTTTGAATTTTAAAGCAAACCAATTAGAGAATTGTATTTTTGCATATTATACGCGAAACAAACGAAATATGTGGTTAATATATTTATTATTATTTACATTCAGAGAGCTTGCTTCGTTATCAATATAATCAATACACTATACGCCGACATATCACATTTCTTGCCATTTTGTTACAGCAAAGTGTCGAGGATGCAATTAACGTGTTTTGCAATTATACGGTATAATTCCATTGAATGTTAACCCTAATACTTATGTAAGTAAGTACATATGTGCAAACACCGATATATGTATATGTATGTAAACTCAGATGGCGTATTTATGGAAAATTAGATTTCTTTTAAATAAACTTTATTGAATTCTGTTGATGTTCGATACCAATATTATAACGTAGTAAGTTTTGAAAATTGAAACTCATTGGATTTAGGGTACATTTTGTTGAAAATTACGATACAACTTTATTGCACACACGAAAAATTACCGATTTCTCTTTTCCAACACATTCAGATGTTTGAGTTCACTTATGTGCAGCAATATAAGGTAAGGTGAATTACTTTTATTTTGGACAAAACAACACATAAGTTAATGCATAAGTCGTCCAAACCTTCATTACATTTCGCCAACTTCACTTGCTTTAGTTTAATTTCAAGGACATAAGTTTTGCCAAATATCTCAGTGTACCAAAATGCTGGTAGTAACTTAGAGAGTTTTTGATTAAAGCTGCAGAATTAAACAGTTATATGATAGCAAACTTATTAATATATTTTGCTTTAACACAGTTAAATTAAGTATCAACTCAATAAACTTGCACAAATTTATATGTTCGGCACCGTAAATAGTTTTAATTGGCAGCGAATTGGCGAAACTCTCTTAATTCCGATATAAATTTTTTCAATACAATGCAAGTTCATTTATGCGTTATTGTGAATTTCACACTATTCAGCTTTTTGTGTGGTGCCTTGTCCACAGTTCATTTTCGTCCAATATGGCCATATGAAGGAATAAGTTAGTTCAAATTGGAATTTAATACGATGCCATTGATTTTAGTGATACTAAATAAAATAAATAATACTTTAAACAAAGTTTCCATGAGTGAGAGAACTATTAACACTTTCGCTGGTAAACAGACAAATATTTTTACAAGAAACAATGTGGAATACACCGCCTGGAGTATATAAAAACACTGCAGCAATATTTTTTCTACCGAAGGAAGCACCTATCAAGCAGCACTGGAAAGACCAAACATGTGTGTATATAAGTATTTATTCATAACATTTTTATAAATGTGCACATTTTACTTGGCAAATAATAAATCATTTAGAAGACAAAAAACGTATACAAATATGTAAATAAATTGTCGAGCAAATCCTACTGTTAGGAACAGCATAGCTTCATCAACTCTGTTCCTGCGGATGTTCCGCTGGAGAAAACATAAATGAGAACGCGAAAAAGAACCGCTTTAGTTCAAAAGTTATTTTTAACATACATAGTATGTACTTACGCACGTTGATCTACTTGTATTTTCCCATATAATAACATATTTACCACGAAATTATATTTGAGATAAATATTGTACCTTTTATTATTATAAAGTTTTTATCGAACAAAATATGTCTATTTTTTATGTATGTAGATTAAATGTTGTATGTACTTTTACATTTAAACATACATACTTATGTATGTATGTAGAATAAAACTACAACACGTGACATTATTTTCGCTTGCTATCGCTTTTTAGCAGAGGTTCTGACTTCAGTTTTTCCAAAAACACTGGTTGCATGTCAGTGAACCAGGAAATCTCTTCACAACGAGCCTTCACCGGACCATCTTTGCAAGTCAGCCAGTAAGTGCTCATGAGACCTTTGCCCTAAAATTGGATAAATATTATATTATATTACGAATGTTATATTTATTTATACGATTTTATGTATGTATAGTAAAAATAATTATTAAAAAAACTGATACTGCCATTTACAGATACCGCCATAACAGAAACAGTTTTTTTTTAACAGAAACCAAATTTTTAACAGAAGCAGAAATTATAACAGAATCTGAGAAGTAACTTAATGAAATCCAATAAGAAGAAGAACCGCTTTCAAAACAGAAAACCAATAACAGAAAGATATTTTTAAACATAAATAGTTTTGGTAGGTATACCCTACCATATGTAGGTTTTGAGACAACTTTAGGGTGTCAATATACAAGTATTTACAGACATATAAATGGGTGTATCGAATTCCGAGGTGAACTTACTATAATGACTGGGCTATAACAAAAACCTATTTTTTAACAGAGTAGATTTTTAGACAGTTAAATACATACGAGTTACATTTAATATAATACTTAAAAGAGTTATCAGATACTTTTTACGGATTTCAATGAACGCTAACATTTTTACAGCATTCTTAACAGAAACATAATTTTTAACAGAAACAGAGACTATCTATTAAACTTTTGGCAATTTTTCCGCTTTTCTCTACAGTACGTGTGAATAATCACATCACTCAAATCATTTTCGAAATAAAGCTGAGATGACAGTTTTGTATGGAAAATTCATTCATAGTCGTTCATTTGAGTAGCATAGGTGTCCTGTTTAGCGATTACCGTTATGTCATAGATTGACTACTCCATCCGAATATACATTGGCAGTGTTTAGGACCCATTCACAATGGTCTTGCTTTCAAGTAGCGTCAATTAGAATATATTTTCTAACGGAAATATGCATCTCACAACAACATAAAATGAAAAGAAACTTCCTCGAATTGGTGGAAATCACTATTTGTCTGAAAATGGTTATACTTGTAGAAAGGGGCAACCTAATTTACGATTACATACTTATGTACACATATATTTGATTTTGTTTCTAGTCCTTCAGATTTTAATGCAAAAAATGTAATTTACTTACCTTTACATCAATGAGTCCGCGGTGCTCTGTGCGAAAGCCACCAATCCTGTGCAGTGCCTCATTCAATTCATCCGTGATGTGAATTTTGTGGGCCTCACCGGTAGACTCCATGCGTGACGCTGTGTTGACCGTATCACCAAATAGACAGTAGCGCGGCATTTTCGTGCCGACAATACCAGCGACCACCGGACCAGTGTGGATGCCACAGCGTATTTGCAACGTTCCCGTTGACCGCGGAATTTTGAAAAAAGACGATGCGTCTAGTAAATCAAGCGCCATTGTGGCAATTTCCGAAACATGCTTTTCGCCTGCACACCCCACATGTATGTATGTATGCGTGTGTATACATCGTATAAACAAAGGTGTATGTGTGGTCCGCCATTGGTGGAGACAGCGAGCCGGATGCGGAGATTATTGTTGGTTGTTATGGCAAACGTGAAGTGTTGACGAAACAAGAAACAAGAAAAAATCAAGAAGAAAAAAGTAAAAGGGGTGTTGCTGAGTGCATAATAATTTTCGCTCGACAGAAAGTGACAATTTTTCCAACAAGTTCATTATTCGCACATCAAGCGCACATACATATGTACAAATTATCACTTTATGTGAGCATATGATACTTGCTACCTTTGAACTGAATTTGAATGTAAATTAACTGTATATGTATAGACATGTCTACAAATACATAACATAGTATGTTGTTGTAAGCTTAAATTACGCTCCTGTCAACTTGTTTATAAACTCCTGAAAATTATTTTGGCTTGTGATACAATTTATAACTCTCTAAATTTGTTCATATGTATGTACCTCAGTGTGTATGTAAATACATATGACAATATGTTTATACCATTTACGTACCATTTTTGACTGGCAGTCCTGATGCTACCATATAGGAGTCGCCTATTGTCTCCACTTTGTAAACGTCATAACATTCAATGCGCTCATCAAAAACACGATAAATTGAGTTCAGAAAAGTGACGACCTAAAATATTTTAATTCGGTTATATGATATATAGGTATATAGATATACATATGTGAAATTATCTCTTTATAAATAAATGTATTAGGTTAGATCGAAAAAGTGAGGTTAGTTCAGAAATGATGAGTTTCCAAGTTGATTAAAAAAATAATGTTCTTTGCGCTTGGTACTCTGAAAATTAATGAGCATTTCTGAGAGTTGTCTATCACCCATTTTCCAGAGTACGAAAAGAAAACAAAATCAATGTTTTTGACCGACCCTATTGTACATATATGTATATGTATGTATTTACGATTATTAATTGAAGAGCTATTTCCGAGTTCGAATTTAAGGAAAACTATTTTTAACATGTTACTGAATTTCTTCATAGGAAGCTTAGGTTAGGATAGATGGCTGATGAAAGATCCCACGTGAACTGCTATATGCAGTTTTATGTGAAGCTATAGAGGCACACACGTTTAATTTCCACTCCCGCTAGTTCGGTGGGATGTCTGAAGGTATGCACTCTCATGCTTTAAGTTTTGATCATCATCCTCCTCCACATAGCTTCTGCATATGGCAACTGGGAAGATTAACAACCTTACAGCATGAACGCCAATACGGCAATGTCTTTAAAAGCCCCACAACTGGGAGAGGTCAGCCTTATTGAGGGTATAAAGATCACTAGATCTCTTGCGATCGATCTTAGGTGAAAAGGCTTTTGTGGCAGCACATATACCGATGGTAGCATAGCGTTGGCACAGCTTCCGCGAAGCCCAGCTATCTATTTAGTAGCAGAGTACAAGAGGATACGGGAGCACTGACCCGCTCCCATTCTAACGATAGCGATTCTATGGAGCCTTTTCTTGCTGGCTCATCAGCTTTACAATTTCTTGCGATTCCTATACGCATACCAGTCTTATCACAAAGACACTCGATGCTATTGATAGCGAGGTTAGGTACTTCTCGACCAACCTTGAACGCACTGTTAATGAGTTCAAGGCTAGTATCGTCGCTCTGCTATATGAATTACTTCTCTAAAATAGGCTGCATTCCGGAGCAGTAGATCTGCTGCTAATCTATCATCGATAGCTTGAAACTAGATAATTATTTTAGAGATTCCGTTTTCCGTTTGAGCATTACCTTAAAGTTTTCATTAATTAGTAATAATATATTCCAAGGAAAGCTATCAGAAAATATGAAAATAAGTTTTCACGAGAGTCAAGCCTATATTACCCGAACGAACACGGACTTACATATAACCTTGTAAGAACTGTCACTGTTGAATTGACGCAACGAAAATTCATTTGAGGAATATTTATTGTCGCAATAAAAACAGTAATAAAGCTATGGACCAATAACACAGTCAAGCTATGTTATATAGCTTGGTTAGTTAAAATCCTTGGAAAATATTATCCTAGGAACATCAAGAAGTCCTTCCTCAACTACGTCCACGACACAAAACAATACGCCGACCAGACTTTGGACGCAACAAACTTCAGACATGCACTGACCGCCATTCAAAGCGGAGCCATAAACACCTTCACCGACTTCCTTTCAGTGTATGGGGTACTTGGAAGCAAACCACCGTCAATTACAGACGACGAACTCGAGTTGCCGTCGAGAGTGACCCTTGCCCAGCTTCGTTCTAGATGCTGTAGCAATTTAAACTCCTACTTATCCAGAATCGACCCCGACATATCACATATATGTCCAGCGGTCAGAGTGAAATTCATCAGTAATGAGTACCCGCATGATACTAATCACTTCTTTGCAAGCTCAGCTAACCCTTCTCACCTGAGAATCCACTCTCTATGGACCAATCCAGCACTTTTCATGGGCCACCCGTTGGGTGACCTCGATGACAGCTTATCTGAAACTTACCATCCCAACGTGACTAAATAACCGTTATAACAATAACAACTATTATTTGTATTACTTTATCCAATTTCGTCTAAAACGGCACAAAGTATTTTTTGAGCTTTAAGCAGTCATTTGAATTTGATCTGATCTAATCTTAGAATTATAGCTATTAAGATCTTATGAGGTGACGAAATATGAAAGTATCATTATAACTAACGGTTGAAATACTAAAAGCCGATTAGGATCTGCGCTGTACTAGAAAACCGAGTGGCTTTACATATAATAAAAATTTTCATCCTCGAATTAAAGTTCAGCAATACTTCCATAATTTGAAGTTTTGCTTCGACCGGAGTTTTTATCTCTGATCTATTAAGAAAATATTGTAGATACACATAAATGTACTCGGCTTTAGCGTCGTCATGTGATCACTTTGAAGGAATTCTTTTGCCGAACACATAAGTATTTTTGAAGAAAACTCACCCTCTTTGAATAACCCTCATAAAAACTAAAATCATAGAATGAGTTACCACTAACCTCCAAAGGCGTACATCTTGCAGCTATCTCTGTGAAACCGACGATATCGCTGAAGTAAACGGTTACAGCTTCATACATTTCAGCGGGTACCTGAGAGCGGAGTAAAATAGCAATGGAAGATATAAAATTATTTTTTATTTAAGCAATTAACTGTAAATTATGACTTATCAGATTAATTAACTTAGCTTAGCTTAATTTTACAAAATTAATTAATTTTTTGGAGTTTTTCTTTGGATCTCTAGTTCAACTTCAGGTTTCTGATGATTGGCAAAAAAATAAATCTCTTAGACATTCAAATATCATTTAAAAAAAATATATAAATAATAATTGGTTTAAATAGTATGTTTCTTCTTCCGCAAATGTCAAAGTCTATCCTTCAGCGTCAGTATCAATTCAATTTAACAACAACTCATATATGATATATAGGCATTGTTTATGACTACCATACTTTCATCTTTTGTATACGCCTGTCAGAATGATAGTTATACCTGTTGTGTTTGTTTTAGCTGCATGGCAACACTGGGTGGGAGCATCTGGAACAGTAGAGAATCACTTTTACGCTTCTCTCTTTTCAATTCCTTGGCTTTTTGTGCGAGATTGACGGCGTACATCTAGTAGAAAATATCGAACAAGAAATATAACGGTTATAATGACAGTAAAACAAGAAAAAAAAACGTTAACATCGGTTGCACCGAAGCTATAGTACCCTTCGCAAATATAAAAAAAAATTTACAAGAGCTTTGATCGGTCAGTTTGTATGGCAGCTATATACCATAGTGATCTAATCTGATCCATACAAGTTATAGTGGTCCGATATCACAAAAATGATTCGACAAATGAGCAGATTCTTGATGAGAAAAGGACGGGTTCAAAATATCAGATGAATACCTCAAAAACTGTGGGTCAAGTTCGCATATATACATGCCGACGTGTCCCCCCGACAAACGGACTTGACTTTATCGACTCAGCTCATAATGCTGATCTTTTATAAACAAACATAAAGGGTCTCTGACGTATCATTTCGAATGTTATATAGTATACATCGTGGCAAACTTAATATAGTCCATCCTTTTCATGTTACAAACTTTTTGAGGAAAAAATTATGAGGAAATAAACTATCACTTTGATAACTAAATCTGTTTACCTGTATAGTTGCGGCAGCATTCTTGACTAAGATTATAATAATTGGCGAAACACATAGAACAACGACCAAGATAGCTATGCCCACCGCCTCTTTATTAGCAGCCTCCGCGAGTGTTGTATCGACATATTCTCTGTTGGTTAAAAAAATGATATTTGCATTTATATTATTATATAGTTCTGTAGAATTATTATGTACTTCATATCCGAAGTAAGAATCCAATATAACTTAAATTTAACGAGTCTTTGGTTGTTTAAGTTCTATCCTTAGTTTAAAGAGATGAAGTCTCTATGGGTAATATTATATTCTACTGTTCCAAACAGTCGCACTTATATACATCATAACAGGAATCAGAAGAATTAAAGACTTATCATTGAATACAGCGACTTAAGAAAGCTTGAGATCCAAAGTCGTGTCTCTTCTAATCTTATGATAAAATAACGGATGTGTGGTCTTCTGTTTGGTACGTAGGGTAGTACGTATATCCATATCTCTTACGTTTATTTCGTTGAAAATGAAGATAATCGAGCTGATTCTAAGATCTAAGAACCGACTCAAAATTGCAATGCAGAGCTTTGAGCTCTTTCAAACAGTTTTACGTAACAAACTTTCCTAAACACTTTTTTTTAACCAGCGATCAGTCAGCAAATTTTAAATCGAAGCGTTCGAATCAAACCCGGTCTCGATGTAATAGATTGGATTTAATTTTTTAGAATTAAATATAACTTATGACCCACCTTACCCTAACTAATATTTACATACTTAATTTTGATCCGTAGCGCCTTCTGCAATATCCGTAAATCATCCGTAAAATTGTGCATAGTATCGTAATATTGTATAGCATTCCGTTCGTCTGAAACACCTTGTTTGTTTTTAAAAACATTTATGTTCCTGTAAAGGAATTAAGAGCATATATTTCACTAAATATTTGAATTATATGTACATATTGTAGCCCTTATAATACTAACATCGCTTTCAGCCTCTTGTATTTGTCGGTCTTTGTTATGTTCATATACATTGGCCTCAAACTGGGCACATAATTTAGCGTTGAGTTGATAAGTTCACGTGATAAAAACTCGTAGCGAATGAAGGAAACCAACGCATCCGAGCCCAAGTAACCGCGTCCATAGTATTTAGTGCCAAAAGAAGCAGCAATGTTCTGACACTCAATACTTTTTAAGAGATTTTTGAAACCAATCAGGTAGCTAATGAAGATACAATTTTTTTTTTATGATAGATAACTGTATTGATGTTAATTACCGCCAAACGCCACTGTTATCCGTTTCCTTTATTTGTTCAGTAAGGTGATGCAGTAGAGCGCGATTTATTGCCGTGTACCAATTCATAACATCCGTTATTGAACTATCTTCGGGTTCTGAGCGCACACGATCTCTAAACGTTATAATCGTTCGAAAAAAATATATTAAAAATAAGTATTTTTTAGCTGAAATTCTAAATTGTTAGTGAGTTTAACTTGAAAATTCGATTGGTGCTTTCCTTTCTATTTGTTGAGTCCCCAAACAAGTGACCGATGGTGGCTTTTTGTCTTAGGAAAGTGTTAGGCCTGTCTACGTCAACTTTACTACGTCTTTTTGAACTTGGAAGTAACTCATTTTAGGTGTTATTATTAACAATTATTTCGAGGAATTACAGACTGATTCTCCAAACGGGAAGCATACACTGTTTCGAGGAATGATGTGCAATTGAACTTGCCCAAGGCAGATCTAAAACTCGCTTGTTTACCGAGTTAGGTGATTTTCAAACATCTTTAAAATGTATGCGCTCAAACCGAGTAATTCGTGGTTAACCAGATTACAGAGACTAGAGCAATCCTTAAAAGCAGAAACATTCATTTTAATGAGAGAATTATGGCGCATTTATTCTCAGGTACAAATCACTCGGCGTGTGTTACTTTTATGAAAGAAAAATAGAATCTAAATGAGACTACGAATAGCTTTAGGTTTCGTCAACGAAATGCTATAAAAACTGGAGCCTAATCAAAAAGATTTTGTGATTTTCAACCTTATAGGTAACTCAAACTATTTCATTTTCCAAAATGATTTAAATGAAAACTTTTCTGAACTCATCTTTTTATATACATATTTTTATATCTGTCGCAGATATAAAGTAATACGGGATAAGTTGCTAATGACCCAGCTAACGTCTTTTGACAGAAAACAGGTTTCAAGCGCGTCTCAAAGATATTTTTACGCTATCAAAAAATAATAAGCCTTCATTGATATAATTACCTGAATTCATTTAAACGATTTTGAAACTCCGTCCGATTAAGCATAACCTCGAAATCTTCATCTTCATCTGGCAATGTGGGTACGCTAACTTCATTCCATGTTGTCAGATTATTCAAAGCATTGTCGGTTATAGCGAATCTTCGTGTTAAATTTGATCTATTATAATTATTGATAACACATTAATTAAGTTTTGGTATTAAAAGGTTTTCAAATTAATGTCAGGTTGACTAAACTACCACATGCAGTTTCAGTAGCAGTCTCAAGGCTCCAATTGACGTCCTATAGTTTGCCTGAGTCGAAAGGCTGGCAATATCATTTTTACACATAAAAACTGTCTATTAGCAGATTGCATCTGATAAGTGCTTTTGATACTCATTTTGGAACAACCCGAGAAAGAATATTGCAATATGAATAGATAATGAACTCAAGTTTCTTCATACTAAACTTTTTCTTATTCTAAAGTAGAGAGAGCATAGCTCACAATATGGATGTATATAAAACCACTGGTGTCTATTGATAACATTAGAAATTAAGAATGCTATATTATATTTATTTCTCAATTATATAATGGAGGCGGGAAACTGTCTGTTGAAAACTTGCCAACAGGTACTACTTTGAACTATGAGGGCGAACAAGAAGATTTCTTCTTCTTCTTTATTGGCGTAGACAACGCTTATGCGGTTATAGCCAAGCTTACAACAGCGCGCCAGTCGTTTTTCCTTTACGCTGTTTGGCGTCAATTTGGAGATTTCAAATTTGCCAGGTCCTTCTCCATCTGATCTTTTACAACGAAGTGGAGGTCTTCCTCTTTCTCTACTTCACCCGGCAAAGTACTACTCAGAGCTTCAGTTGTTTCATTCATTCGGACGACGACCTAGCAAGCCTAGCCGCTGCCTCTGAAATCGCTGAACTATGTCATCTCTGCGTATATCTCGTACAGCTCATAGTTCCATCGATAGTGGCATTCGCCGTTGCCAATGCGCTATAGTCTTTTCCACAGAAGGTTTTCATACGCTCGTAACGCAGACTCACCAGATGTTGTCGTCGCTCATGTCGCTGCATCCTGTAGAAAGCGGATGATGAGTGACCATTCGTTCTGGAGAAAGCAAAACTAACGGCGCGGTTGTTGAGACCAATGATATTAATTTCGACGACATATACATCATCTAATCTGAAACGCATCTTTATCTTGAGTTTGAATGAATTGTTTGTATGACAGCTATATGCCATAGTGGTCCAATCTCACCAATAGCACACATATGATGTTTTGAATAAAATGTATGCAAAATTACTTGAAGATAATTTCTCAAATAAAAAAGTTTTCCATACAAGGACTTGTTTTTTATATTGTTGTTTTTTGTTTTATATAGATCAGTTCAGATGGCAGCTGTATTATAAAGTCCTATAGTACGATAAAAATCCTATAAAAATTAGCTCACCGTTCTATATTGCCATTGGTGAAGATATAAAAGGACACTTCTGAACGCTCCAGCTGTAGACGGGTCACAACTTTTCCCAAGTTTGTAGCTATTGTTACCTTTTGGTCCAAAGTTCAGCATGTAATAAAATAAATACGAGAAATGTTAAGATCATTCTTGATAAATCAAAAAAAAAAAAAAAGACTAGTGAAAAGAGTAGAAATATGAATTTTGTAGATATTTGTCCATACTTTTATTCTAATATGGGTTGGTATAAGTTCGAGATCGCTGCTCGAATGTAACCTTTATCCCGTTTTATATAAGTGCTATGAGGTTACGCTTTGCATATGATGTTAGAAAGATAAGATTTCCTGTTAAAAAAAACAAATTACTTGACTCAGTATTGTTTGGGCACGTGCCAAAAATCGACATCAGCAAAGAGAAAGTATTTCTTCGATAAGAGCTTAAACGCAAGTATGGGGCTAAAAATGTGAATAGGATCTATGGTTCTGATAATATGTTAAAGAGGTAAGACGCTCTGTAAAGCCAGTTTTTGAAAATCATAAAAGATTGAAAATGGCGCGTCCGACCATCATGTCAGCATTGTGTTAGTAAACACAAAACCCGTTTGTAACTATTTAAATAAGGCTGGATCCATAAAAAAAGTGTTTAAAATGTCATGGGCCGAATTTCCACTTGCGAATCGCGATTCAACGCAATAAAATCGATCTATTTCTGAAGCGGTTGGTTAGTGGTCACTTTCAATATGAAACCAAAACGGTTGTCCGAAACGCGCTGAGGCCGCTTAAACGATGACGAAGTTCTAAAGTCTATGTGTTTGGGTTTTGGATTGGCAGGGAAACCGCAACTCCCAACTCTTGATTTGTCCGGTACTGTCAGAACTTGTATCGTCTTAAGGAAATAATCGCTCAGGACCGACAAGCTTGGGCGAGTAATTGTGTTCCATCTGGACAGTACCAGGGCACACTTGGATAGTGACTGGTCAGAAGCCAAGTTGAGAGGTTCCTACACATTCAATTGGCACAAAGTGATTATTCAAACTATATTGATTTAACACTCAATTTACTACAAAAATAACTGGTTTATTTTTACTATACCTACATATAAATATTTAAATGTACTATATGTACAATTATATCTACTACTTCTCGTGTTTAGCTGCAAGTTGTAGTTAACCTTTCTATTTGATTATCTAATTAATCTTCAATCAGTCCTATTTAACTTTGCTGTAAGGCTAAGTATAAGTTACAAACATAAATGCAAAGAAGAATACTTGTGTCTATATGTACAGAAGGGCGCGATTGGAGCGATAAATTTTAATTTGATTGTATTGCCTCATCATTCTTTGTACAAGACTAATGAAGATAAAAACTGTAGAGGAAAAATCTCTGTAAAGGCAAGTGCAAGACGTTTAGTCTTATATACTAACCGGTTTAAAACACCTACAAAGTAGGATAGGATATTTTAGAAACTGTTTTACAATCTCAACGTCCTGACGGTACCTACACATTTTCCGAATAACTTTTTCGAGTCTAAAGACAGGGTCTACCAACAAGAACGACGTGATGTTAAAATGAAATAAAATATTCAAATTTGGTCAAAATGGGTTCGGTTTTTTTGTTATGCAGCTAATTTTATGTCATTAATGATGTAAACAACGTGACTCCGTTTGCTTATCTCCACCAGTTTCGCCAATCGTTTATATTAAACAAGTAAGCAAGAGCTAAGTCGGGTGCAACCGAATATTTTATACACATGCAAGAGTCAAAGGCAGGGAAATACTTTAAGGTGTAAACGTCAACCAGATGGATCGAAATTCAAAAATTTTATTTATAGATATGTATATGTACTTTATATAACTCAACAAGACCGATATATTCGACATAAGGTTTGTTAGTAAAAACGAAAATCATTACATAGTATGTAATATGTGAGTTGGGGTAGTATCGACCCGATTTTACGTTTTTTCCTAATACCACTACTACTGTGCCAAAAAAATAAGGTGACATTTGGAGAATCATTTTTTTTTAGGTTGGTAGTACTGTTAGTCACTTTTTTATGTCAAATTTCATGATAAAATATTCATTAGTGTTTGAGATACGTGTCGTTTTGTGAGCTGCTAAAAGTGAGTTTTTCGTTTTTTGCGATGTGGAAATTTGTTGAGCAAAGAATTTGCATTAAATTTTGTTTACGGAATCAATTTTCTGCTGCGCATACGTTGAGGATGGTGCAGAAAGCCTTTGGTGATGAGACTATGTCTAAAAAAATGTTTACAAGTGGTATAGTGAGTTCCAAGCCGGCCGTGAACGTGTCGAAGAAGAAGAGCGTCCAGGGCGACCATCAATCTCAACCGACGAAGCTCACGTTCAACAAATCAAAGATTTGGTGTTGAAAAAAACCGTCGATTAACAATTAGAGACCTTGCTGATGAAGTTGGCATATCGAAAGGCTCAGCCAATACCATTTTGAAGGATGTTTTGGGTTCAAGCGCGTCAAATCTCGACTGGTACCGAAAACATTGAATTTTTTGGAAAAAAAGCGTCGCGTTGAAGTGTGTTAAACGATGCTTTCCGACTACCAGGGTATCATGAAATGCATTATAACTGGCGATGAGACAACAACCAATCAATCGAGCGAATATCGTGCCAAAAGAGAGCCGAGACCAAAAAAATCGCGCCAAAGTCCCTCAAAAATCAAGGTCATGTTGACTGTTTTCTTCGATTATCGTGGTGTTGTGCATTATGAATTCCTTCCAAACGGTCAAACAGTCAACAAGGAATATTAAGGAATATAACGCTATCCGCCTAAAAAAGCCGGAATTGTGGAAAGACAGTTGTTGGTTTTTACACCTATAGGTACCGGAGTCTAAATATTCGGCACTTAGGGGCTTGAATAATTTATGTTGCATTTAAAAAACTTTGGTCGTAAGGTGGCATACATTAAAGGAATTCATCGTGCAAAGTTTTATATTGTTTTATTAATTTCTTCGTTATTTGTGTACTGGAAAATGAAAGAATCAAGTGAAATTTAAAGTTGTGCTATATGGAAAGTAGGTGTGGCTGTTGTCCGATTTCGTTCATATTCATACTGTGACATAAGAATAAGAGAATAATGTTATAATTTTGTCGAAATCGGTTGGTCGGCTCCCGAGATATGGGATTTCACCAAAAAGTGAGTGGTGCTACTCCCATCGTCCAATTTTCACACCGGCTTCCATAAAACCTAATACCATCTCGGAGGCAAAATTTAATGTCTCTGGCTTACTTAGTTATTAATTTATTGCGCTTTTAGTAGTTTTTAAGAGTACCGTTATATGGGGAGTGAGTGGGGATATCTTCCGATTTCATACAAAGGTACTACTCATGTAGGTTTATATCATAATTTGGTCCTTAGTTATGGCACTTTATATGTTTTCGGTTAATAATACAGTTTTGTGGGTGTGGCAATGGTCCGATTACGCCCATCTACAAACCCGTCTACATAATTTCATAAAGATATCTCATCAAGGTATCTCAATTATTGCGGACGAAAAGACAGAGAGACGGACAGACAGTAATCCTATATCTATCTCGCTTAGTTTAAAGTGATACGTATAACCGTTAGGTGAACAAAACTATTAAATCCTGTAGCAACAAGTTACGAGAATGAAAATAAAAAGTTTGGACAAACACGCTTTACAAGTGGCAAACGTCTAGTCGGCAGCATACTGCAGTCACAATGAGTGATAGAAAAGCCATTACCACTAACTTCTTACCATATTTTCTTTATGGTATATACATATAAACATACAAACACGTGGCACCTTGCGACAAGGTAACACTCACCTGCGTCTCAATGTCAGCCACTTCTGCTCTGTAGTCAAGAATTTCTTGTAGAATAACTGATGTTTGAACAATCAGCGCAAGTATTGGAATGAATGGCAAAATTATCATCTGAAATAAACAAAGAAATAAAATCAGTAATAAATTCTCATTAATTAGTTCAATATCCAAACGCGGGAGAGAGAAATCGTTTTAATTTTCTAAAGAAAATACAATAGACAAATAAAGAGGCAACACTAAGAACCATAATGGGACAATTTATAAGAGGTTATGTGTTCGAGAACTTTTTTAATACATGTGGAAGCCGTTATAGGCAATTGTCATGAATCGGTGATAGGCTTGACTTCTTTTCTTTCCTTCGGCCATTTTTTTCGTACAAATATCCGCTTGAAAAGAGTTTTGCCTTTTATTTTTTGCTCTTCTAATTATTTTTGTCTCATCTATATTATTTTGGATCTTTTAAATAATAAATTATTTTATTATTAATAAAGAAAAGTGCTGCGGAAGATTTATGGTCCTTTGCGCATCGGCAACGGCGAATACCGCAGTTGATGGAACGATGAGCTGTACGTGATATTGGCATAGTGACGGGCGAAATGACATAGTTCAGCAAATTAAGGGACAGCGGCTACGCTGGCTAGGTCCTGTCGTCCGAATGGAAGAAAAAACTCCAGCTCTGACAGTATTTGACGTAGTACCCGCCGGGGAAGCACCTGAAGAACCTGACTATACTTGGAATCTCCAATTGGCGCCAAACAGTGAAAAAGAAGAAAGACTGGCGCTCAGTTGTGAATTCGGCTATAAGCGGTGTCTACGCAAATAAAGAAGAAGAAGGAAAGTTGTTGACAAATTAACCTAACTTCTTATTGAGGTTCATAACGATAAAAACTTGAATGGTCAATATCAATAACCGCGCGCCTTAAGATGTATCACTCAAAACGAAGTTCAGACGAATATTCGCACATTAAACACACCTTATACTAAGTTTAAAAGTAAATCATTCATTTCGGAGCACTTACTTGCATTAGCTGTATGCGTCGTCCCGTTTTGATTGCCGGATTACGAGCAGCTGCACTGCAACATTTGCCTTCCACCGCGGTCGAAACATCCTCCGAACTGACCGATCGTATTGACATTTTATCCAAATGATTGGACACTTGTAGATTCGGCTGGATGTGCAGATGCTTGTGTTGTATGTTATTGTGTAAAGTGTTATCAGTTAGTATATTGTCGTGGTTAGGATGATATTGCTTTAAACTAGAGTTTGTGCTCGTATTAAGCGTTTTCCCCTCAGGCAGCGAGGTGGGAGTTTGGAAAAAACTATTGTCGGTTATGTCAATTTTGATACTTGATAACCCGCTTCCAACGTCATTTCGTGCCAATTTTCGTTGTGCATCAGCAGAGGTGGTAATAGCGACCTCCATATCTTTTCGCGGATGACGATCTTGGGTTCTTGGTGGCGTTGCCATCTTAATATGTGGATTATCTTTTGATTTCTAACAACTGTAGTTATGCTTGTGATGCTGGAAGTGCGGAAGTATGCTGTCTTAAACTAATTCGAAATTGTTTATATCCTGTAAGAAAATAAACAAAAGTTGTTGCATAACTTGTACCGGTCGATCTATTTTTTAAGTCCGTTAATTTTGGTTGCCACGAAGGATATTCTTAAATACAACGAAAAAGGCGGACAATCAACTTTTAAATATAAAGACTGATAGAAATGGGGCAACTAAAGCTAGAGATATTTAATATCCTGTAGTGCATTCTCGGACTCGGAGATTTGTTTCTACCGCGCGGGAAAGTGGCTTATATGTGGTTTAGAGATATGAAAAACGACCAATATTGATTCTAATCTTGTATTTGAAACGAAACTCGCACAGTGAAAACCAAGACTGTTTGTTGACTCATTTACTTCGTTGGCGAGCGTCAAAAATTGGTTTGATTTTCAAAGTGGCGAGTCACATTCATGTGCCTCTAATACGTCCAGTCGGAACAGGGAACCTCGCCCGGCAAAATGCTACGAAAAAGGCGAAAACTCTTCTTTCGGCCAGAAAGGTGTGATCTATACCGTCGACTTAAAGTGAGCCAACGCTCTACCATGTTGAATTAGTGGCTCGATTCAAATCCGAATTGCATAGAAGTACTGTTGTCCATAATAACGCCCCGGTTCACAACACACCCGTAGTTACTGCTAAATGGGTTAAGTTAGATTACGAGCCGATTCCCCATCCACTGTATGCACCGGTTTTAGCCGGGTGCGGTTTCTTTTTCGTGCTAAGCATTGAAAATTCAAAGAACCTATTGAATTGCGCTAAGAGTTGAATGGATTTGCTTTATACTGCCCGAAAGTTCTTTCCTTTTACTTAAGAAGATTGGGATTTGATTACATGATGACATGAATCAGAGGACGCTCTATCAGGCAGCACTATTCAGTGGCCCTCGGCCTATTTTAGTATTGGCTACCTCACGAATTGTTAATTAAGCATAATGACATCTATTATCTTCTAAGTTAAGCTTCTAGTAACTCCTCACCAATTGAATATTTATTTATAAAATTCGCGGAAATGGAAAAGGTGTGAGTGCGTCAGATAAGACTTGATAGCCACTTTCCATAGTAAAGATCAACTTTGTTGCACATTCCCTTGTCCAGATATACATATGTATGTATATATGTATGTGTGTATGAATGAATGCATGGCCATATGCACGCATATGTTTATTATGTGATGAATTCCTGTCAAATAGGTTAGCACGTTGCTCTAACTAGGGCGTATTTTTGTACTGTATGTAGATGTGCATGTGCAGTTAGTATCAATTATACAAATTGAAAGAATTGCAGAACGTGGCGCGCAGCCAGAGACATTCATTCATATGTGCTGATATAAAGTAAATACCGTTGCTGCTAAGTATTATATGGTAAGACAAGTTAAATTCCCTGAGAAACCTTCTAACGGTATAGGCGGACGTCATAGCCATAGGGGTATTGTGTGTTATTAACTTCCAAAACGTCATGTGTTCGAAACTGGTTCAAATGAATTTCGAAAAAAAAAACGAATAACGGCAAAAGATAGTGTCAAACTGCCGACGGTTATTTATTTTAGTGGTAAAATTTAGTGACGGAGTGAAAGTACAAAGTAGCAACAAGCCAAGGCCGTACCGGAATGGATGAAAACACTCAAACTGTGAGAGTATTCGATACAGCACCCGCCGGGAAAAGCATAGGAAGTGGAAGGCACCCACTCCTTTGGAAGGACCAGGTGGAAAAGGACCTGTATAAACTTGGAATCTTTAATTGGGGCCAAACAGCCAAACTCGGCTATCTCTACACACTGTAAAGTCGTTGAACTAGTATGCAGAAGTATTCTCACCCGAAAAACTTCAGACTGGGAACCTGTGAGAAGGAGCTCCACTTTTGTTTCGCGGTCAAAAGGTTTGGCGGAATTCTTTTGGTTGGTAGTCCAAAGAATTATTTATACTCAGCAAGTTTGACGTTACAGTTGCAGGCTTTTGAACCGAACTCGAACTCTTTCCATTAAGGCAGTGAGACTAAAAATGGGATTCCAAATGCCAAATTAATCTGGAGGCAAGTTGTAAACATGTCAATACTTTTTTTCTGTCTAACTGAGGTTGAAATATCTTAAATCTTACACAGTCCATGCATCGGAATAATTGACTGGACTCGGTATTAGTCGTCTCAATACATTTGTCTCGACTTCAAATAATTAGTCAATGCATGTGGGTCTTTTGATTGATACTTATGAGTTTTTTGCAACGCAAAGAATCGATGTTTCAATTTTCTTAGTGAGATTACAATAATATTCGTCGCGGTTATCAATTAATGCAACATAACCTCATTCTTACTAACATATATAATAATATATTACTAGTACTATATGTGTCATTTATATATGTATGTATGTAAATCTTTGAAAGATTCTAAAATGCGATCCCCATTTCAGTTTTTGGTTCGCTCTGAAAGCTTTTATAGCTTCTTATGGGCTCCGGTGGCCACACACGCCCTCAGAATGGGGCCGACAGATGGG
This sequence comes from Bactrocera correcta, assembly GCA_027475135.1. Lineage (NCBI taxonomy): Eukaryota > Metazoa > Arthropoda > Insecta > Diptera > Tephritidae > Bactrocera > Bactrocera correcta. The sequence goes on from CM050325.1 coordinate 31,254,476, forward strand.
GAACACTGCAGGAAATGTTTAGAGCAAGGCAGCAGGGGAACAATGGAGCATCTCTTGTTCACTTGTACCGCAAAGGCAGGGCTACATCAATGGTCCCCACTTGAAAAAATTTCGGTTGTTTTTTTTTGCCTGTCAAATCTATGGGTCAACCTAATGACTGGCTCTGGCGCTCCTGCTGCAAGCGAGCTATTTGCTGGAAGGTTATCTAAAGTGTATTGCCCTTTATAAAAAAAGCAAACTATTTTTGAATATATAAACATACATATATATATATATATATATATATATAGTCACTTTGTTGCTAATACATACATATGTATATGTATGTATGTATATAGTATTACTGCCAGGATGACTAGTTTTTCTCCCAACCAATCAACTCATCAAGGTGATTATGGTGAATTCTGCTCCTAGCTATCCACATGTGACGCACATATGCATGGATGTCGATATTTATACATATGTATGTATGTATAGTATATATCAATATTTGTGCGTAAAAACACAACATTAGACAAATAGTATGTTGTGTTTTCCTCGGCGCTTGTCTATTGACTCTTCGTGGGGTGGGCGCGTATACATATGTACACATGTCGTATATACTTAGGTGTGTCATTATTTATAATCATAATCATACATATGAATGCGTGATAATTCGTTTGATTAAAAACAAAATTACGTTGAAAGCTACATTTAGCGCGTTTCTGCACTTTTTCGCAATGCCAAGTGACGCGTCGACATCTTTTATGGCTGCTTGTTATTATTGTTCGCCATTTCATGTCAATTGCTTTGGTGATTGTGTTAAGCTGACTTAGAGTCACATATTTGTATCCTGTATTTTCGATTTACTTTTTAATTTGGAAAAGGATTGTTCCTTTAATCATTTTCTTCTTCCTTTTTCTTTCACCAAATTTCGGGTTAACTAAGTTCTTTATGTATCAAACACACTGTATTTTGTATGTAAAATATTTAACTCTAATATCGGAAAATTTTCGAAATTTTTCACGTCTAAATATCATTTAACTCGGTGGTCATGGTGAAAGCGACTAAAGCATTAAAGGGGGCAAGCCAAGGATTGTCAGGTGGTTGTACACCGAGATCGTGATTTATGAGACCGAAAGTCATAAATGGTGCGGTGGCTGGGCCTGAAAAGCTTCGAAGACTTTGGTAGGGCTCCAACTATAGAAGTTGCGACGTCTCGCATGCCTTTCACCAAGAAGATCAAGATTACCCTTAGCAGCAAGGCGAAATGGAATGACTCCACGCTCGAGTTACTGCTTAGGGATATCAAAATCAAGTGGTACACTGATGGCTCGTAAGCATTGAAGGGGATTGATGCAAGAGACGCAGGACCACGCACCGAACTACATTCCTATGGGAAGTTTTCCAAGTATTTTTCAGGCAAAAGCTTTTGCAGTCGATGCATAGAGATAAACCTTCAACGCAACTATCGCAACGAACGTATTAGCATTCTGAGCGATAGTAAAGCGGCACTTAAAGCAATCTCTGCCTACTGATGCGGGAGTGTAGATAATGGCTGAATTGCCTAGCGGAACGTAATGAAGTGCATCTCATCTTGGTGCCCTGTCACAGAGGTATACCTGGGAATGAATTGGCTGATGAATTCACCCGCTCCGCAGCATCCCCTAACATTATAAGACCAGAACCCTTCATCGTGTTGGGTTCCCATACCATAAAAGAGCTGCTCCGCAAGAGAAGACGGAGCAGGCAGAGAGAGCTAATGGAGGGTTACAACTTTAGCAGGTTTAAATATGTAATCAACCATCCAAGGGATAAATTCCGGCTACTATTCGCCTTCTGCACTAGCAACTGCAAGCTGAAAAGCTCCTGTGTAAATTGCTGGTTCTGCGACAGGGAGCCTGAAACCAGAGCACCTGCTGCATAATAGTCTCCATACGCAGTTTGATGGCCCTCGGATCCATGTTTCCAAATAGGGATCAAATCGTTTCGCTTGCACCTAGCAGTATATTGGACTTTATCAATATGTTAGAGTCAGGCGAGTTTTTGTGATTTAGTAGAGGGCGCAATAGACCTAATAATTTTTTGTGAGAGTACAGCTCACATTATTATTTTCATGAACAAGTCCGTAATCTGAACGCTTGGAAAGCATTCAAATTTGATAATGAGAGTAACAAAAAAATTGAGTTTTTATAAAGCCGTGTTATTTTTCATATCTTTTTTCCTTTATCCATGGATTTCATTCAACTATGCTTTTTTGCTTTCAAAAATGCTCGTCGCTGCATTTTCATTTATTTTAAAATATTTAATTACATTAAATTAATTGTGAAATAATGCATTCCAATCTCGTTGAAAGTATGAATCGAGTTATAAATGTTGGAAGAGTGAAACAAGAGTTAAAATTAAAAACACTGGCGTGGTTTTGAAACAAATGATTTACAAGATAAGCTATAACATGAGTAATCGTGTAGTAAAATATATAATTATCCGATTTAGGTCAAATATGTACAATTTTTTCGATAACCTGTTGTCATTTTGCAGATATTTTTATAATGTCGCTCTCATAGCAACTAGACCCCATTGGGTTCTGTTAACATAATTTCGAGACAAATCGGTCTAGTCGGATTTTTTTTTTAAATATGACTTCATATAGTATATAAATTACCAAAAATTTTATTTAAAATAGTACATTTTTTTCTTGATCTCTTCCATTTTTATTGATTACTTAATTTTTTTTTTTGAAGATTATTTAATTTTCTTTTCAAATTAAACACCGAATTTATATAATTTAAATATTTTAAAAAAATTTCGAAAATTTGTAATTTTTTATTAAGTTAATTTTTTTTAAATTTAATTGATATTCATAATTTAAATATTGAACAAAAACTTCGAAAATTATTCAAAAATTACAAATGTTCGAAAATTCAAAAATTAATTAATTAAAAATTTTAAAATATATATTAATAAAAAATAAATAAAGAAAATATAAATTTATAATTAATAAAAAAACTAAAAACAAAAAATATTAAAATAGTCGTTACACGGATATAGGCGACGCAATAAATATTGGCTATCAATGCTAAAAACTCTCACGACAGTCGGGTATACGTAGCCCGACGAATCCAGATTTTTTCATCAAATGCGGTCAACACGGCCGTATTTCTCAAAATTATTTGGGTATAATTTTTGCTGCTAAATAACAATATATTATAAGAATTTTTTTAAATATATAATTCATTGCCTTTATTCAAATTATATGGTTGAAAGCTTTCTTTGACTATTTCTCATAACTTGAATTGAATTAAGTTTTTAGTATTTTAGATATTTACTGTTTTTGACCACTTATGTATATTTTTTATTTTTCTATAATTATTTTCTGATCCGTTTGTTATATATATTTCTAAAAATCAAGTATATATTTTCAAAATCTGTTTCTGTTTTATATAAAAAAAATATATTTATATGTAATTGAAGTCCCTACATTTCTTTCTTCACAAAAGACATCGATAAAATGGTAAAAAAAATTGTTGATTTTTATTTTCATTTCATCAAGTATTAATTTTTTATGTAAACTAATTCAACTACATTTTTTTATTTACAATATAATTTCAATTTCAATTAAAATGTATGGTAATTAATCGCCACAAATATTTTCGTTGTTTGAAAAAATATTTGAGTACTTTAAATAAAGTATAATTGTCAATACTTATATCCTTTGCATGTTTATTGAAAAATCGATCACATTTGTATTACTTCTTTAATTGCTTTCATTTTTATCCTTCCATTTTTCACCCAAGAAAATATTTGTATAAATAATCCACTCTTATATTTGTCCAAAATTTAAACACTCAAATCAATAATTTCTAAAACTTTCCACTTGAGTATTTTCCTTATTTTTGGTTAACCACACGCGACGAGGACACGACAGCAACTGAGGATGAACTTGTTGCGCTTTTCAATTTATAAGCAAAGGATAATGCTGGTTGGAGCTACACACGCACCACTGACAATCAGCACGTGTGTGTTGGGTATAAATTACAACACTCGACACAAAGCGGACCATTTATTTTATTAAACAAAATGTGTTATAATTTTAAGTATGTACATATATAGATATGGTAATTTTTGTTTTTGTAAATCGGAATTCGAAATCAAGAAAATTTGTGGGTAATTTTTGGTTTATGTTTACTTTATGTTATAACCATAATATCTCCAATTTTGAACTCACTGGACAAACCAAAATCATTATACCCATTTTGTAAGTGTTATAGGAAATATCGCCAACTTTATATACATACTATATACTAACTTATATGCATATTTATGAGTGAACGTGTATATAAGTATGATAAAATTCTATCTGCACCATGCCACTTGCTACAAATGTTATATAACTCAATAAGAATTCTGCATATTTTACAACTTACCCTTAGGTTAAATAAAATTATGAAAAAATGTTCAAAACAACGGCGGATTTTTCAAAATTCTTAAATGATAATAATTTGTAGTTTATTTTGACCATTAAGTGAATTAAACAAGATTTCTATTAAACTAGGGGATCCGGCCACGTGTTGCTGTGGTATATATTTTATACTATTATTCATATAATAAAAAAGTGAAAATTGTATTTAATAGAATCCAAGCGACTGTACTTGAGGTTTAATTAAATTTTTTCCCGTAATATTGATAACTTTTTGATTTGTGTACGTACTAAATTTAGCCGAAATTGGTCGGTCGGTCGGGTCCCGAGATGTGTGGTTTCTCTAAAATGTAGTGCCATGTCCATTGTCCAATTTTCACAACCCCTTTATGGGACCTCTCTATTGGTAAAATTTAATGTCTTTGGAAAATTTAGTTATTGATTTTTGCGCTTTTAGTAGTTTTTGTTGTTATATTGGGGGATGATCAGGCTTATTTTCCAATTTCATCCATTTTCACACTGTCGGTAGGATTTATGCGCTAGATAAATTTGGTTGTAGTAGCCTTGGTGTCCGCTACTACTGCAAACCCCTTGTGCCAAATTAGAGTTTCATATCTTATTTAAGTGCTTAGTTATGGCACTTTATGGGTTTTCGGTTAATGGCGGTTTGTGGGCGTGTCAAAACTCGTATTTTTTTTACTAAGGAAGATGTGACCCTGAACCTGTAGATAGATATATATTGGTAAAAAGACTACTAAAATATTTGACAACAGATTCTTTTCATCTTCTTTATTGACGTAGACACCGCTTACGCCTTATAGCCGATTTTGCAACAGCGCGTCTAAGGTCAGATTTTGTACCCTATTTGCTATGTTAAAGCAGCTCACGAATTCAGAATCTTAGACCAAGTATCCTCTGGGTAGCGAAAAAACATCCGTTTTATGGCGAGCTAAAGTGAGAAGGTGAAACATTCACAGTTGTGCACTGAGTTTGGGTCCCGCCACGTAAAAAGCACTACCAATGAAAAAAAGAAATAAAAACCAATTCTTCTATAAAGATTAATTTTCACCACATATATTTGATATTACTTAATTCATCTGATATATATACATACATATATTATATTTTAAATTCTTATTAAAGTTAGTTTGTGATATTAAAAAAGTTAAACTTAAATTGGGCAGAAAGTAGTTTTATAATAAGGTGAGAGCACCATAAATGTACGCATTAGTGTTTGTTCCAAATTTACGTACATACATAAGTATGTACATACATATGTTTAACCAACAGTGATAACTTTCAGAAGAAGTGAACCTGTTATCGAATCTTCTCTATCTATTTTACTTACTTATTTAGTGCAATGACGATGGGAATATTATTAGAGCTTCTGTAGCCAAAAATGTACATAAATGTTTTTTGTTTTTAATAAAATTAATAACGGATTTTAATTTGAACCAAATTTTCATGTCCAATGAAATTTAGTTTAGCGACATCTGTTGTGAACAGTGAATAGCACTAAATATGCAATAGTGCTGCCATTTTTTGTGAAATCCTTACATGAAATTTCGTAAAAGTTTTTAAAACTGGTTTGGTTGTTTATAACAAATTGTGTATACAATTTTATATGAGATAAACTTTTATTGAAATAATTTTCAGCCTGAAATAAAAACAATAAATTAAAATATATGAGTACAATATATTTTTAATTATGTACGGCAACAGTGTATAATCGATAAATGCTTTCCTCCGGTGTTCCATCCTTATTATAACACTTTGATAAAAAATAAACATTAATATTTTATCAGTGACAAAAAATGAAGAAAGTTTTGGTAACAGGTGGCACTGGCTTAGTGGGGAATGCCCTTAAAACAATTATTGACCAAAGTGCAAGTGGAGATGAATGGATATTTGTCGGATCGTCACAAGCCGATCTAACGTAAGTACATAGACATTTGACTCGCAATCTTATCACTTAAGCATACATGTTCTAACAATTCTAGTGACAACAATGCAACACGATCGCTGTTTGAGCGTGTGAAACCCACCCATGTCGTGCATTTGGCAGCGATGGTTGGTGGCCTCTTCCATAATATGAACAACAACTTGGACTTTCTGGTAATTACTACATACATATATGTCTATTGCTTTAATGCACAATGTTTATTAATAGTTGGTATTACTAATTTAGCGTAGAAACCTGCAAATAAACGACAATGTGCTACAAAATGCTTATGAACATGGCTGTGTGAAAGTAATATCCTGCCTTTCCACATGCATTTTTCCTGATAAAACCAGTTATCCAATTGATGAG